>CM073134.1:5200000-5240000 GCA_037039145.1 Fundulus diaphanus | reverse complement strand
AAGAACTGTGATCATTACTTTCAGAGACACAGATTTACACCTTTAAGAATAGAGTAGCAAAACCACCTCATAGGTAATGATGACTTTTTGGCTGAAGGTATAAACACTAACCCTGCATTTGTGCACTTTGCAGAGAAGGCATAACACGGGCTCGTCCGGGAATTGAACCCGGGACCTCTCGCACCCTAAGAGAGAATCATACCCCTAGACCAACGAGCCTCTTTTTGACGAAAAAAATCCTCTAGGGGGTGCTGTTGGTCAGGATTGCTTGAGTGAAAAAGCTGCATGACCACCTGGTCGTCGAATGGTATGGCCTGCTGTCACATGTTTTGTGGATTGTGTGCAGACAGATGGTTGTGGTTGTAACTTTTGCTGCAAAAGGGTTGAGGTTGAAATCCTGCAGGTACGCTGTATGACTGAGTATGGAAACCACCACTTTGAGGCTTAATATAGAGGAATGTTTTTAATGCCATAAATGATTCAACTTCTGATTGCTGTGGAGTTTCAATGCTTTCAGAAATGTCATCAATTCAAAACACTTTTCTGACCTAATAATCTTCTCGAGATGCACATTAGACAAGTCCTGGTGTAAGTGCTTGGCAAGATTCTCTGTTTCCAAAGTATAAAAGCATGATGCTTGGCTTAACAGGACTGCTTAAGTCTGAGGAAGACTTGCATCATATTCCTTTACAGATAACAGAGGAAGTTTAGGTCATAATTTGGCACAAGTCTGGGAATTCTCTTGTTATGTCAGTTCTTGATCTGGTCTGACCTTTCACATTTGCCAGACTTACTTTACAGATATAGAGCACATCATGTCAAGATTGGAAGAAAGAAATGCCGTTGTAATGTGTAGAAGCAGGACAATGAAGAACTGTGATCATTGCTTTCAGAGACACAGATTTACACCTTTAAGAATAGAGTAGCAAAACCACCTCATAGGTAATGATGACTTTTTGGCTGAAGGTATAAACACTAACCCTGCATTTGTGCACTTTGCAGAGAAGGCATAACACGGGCTCGTCCGGGAGTTGAACCCGGGACCTCTCGCACCCTAAGCGAGAATCATACCCCTAGACCAACGAGCCTCTTTTTGAATAAAAAAATCCTCTAGGGGGTGCTGTTGGTCAGGATTGCTTGAGTGAAAAAGCTGCATGACCACCTGGTCGTCGACAGGTATGGCCTGCTGTCACATGTTTTGTGTATTGTGTGCAGACAGATGGTTGTGGTTGTAACTTTTGCTGCAAAAGGGTTGAGGTTGAAATCCTGCAGGTACGCTGTATGACTGAGTATGGAAACCACCACTTTGAGGCTTAATATAGAGGAATGTTTTTAATGCCATAAATGATTCAACTTCTGATTGCTGTGGAGTTTCAATGCTTTCAGAAATGTCATCAATTCAAAACACTTTTCTGATCTAATAATCTTCTCGAGATGCACATTAGACAAGTCCTGGTGTAAGTGCTTGGCAAGATTCTCTGTTTCCAAAGTATAAAAGCATGATGCTTGGCTTAACAGGACTGCTTAAGTCTGAGGAAGACTTGCATCATATTCCTTTACAGATAACAGAGGAAGTTTAGGTCATAATTTGGCACAAGTCTGGGAATTCTCTTGTTATGTCAGTTCTTGATCTGGTCTGACCTTTCACATTTGCCAGACTTACTTTACAGATATAGAGCACATCATGTCAAGATTGGAAGAAAGAAATGCCGTTGTAATGTGTAGAAGCAGGACAATGAAGAACTGTGATCATTGCTTTCAGAGACACAGATTTACACCTTTAAGAATAGAGTAGCAAAACCACCTCATAGGTAATGATGACTTTTTGGCTGAAGGTATAAACACTAACCCTGCATTTGTGCACTTTGCAGAGAAGGCATAACACGGGCTCGTCCGGGAGTTGAACCCGGGACCTCTCGCACCCTAAGCGAGAATCATACCCCTAGACCAACGAGCCTCTTTTTGAATAAAAAAATCCTCTAGGGGGTGCTGTTGGTCAGGATTGCTTGAGTGAAAAAGCTGCATGACCACCTGGTCGTCGACAGGTATGGCCTGCTGTCACATGTTTTGTGTATTGTGTGCAGACAGATGGTTGTGGTTGTAACTTTTGCTGCAAAAGGGTTGAGGTTGAAATCCTGCAGGTACGCTGTATGACTGAGTATTATTCTTGGCTTAACAGGACTGTTTAAGTCTGAGGAAGACTTGCATCATATTCCTTTACAGATAACAGAGGAAGTTTAGGTCATAATTTGGCACAAGTCTGGGAATTCTCTTGTTATGTCAGTTCTTGTTCTGGTCTGACCTTTCACATTTGCCAGACTTACTTTACAGATATAGAGCACATCATGTCAAGATTGGAAGAAGAAAATGCCCTTGTAATGTGTAGAACCAGGACAATGAAGAACTGTGATCATTACTTTCAGAGACACAGATTTACACCTTTAAGAATAGAGTAGCAAAACCACCTCATAGGTAATGATGACTTTTTGGCTGGAGGTATAAACACTAACCCTGCATTTGTGCACTTTGCAGGGAAGGCATAACACGGGCTCGTCCGGGAGTTGAACCCGGGACCTCTCGCACCCTAAGCGAGAATCATACCCCTAGACCAACGAGCCTCTTTTTGAATAAAAAAATCCTCTAGGGGGTGCTGTTGGTCAGGATTGCTTGAGTGAAAAAGCTGCATGACCACCTGGTCGTCGAATGGTATGGCCTGCTGTCACATGTTTTGTGGATTGTGTGCAGACAGATGGTTGTGGTTGTAACTTTTGCTGCAAAAGGGTTGAGGTTGAAATCCTGCAGGTACGCTGTATGACTGAGTATTATTCTTGGCTTAACAGGACTGCTTAAGTCTGAGGAAGACTTGCATCATATTCCTTTACAGATAACAGAGGAAGTTTAGGTCATAATTTGGCACAAGTCTGGGAATTCTTTTGTTATGTCAGTTCTTGTTCTGGTCTGACCTTTCACATTTGCCAGACTTACTTTACAGATATAGAGCACATCATGTCAAGATTGGAAGAAAAAAATGCCCTTGTAATGTGTAGAACCAGGACAATGAAGATCTTTGATCATTACTTTCAGAGACACAGATTTACCCCTTTAAGAATAGAGTAGCAAAACCACCTCGTAGGTAATGATGACTTTTTGGCTGAAGGTATAAACACTAACCCTGCATTTGTGCATTTTGCAGAGAAGGCATAACACGGGCTCGTCCGGGAGTTGAACCCGGGACCTCTCGCACCCTAAGCGAGAATCATACCCCTAGACCAACGAGCCTCTTTTTGAATAAAAAAATCCTCTAGGGGGTGCTGTTGGTCAGGATTGCTTGAGTGAAAAAGCTGCATGACCACCTGGTCGTCGAATGGTATGGCCTGCTGTCACATGTTTTGTGTATTGTGTGCAGACAGATGGTTGTGTTTGTAACTTTTGCTGCAAAAGGGTTGAGGTTGAAATCCTGCAGGTACGCTGTATGACTGAGTATTATTCTTGGCTTAACAGGACTGTTTAAGTCTGAGGAAGACTTGCATCATATTCCTTTACAGATAACAGAGGAAGTTTAGGTCATAATTTGGCACAAGTCTGGGAATTCTCTTGTTATGTCAGTTCTTGTTCTGGTCTGACCTTTCACATTTGCCAGACTTACTTTACAGATATAGAGCACATCATGTCAAGATTGGAAGAAGAAAATGCCCTTGTAATGTGTAGAACCAGGACAATGAAGAACTGTGATCATTACTTTCAGAGACACAGATTTACACCTTTAAGAATAGAGTAGCAAAACCACCTCATAGGTAATGATGACTTTTTGGCTGAAGGTATAAACACTAACCCTGCATTTGTGCACTTTGCAGAGAAGGCATAACACGGGCTCGTCCGGGAGTTGAACCCGGGACCTCTCGCACCCTAAGCGAGAATCATACCCCTAGACCAACGAGCCTCTTTTTGAATAAAAAAATCCTCTAGGGGGTGCTGTTGGTCAGGATTGCTTGAGTGAAAAAGCTGCATGACCACCTGGTCGTCGAATGGTATGGCCTGCTGTCACATGTTTTGTGGATTGTGTGCAGACAGATGGTTGTGGTTGTAACTTTTGCTGCAAAAGGGTTGAGGTTGAAATCCTGCAGGTACGCTGTATGACTGAGTATTATTCTTGGCTTAACAGGACTGCTTAAGTCTGAGGAAGACTTGCATCATATTCCTTTACAGATAACAGGAAGTTTAGGTCATAATTTGGCACAAGTCTGGGAATTCTCTTGTTATGTCAGTTCTTGATCTGGTCTGACCTTTCACATTTGCCAGACTTACTTTACAGATATAGAGCACATCATGTCAAGATTGGAAGAAAGAAATGCCGTTGTAATGTGTAGAACCAGGACAATGAAGAACTGTGATCATTGCTTTCAGAGACACAGATTTACACCTTTAAGAATAGAGTAGCAAAACCACCTCATAGGTAATGATGACTTTTTGGCTGAAGGTATAAACATTAACCCTGCATTTGTGCACTTTGCAGAGAAGGCATAACACGGGCTCGTCCGGGAGTTGAACCCGGGACCTCTCGCACCCTAAGCGAGAATCATACCCCTAGACCAACGAGCCTCTTTTTGAATAAAAAAATCCTCTAGGGGGTGCTGTTGGTCAGGATTGCTTGAGTGAAAAAGCTGCATGACCACCTGGTCGTGGACAGGTATGGCCTGCTGTCACATGTTTTGTGTATTGTGTGCAGACAGATGGTTGTGTTTGTAACTTTTGCTGCAAAAGGGTTGAGGTTGAAATCCTGCAGGTACGCTGTATGACTGAGTATTATTCTTGGCTTAACAGGACTGCTTAAGTCTGAGGAAGACTTGCATCATATTCCTTTACAGATAACAGAGGAAGTTTAGGTCATAATTTGGCACAAGTCTGGGAATTCTCTTGTTATGTCAGTTCTTGTTCTGGTCTGACCTTTCACATTTGCCAGACTTACTTTACAGATATAGAGCACATCATGTCAAGATTGGAAGAAAAAAATGCCCTTGTAATGTGTAGAACCAGGACAATGAAGAACTGTGATCATTACTTTCAGAGACACAGATTTACACCTTTAAGAATAGAGTAGCAAAACCACCTCATAGGTAATGATGACTTTTTGGCTGAAGGTATAAACACTAACCCTGCATTTGTGCACTTTGCAGAGAAGGCATAACACGGGCTCGTCCGGGAGTTGAACCCGGGACCTCTCGCACCCTAAGCGAGAATCATACCCCTAGACCAACGAGCCTCTTTTTGAATAAAAAAATCCTCTAGGGGGTGCTGTTGGTCAGGATTGCTTGAGTGAAAAAGCTGCATGACCACCTGGTCGTCGAATGGTATGGCCTGCTGTCACATGTTTTGTGGATTGTGTGCAGACAGATGGTTGTGTTTGTAACTTTTGCTGCAAAAGGGTTGAGGTTGAAATCCTGCAGGTACGCTGTATGACTGAGTATTATTCTTGGCTTAACAGGACTGCTTAAGTCTGAGGAAGACTTGCATCATATTCCTTTACAGATAACAGAGGAAGTTTAGGTCATAATTTGGCACAAGTCTGGGAATTCTCTTGTTATGTCAGTTCTTGTTCTGGTCTGACCTTTCACATTTGCCAGACTTACTTTACAGATATAGAGCACATCATGTCAAGATTGGAAGAAAAAAATGCCCTTGTAATGTGTAGAACCAGGACAATGAAGAACTGTGATCATTACTTTCAGAGACACAGATTTACACCTTTAAGAATAGAGTAGCAAAACCACCTCATAGGTAATGATGACTTTTTGGCTGAAGGTATAAACACTAACCCTGCATTTGTGCACTTTGCAGAGAAGGCATAACACGGGCTCGTCCGGGAGTTGAACCCGGGACCTCTCGCACCCTAAGCGAGAATCATACCCCTAGACCAACGAGCCTCTTTTTGAATAAAAAAATCCTCTAGGGGGTGCTGTTGGTCAGGATTGCTTGAGTGAAAAAGCTGCATGACCACCTGGTCGTCGAATGGTATGGCCTGCTGTCACATGTTTTGTGGATTGTGTGCAGACAGATGGTTGTGGTTGTAACTTTTGCTGCAAAAGGGTTGAGGTTGAAATCCTGCAGGTACGCTGTATGACTGAGTATTATTCTTGGCTTAACAGGACTGCTTAAGTCTGAGGAAGACTTGCATCATATTCCTTTACAGATAACAGGAAGTTTAGGTCATAATTTGGCACAAGTCTGGGAATTCTCTTGTTATGTCAGTTCTTGATCTGGTCTGACCTTTCACATTTGCCCGACTTACTTTACAGATATAGAGCACATCATGTCAAGATTGGAAGAAAGAAATGCCGTTGTAATGTGTAGAACCAGGACAATGAAGAACTGTGATCATTGCTTTCAGAGACACAGATTTACACCTTTAAGAATAGAGTAGCAAAACCACCTCATAGGTAATGATGACTTTTTGGCTGAAGGTATAAACACTAACCCTGCATTTGTGCACTTTGCAGAGAAGGCATAACACGGGCTCGTCCGGGAGTTGAACCCGGGACCTCTCGCACCCTAAGCGAGAATCATACCCCTAGACCAACGAGCCTCTTTTTGAATAAAAAAATCCTCTAGGGGGTGCTGTTGGTCAGGATTGCTTGAGTGAAAAAGCTGCATGACCACCTGGTCGTGGACAGGTATGGCCTGCTGTCACATGTTTTGTGTATTGTGTGCAGACAGATGGTTGTGTTTGTAACTTTTGCTGCAAAAGGGTTGAGGTTGAAATCCTGCAGGTACGCTGTATGACTGAGTATTATTCTTGGCTTAACAGGACTGCTTAAGTCTGAGGAAGACTTGCATCATATTCCTTTACAGATAACAGAGGAAGTTTAGGTCATAATTTGGCACAAGTCTGGGAATTCTCTTGTTATGTCAGTTCTTGTTCTGGTCTGACCTTTCACATTTGCCAGACTTACTTTACAGATATAGAGCACATCATGTCAAGATTGGAAGAAAAAAATGCCTTTGTAATGTGTAGATCCAGGACAGTGAAGAACTGTGATCATTACTTTCAGAGACACAGATTTACACCTTTAAGAATAGAGTAGCAAAACCACCTCATAGGTAATGATGACTTTTTGGCTGAAGGTATAAACACTAACCCTGCATTTGTGCACTTTGCAGAGAAGGCATAACACGGGCTTGTCCGGGAGTTGAACCCGGGACCTCTCGCACCCTAAGCGAGAATCATACCCCTAGACCAACGAGCCTCTTTTTGAATAAAAAAATCCTCTAGGGGGTGCTGTTGGTCAGGATTGCTTGAGTGAAAAAGCTGCATGACCACCTGGTCGTCGAATGGTATGGCCTGCTGTCACATGTTTTGTGGATTGTGTGCAGACAGATGGTTGTGTTTGTAACTTTTGCTGCAAAAGGGTTGAGGTTGAAATCCTGCAGGTACGCTGTATGACTGAGTATTATTCTTGGCTTAACAGGACTGCTTAAGTCTGAGGAAGACTTGCATCATATTCCTTTACAGATAACAGAGGAAGTTTAGGTCATAATTTGGCACAAGTCTGGGAATTCTCTTGTTATGTCAGTTCTTGATCTGGTCTGACCTTTCACATTTGCCAGACTTACTTTACAGATATAGAGCACATCATGTCAAGATTGGAAGAAAGAAATGCCGTTGTAATGTGTAGAACCAGGACAATGAAGAACTGTGATCATTGCTTTCAGAGACACAGATTTACACCTTTAAGAATAGAGTAGCAAAACCACCTCATAGGTAATGATGACTTTTTGGCTGAAGGTATAAACACTAACCCTGCATTTGTGCACTTTGCAGAGAAGGCATAACACGGGCTCGTCCGGGAGTTAAACCCGGGACCTCTCGCACCCTAAGCGAGAATCATACCCCTAGACCAACGAGCCTCTTTTTGAATAAAAAAATCCTCTAGGGGGTGCTGTTGGTCAGGATTGCTTGAGTGAAAAAGCTGCATGACCACCTGGTCGTCGACAGGTATGGCCTGCTGTCACATGTTTTGTGTATTGTGTGCAGACAGATGGTTGTGTTTGTAACTTTTGCTGCAAAAGGGTTGAGGTTGAAATCCTGCAGGTACGCTGTATGACTGAGTATTATTCTTGGCTTAACAGGACTGCTTAAGTCTGAGGAAGACTTGCATCATATTCCTTTACAGATAACAGAGGAAGTTTAGGTCATAATTTGGCACAAGTCTGGGAATTCTCTTGTTATGTCAGTTCTTGTTCTGGTCTGACCTTTCACATTTGCCAGACTTACTTTACAGATATAGAGCACATCATGTCAAGATTGGAAGAAAAAAATGCCCTTGTAATGTGTAGAACCAGGACAATGAAGAACTGTGATCATTACTTTCAGAGACACAGATTTACCCCTTTAAGAATAGAGTAGCAAAACCACCTCATAGGTAATGATGACATTTTGGCTGAAGGTATAAACACTAACCCTGCATTTGTGCACTTTGCAGAGAAGGCATAACCCGGGCTCGTCCGGGAGTTGAACCCGGGACCTCTCGCACCCTAAGCGAGAATCATACCCCTAGACCAACGAGCCTCTTCTTGAATAAAGAAATCCTCTAGGGGGTGCTGTTGGTCAGGATTGCTTGAGTGAAAAAGCTGCATGACCACCTGGTCGTCGACAGGCATGGCCTGCTGTCACATGTTTTGTGGATTGTGTGCAGACAGATGGTTGTGGTTGTAACTTTTGCTGCAAAAGGGTTGAGGTTGAAATCCTGCAGGTACGCTGTATGACTGAGTATTATTCTTGGCTTAACAGGACTGCTTAAGTCTGAGGAAGACTTGCATCATATTCCTTTACAGATAACAGAGAAAGTTTAGGTCATAATTTGGCACAAGTCTGGGAATTCTTTTGTTATGTCAGTTCTTGTTCTGGTCTGACCTTTCACATTTGCCAGACTTACTTTACAGATATAGAGCACATCATGTCAAGATTGGAAGAAAAAAATGCCCTTGTAATGTGTAGAACCAGGACAATGAAGAACTGTGATCATTACTTTCAGAGACACAGATTTACCCCTTTAAGAATAGAGTAGCAAAACCACCTCATAGGTAATGATGACTTTTTGGCTGAAGGTATAAACACTAACCCTGCATTTGTGCACTTTGCAGAGAAGGCATAACCCGGGCTCGTCCGGGAGTTGAACCCGGGACCTCTCGCACCCGAAGCGAGAATCATACCCCTAGACCAACGAGCCTCTTCTCGAATAAAAAAATCCTCTAGGGGGTGCTGTTGGTCAGGATTGCTTGAGTGAAAAAGCTGCATGACCACATGGTCGTCGACAGGTATGGCCTGCTGTCACATGTTTTGTGTATTGTGTGCAGACAGATGGTTGTGTTTGTAACTTTTGCTGCAAAAGGGTTGAGGTTGAAATCCTGCAGGTACGCTGTATGACTGAGTATTATTCTTGGCTTAACCGGACTGCTTAAGTCTGAGGAAGACTTGCATCATATTCCTTTACAGATAACAGAGGAAGTTTAGGTCATAATTTGGCACAAGTCTGGGAATTCTCTTGTTATGTCAGTTCTTGTTTTGGTCTGACCTTTCACATTTGCCAGACTTACTTTACAGATATAGAGCACATCATGTCAAGATTGGAAGAAAAAAATGCCCTTGTAATGTGTAGAACCAGGACAGTGAAGAACTGTGATCATTACTTTCAGAGACACAGATTTACACCTTTAAGAATAGAGTAGCAAAACCACCTCATAGGTAATGATGACTTTTTGGCTGAAGGTATAAACACTAACCCTGCATTTGTGCACTTTGCAGAGAAGGCATAACACGGGCTTGTCCGGGAGTTGAACCCGGGACCTCTCGCACCCTAAGCGAGAATCATACCCCTAGACCAACGAGCCTCTTTTTGAATAAAAAAATCCTCTAGGGGGTGCTGTTGGTCAGGATTGCTTGAGTGAAAAAGCTGCATGACCACCTGGTCGTCGAACGGTATGGCCTGCTGTCACATGTTTTGTGGATTGTGTGCAGACAGATGGTTGTGTTTGTAACTTTTGCTGCAAAAGGGTTGAGGTTGAAATCCTGCAGGTACGCTGTATGACTGAGTATTATTCTTGGCTTAACAGGACTGCTTAAGTCTGAGGAAGACTTGCATCATATTCCTTTACAGATAACAGAGGAAGTTTAGGTCATAATTTGGCACAAGTCTGGGAATTCTCTTGTTATGTCAGTTCTTGATCTGGTCTGACCTTTCACATTTGCCAGACTTACTTTACAGATATAGAGCACATCATGTCAAGATTGGAAGAAAGAAATGCCGTTGTAATGTGTCGAACCAGGACAATGAAGAACTGTGATCATTGCTTTCAGAGACACAGATTTACACCTTTAAGAATAGAGTAGCAAAACCACCTCATAGGTAATGATGACTTTTTGGCTGAAGGTATAAACACTAACCCTGCATTTGTGCACTTTGGAGAGAAGGCATAACACGGGCTCGTCCGGGAGTTAAACCCGGGACCTCTCGCACCCTAAGCGAGAATCATACCCCTAGACCAACGAGCCTCTTTTTGAATAAAAAAATCCTCTAGGGGGTGCTGTTGGTCAGGATTGCTTGAGTGAAAAAGCTGCATGACCACCTGGTCGTCGACAGGTATGGCCTGCTGTCACATGTTTTGTGTATTGTGTGCAGACAGATGGTTGTGTTTGTAACTTTTGCTGCAAAAGGGTTGAGGTTGAAATCCTGCAGGTACGCTGTATGACTGAGTATTATTCTTGGCTTAACAGGACTGCTTAAGTCTGAGGAAGACTTGCATCATATTCCTTTACAGATAACAGAGGAAGTTTAGGTCATAATTTGGCACAAGTCTGGGAATTCTCTTGTTATGTCAGTTCTTGTTCTGGTCTGACCTTTCACATTTGCCAGACTTACTTTACAGATATAGAGCACATCATGTCAAGATTGGAAGAAAAAAATGCCCTTGTAATGTGTAGAACCAGGACAATGAAGAACTGTGATCATTACTTTCAGAGACACAGATTTACCCCTTTAAGAATAGAGTAGCAAAACCACCTCATAGGTAATGATGACATTTTGGCTGAAGGTATAAACACTAACCCTGCATTTGTGCACTTTGCAGAGAAGGCATAACCCGGGCTCGTCCGGGAGTTGAACCCGGGACCTCTCGCACCCGAAGCGAGAATCATACCCCTAGACCAACGATCCTCTTTTTGATGAAAAAAATCCTCTAGGGGGTGCTGTTGGTCAGGATTGCTTGAGTGAAAAAGCTGCATGACCACCTGGTCGTCGAATGGTATGGCCTGCTGTCACATGTTTTGTGGATTGTGTGCAGACAGATGGTTGTGGTTGTAACTTTTGCTGCAAAAGGGTTGAGGTTGAAATCCTGCAGGTACGCTGTATGACTGAGTATGGAAACCACCACTTTGAGGCTTAATATAGAGGAATGTTTTTAATGCCATAAATGATTCAACTTCTGATTGCTGTGGAGTTTCAATGCTTTCAGAAATGTCATCAATTCAAAACACTTTTCTGACCTAATAATCTTCTCGAGATGCACATTAGACAAGTCCTGGTGTAAGTGCTTGGCAAGATTCTCTGTTTCCAAAGTATAAAAGCATGATGCTTGGCTTAACAGGACTGCTTAAGTCTGAGGAAGACTTGCATCATATTCCTTTACAGATAACAGAGGAAGTTTAGGTCATAATTTGGCACAAGTCTGGGAATTCTCTTGTTATGTCAGTTCTTGATCTGGTCTGACCTTTCACATTTGCCAGACTTACTTTACAGATATAGAGCACATCATGTCAAGATTGGAAGAAAGAAATGCCGTTGTAATGTGTCGAACCAGGACAATGAAGAACTGTGATCATTGCTTTCAGAGACACAGATTTACACCTTTAAGAATAGAGTAGCAAAACCACCTCATAGGTAATGATGACTTTTTGGCTGAAGGTATAAACACTAACCCTGCATTTGTGCACTTTGCAGAGAAGGCATAACACGGGCTCGTCCGGGAGTTAAACCCGGGACCTCTCGCACCCTAAGCGAGAATCATACCCCTAGACCAACGAGCCTCTTTTTGAATAAAAAAATCCTCTAGGGGGTGCTGTTGGTCAGGATTGCTTGAGTGAAAAAGCTGCATGACCACCTGGTCGTCGACAGGTATGGCCTGCTGTCACATGTTTTGTGTATTGTGTGCAGACAGATGGTTGTGTTTGTAACTTTTGCTGCAAAAGGGTTGAGGTTGAAATCCTGCAGGTACGCTGTATGACTGAGTATTATTCTTGGCTTAACAGGACTGCTTAAGTCTGAGGAAGACTTGCATCATATTCCTTTACAGATAACAGAGGAAGTTTAGGTCATAATTTGGCACAAGTCTGGGAATTCTCTTGTTATGTCAGTTCTTGTTCTGGTCTGACCTTTCACATTTGCCAGACTTACTTTACAGATATAGAGCACATCATGTCAAGATTGGAAGAAAAAAATGCCCTTGTAATGTGTAGAACCAGGACAATGAAGAACTGTGATCATTACTTTCAGAGACACAGATTTACCCCTTTAAGAATAGAGTAGCAAAACCACCTCATAGGTAATGATGACATTTTGGCTGAAGGTATAAACACTAACCCTGCATTTGTGCACTTTGCAGAGAAGGCATAACCCTGGCTCGTCCGGGAGTTGAACCCGGGACCTCTCGCACCCGAAGCGAGAATCATACCCCTAGACCAACGATCCTCTTTTTGACAAAAAAAATCCTCTAGGGGGTGCTGTTGGTCAGGATTGCTTGAGTGAAAAAGCTGCATGACCACCTGGTCGTCGAATGGTATGGCCTGCTGTCACATGTTTTGTGGATTGTGTGCAGACAGATGGTTGTGGTTGTAACTTTTGCTGCAAAAGGGTTGAGGTTGAAATCCTGCAGGTACGCTGTATGACTGAGTATGGAAACCACCACTTTGAGGCTTAATATAGAGGAATGTTTTTAATGCCATAAATGATTCAACTTCTGATTGCTGTGGAGTTTCAATGCTTTCAGAAATGTCATCAATTCAAAACACTTTTCTGACCTAATAATCTTCTCGAGATGCACATTAGACAAGTCCTGGTGTAAGTGCTTGGCAAGATTCTCTGTTTCCAAAGTATAAAAGCATGATGCTTGGCTTAACAGGACTGCTTAAGTCTGAGGAAGACTTGCATCATATTCCTTTACAGATAACAGAGGAAGTTTAGGTCATAATTTGGCACAAGTCTGGGAATTCTCTTGTTATGTCAGTTCTTGATCTGGTCTGACCTTTCACATTTGCCAGACTTACTTTACAGATATAGAGCACATCATGTCAAGATTGGAAGAAAGAAATGCCGTTGTAATGTGTAGAAGCAGGACAATGAAGAACTGTGATCATTGCTTTCAGAGACACAGATTTACACCTTTAAGAATAGAGTAGCAAAACCACCTCATAGGTAATGATGACTTTTTGGCTGAAGGTATAAACACTAACCCTGCATTTGTGCACTTTGCAGAGAAGCCATAACACGGGCTCGTCCGGGAGTTGAACCCGGGACCTCTCGCACCCTAAGCGAGAATCATACCCCTAGACCAACGAGCCTCTTTTTAAATAAAAAAATCCTCTAGGGGGTGCTGTTGGTCAGGATTGCTTGAGTGAAAAAGCTGCATGACCACCTGGTCGTCGACAGGTATGGCCTGCTGTCACATGTTTTGTGGATTGTGTGCAGACAGATGGTTGTGTTTGTAACTTTTGCTGCAAAAGGGTTGAGGTTGAAATCCTGCAGGAACGCTGTATGACTGAGTATTATTCTTGGCTTAACAGGACTGCTTAAGTCTGAGGAAGACTTGCATCATATTCCTTTACAGATAACAGAGGAAGTTTAGGTCATAATTTGGCACAAGTCTGGGAATTCTTTTGTTATGTCAGTTCTTGTTCTGGTCTGACCTTTCACATTTGCCAGACTTACTTTACAGATATAGAGCACATCATGTCAAGTTTGGAAGAAAAAAATGCCCTTGTAATGTGTAGAACCAGGACAATGAAGAACTGTGATCATTACTTTCAGAGACACAGATTTACCCCTTTAAGAATAGAGTAGCAAAACCACCTCATAGGTAATGATGACTTTTTGGCTGAAGGTATAAACACTAACCCTGCATTTGTGCACTTTGCAGAGAAGGCGTAACTCGGGCTCGTCCGGGAGTTGAACCCGGGACCTCTCGCAACCGAAGCGAGAATCATACCCCTAGACCAACGAGCCTCTTCTTGAATAAAAAAATCCTCTAGGGGGTGCTGTTGGTCAGGATTGCTTGAGTGAAAAAGCTGCATGACCACCTGGTCGTCGACAGGTATGGCCTGCTGTCACATGTTTTGTGTATTGTGTGCAGACAGATGGTTGTGTTTGTAACTTTTGCTTCAAAAGGGTTGAGGTTGAAATCCTGCAGGTACGCTGTATGACTGAGTATGGAAACCACCACTTTGAGGCTTAATATAGAGGAATGTTTTTAATGCCATAAATGATTCAACTTCTGATTGCTGTGGAGTTTCAATGCCTTCAGAAATGTCATCAATTCAAAACACTTTTCTGACCTAATAATCTTCTCGAGATGCACATTAGACAAGTCCTGGTGTAAGTGCTTGGCAAGATTCTCTGTTTCCAAAGTATAAAAGCATGATGCTTGGCTTAACAGGACTGCTTAAGTCTGAGGAAGACTTGCATCATATTCCTTTACAGATAACAGAGGAAGTTTAGGTCATAATTTGGCACAAGTCTGGGAATTCTCTTGTTATGTCAGTTCTTGATCTGGTCTGACCTTTCACATTTGCCAGACTTACTTTACAGATATAGAGCACATCATGTCAAGATTGGAAGAAAGAAATGCCGTTGTAATGTGTCGAACCAGGACAATGAAGAACTGTGATCATTGCTTTCAGAGACACAGATTTACACCTTTAAGAATAGAGTAGCAAAACCACCTCATAGGTAATGATGACTTTTTGGCTGAAGGTATAAACACTAACCCTGCATTTGTGCACTTTGCAGAGAAGGCATAACACGGGCTCGTCCGGGAGTTAAACCCGGGACCTCTCGCACCCTAAGCGAGAATCATACCCCTAGACCAACGAGCCTCTTTTTGAATAAAAAAATCCTCTAGGGGGTGCTGTTGGTCAGGATTGCTTGAGTGAAAAAGCTGCATGACCACCTGGTCGTCGACAGGTATGGCCTGCTGTCACATGTTTTGTGTATTGTGTGCAGACAGATGGTTGTGTTTGTAACTTTTGCTGCAAAAGGGTTGAGGTTGAAATCCTGCAGGTACGCTGTATGACTGAGTATTATTCTTGGCTTAACAGGACTGCTTAAGTCTGAGGAAGACTTGCATCATATTCCTTTACAGATAACAGAGGAAGTTTAGGTCATAATTTGGCACAAGTCTGGGAATTCTCTTGTTATGTCAGTTCTTGTTCTGGTCTGACCTTTCACATTTGCCAGACTTACTTTACAGATATAGAGCACATCATGTCAAGATTGGAAGAAAAAAATGCCCTTGTAATGTGTAGAACCAGGACAATGAAGAACTGTGATCATTACTTTCAGAGACACAGATTTACCCCTTTAAGAATAGAGTAGCAAAACCACCTCATAGGTAATGATGACATTTTGGCTGAAGGTATAAACACTAACCCTGCATTTGTGCACTTTGCAGAGAAGGCATAACCCGGGCTCGTCCGGGAGTTGAACCCGGGACCTCTCGCACCCGAAGCGAGAATCATACCCCTAGACCAACGATCCTCTTTTTGACAAAAAAAATCCTCTAGGGGGTGCTGTTGGTCAGGATTGCTTGAGTGAAAAAGCTGCATGACCACCTGGTCGTCGAATGGTATGGCCTGCTGTCACATGTTTTGTGGATTGTGTGCAGACAGATGGTTGTGGTTGTAACTTTTGCTGCAAAAGGGTTGAGGTTGAAATCCTGCAGGTACGCTGTATGACTGAGTATGGAAACCACCACTTTGAGGCTTAATATAGAGGAATGTTTTTAATGCCATAAATGATTCAACTTCTGATTGCTGTGGAGTTTCAATGCTTTCAGAAATGTCATCAATTCAAAACACTTTTCTGACCTAATAATCTTCTCGAGATGCACATTAGACAAGTCCTGGTGTAAGTGCTTGGCAAGATTCTCTGTTTCCAAAGTATAAAAGCATGATGCTTGGCTTAACAGGACTGCTTAAGTCTGAGGAAGACTTGCATCATATTCCTTTACAGATAACAGAGGAAGTTTAGGTCATAATTTGGCACAAGTCTGGGAATTCTCTTGTTATGTCAGTTCTTGATCTGGTCTGACCTTTCACATTTGCCAGACTTACTTTACAGATATAGAGCACATCATGTCAAGATTGGAAGAAAGAAATGCCGTTGTAATGTGTAGAAGCAGGACAATGAAGAACTGTGATCATTGCTTTCAGAGACACAGATTTACACCTTTAAGAATAGAGTAGCAAAACCACCTCATAGGTAATGATGACTTTTTGGCTGAAGGTATAAACACTAACCCTGCATTTGTGCACTTTGCAGAGAAGCCATAACACGGGCTCGTCCGGGAGTTGAACCCGGGACCTCTCGCACCCTAAGCGAGAATCATACCCCTAGACCAACGAGCCTCTTTTTAAATAAAAAAATCCTCTAGGGGGTGCTGTTGGTCAGGATTGCTTGAGTGAAAAAGCTGCATGACCACCTGGTCGTCGACAGGTATGGCCTGCTGTCACATGTTTTGTGGATTGTGTGCAGACAGATGGTTGTGTTTGTAACTTTTGCTGCAAAAGGGTTGAGGTTGAAATCCTGCAGGAACGCTGTATGACTGAGTATTATTCTTGGCTTAACAGGACTGCTTAAGTCTGAGGAAGACTTGCATCATATTCCTTTACAGATAACAGAGGAAGTTTAGGTCATAATTTGGCACAAGTCTGGGAATTCTTTTGTTATGTCAGTTCTTGTTCTGGTCTGACCTTTCACATTTGCCAGACTTACTTTACAGATATAGAGCACATCATGTCAAGTTTGGAAGAAAAAAATGCCCTTGTAATGTGTAGAACCAGGACAATGAAGAACTGTGATCATTACTTTCAGAGACACAGATTTACCCCTTTAAGAATAGAGTAGCAAAACCACCTCATAGGTAATGATGACTTTTTGGCTGAAGGTATAAACACTAACCCTGCATTTGTGCACTTTGCAGAGAAGGCGTAACTCGGGCTCGTCCGGGAGTTGAACCCGGGACCTCTCGCAACCGAAGCGAGAATCATACCCCTAGACCAACGAGCCTCTTCTTGAATAAAAAAATCCTCTAGGGGGTGCTGTTGGTCAGGATTGCTTGAGTGAAAAAGCTGCATGACCACCTGGTCGTCGACAGGTATGGCCTGCTGTCACATGTTTTGTGTATTGTGTGCAGACAGATGGTTGTGTTTGTAACTTTTGCTGCAAAAGGGTTGAGGTTGAAATCCTGCAGGTACGCTGTATGACTGAGTATGGAAACCACCACTTTGAGGCTTAATATAGAGGAATGTTTTTAATGCCATAAATGATTCAACTTCTGATTGCTGTGGAGTTTCAATGCCTTCAGAAATGTCATCAATTCAAAACACTTTTCTGACCTAATAATCTTCTCGAGATGCACATTAGACAAGTCCTGGTGTAAGTGCTTGGCAAGATTCTCTGTTTCCAAAGTATAAAAGCATGATGCTTGGCTTAACAGGACTGCTTAAGTCTGAGGAAGACTTGCATCATATTCCTTTACAGATAACAGAGGAAGTTTAGGTCATAATTTGGCACAAGTCTGGGAATTCTCTTGTTATGTCAGTTCTTGATCTGGTCTGACCTTTCACATTTGCCAGACTTACTTTACAGATATAGAGCACATCATGTCAAGATTGGAAGAAAGAAATGCCGTTGTAATGTGTAGAACCAGGACAATGAAGAACTGTGATCATTGCTTTCAGAGACACAGATTTACACCTTTAAGAATAGAGTAGCAAAACCACCTCATAGGTAATGATGACTTTTTGGCTGAAGGTATAAACACTAACCCTGCATTTGTGCACTTTGCAGAGAAGGCATAACACGGGCTCGTCCGGGAGTTGAACCCGGGACCTCTCGCACCCTAAGCGAGAATCATACCCCTAGACCAACGAGCCTCTTTTTGAACAAAAAAATCCTCTAGGGGGTGCTGTTGGTCAGGATTGCTTGAGTGAAAAAGCTGCATGACCACCTGGTCGTCGACAGGTATGGCCTGCTGTCACATGTTTTGTGTATTGTGTGCAGACAGATGGTTGTGTTTGTAACTTTTGCTGCAAAAGGGTTGAGGTTGAAATCCTGCAGGTACGCTGTATGACTGAGTATTATTCTTGGCTTAACAGGACTGCTTAAGTCTGAGGAAGACTTGCATCATATTCCTTTACAGATAACAGAGGAAGTTTAGGTCATAATTTGGCACAAGTCTGGGAATTCTCTTGTTATGTCAGTTCTTGTTCTGGTCTGACCTTTCACATTTGCCAGACTTACTTTACAGATATAGAGCACATCATGTCAAGATTGGATAAAGAAAATGCCCTTGTAATGTGTAGAACCAGGACAATGAAGAACTGTGATCATTACTTTCAGAGACACAGATTTACACCTTTAAGAATAGAGTAGCAAAACCACCTCATAGGTAATGATGACTTTTTGGCTGAAGGTATAAACACTAACCCTGCATTTGTGCACTTTGCAGAGAAGGCATAACACGGGCTCGTCCGGGAGTTGAACCCGGGACCTCTCGCACCCTAAGAGAGAATCATACCCCTAGACCAACGAGCCTCTTTTTGACGAAAAAAATCCTCTAGGGGGTGCTGTTGGTCAGGATTGCTTGAGTGAAAAAGCTGCATGACCACCTGGTCGTCGAATGGTATGGCCTGCTGTCACATGTTTTGTGGATTGTGTGCAGACAGATGGTTGTGGTTGTAACTTTTGCTGCAAAAGGGTTGAGGTTGAAATCCTGCAGGTACGCTGTATGACTGAGTATGGAAACCACCACTTTGAGGCTTAATATAGAGGAATGTTTTTAATGCCATAAATGATTCAACTTCTGATTGCTGTGGAGTTTCAATGCTTTCAGAAATGTCATCAATTCAAAACACTTTTCTGACCTAATAATCTTCTCGAGATGCACATTAGACAAGTCCTGGTGTAAGTGCTTGGCAAGATTCTCTGTTTCCAAAGTATAAAAGCATGATGCTTGGCTTAACAGGACTGCTTAAGTCTGAGGAAGACTTGCATCATATTCCTTTACAGATAACAGAGGAAGTTTAGGTCATAATTTGGCACAAGTCTGGGAATTCTCTTGTTATGTCAGTTCTTGATCTGGTCTGACCTTTCACATTTGCCAGACTTACTTTACAGATATAGAGCACATCATGTCAAGATTGGAAGAAAGAAATGCCGTTGTAATGTGTAGAAGCAGGACAATGAAGAACTGTGATCATTGCTTTCAGAGACACAGATTTACACCTTTAAGAATAGAGTAGCAAAACCACCTCATAGGTAATGATGACTTTTTGGCTGAAGGTATAAACACTAACCCTGCATTTGTGCACTTTGCAGAGAAGGCATAACACGGGCTCGTCCGGGAGTTGAACCCGGGACCTCTCGCACCCTAAGCGAGAATCATACCCCTAGACCAACGAGCCTCTTTTTGAATAAAAAAATCCTCTAGGGGGTGCTGTTGGTCAGGATTGCTTGAGTGAAAAAGCTGCATGACCACCTGGTCGTCGACAGGTATGGCCTGCTGTCACATGTTTTGTGTATTGTGTGCAGACAGATGGTTGTGGTTGTAACTTTTGCTGCAAAAGGGTTGAGGTTGAAATCCTGCAGGTACGCTGTATGACTGAGTATGGAAACCACCACTTTGAGGCTTAATATAGAGGAATGTTTTTAATGCCATAAATGATTCAACTTCTGATTGCTGTGGAGTTTCAATGCTTTCAGAAATGTCATCAATTCAAAACACTTTTCTGACCTAATAATCTTCTCGAGATGCACATTAGACAAGTCCTGGTGTAAGTGCTTGGCAAGATTCTCTGTTTCCAAAGTATAAAAGCATGATGCTTGGCTTAACAGGACTGCTTAAGTCTGAGGAAGACTTGCATCATATTCCTTTACAGATAACAGAGGAAGTTTAGGTCATAATTTGGCACAAGTCTGGGAATTCTCTTGTTATGTCAGTTCTTGATCTGGTCTGACCTTTCACATTTGCCAGACTTACTTTACAGATATAGAGCACATCATGTCAAGATTGGAAGAAAGAAATGCCGTTGTAATGTGTAGAAGCAGGACAATGAAGAACTGTGATCATTGCTTTCAGAGACACAGATTTACACCTTTAAGAATAGAGTAGCAAAACCACCTCATAGGTAATGATGACTTTTTGGCTGAAGGTATAAACACTAACCCTGCATTTGTGCACTTTGCAGAGAAGGCATAACACGGGCTCGTCCGGGAGTTGAACCCGGGACCTCTCGCACCCTAAGCGAGAATCATACCCCTAGACCAACGAGCCTCTTTTTGAATAAAAAAATCCTCTAGGGGGTGCTGTTGGTCAGGATTGCTTGAGTGAAAAAGCTGCATGACCACCTGGTCGTCGACAGGTATGGCCTGCTGTCACATGTTTTGTGTATTGTGTGCAGACAGATGGTTGTGGTTGTAACTTTTGCTGCAAAAGGGTTGAGGTTGAAATCCTGCAGGTACGCTGTATGACTGAGTATTATTCTTGGCTTAACAGGACTGCTTAAGTCTGAGGAAGACTTGCATCATATTCCTTTACAGATAACAGAGGAAGTTTAGGTCATAATTTGGCACAAGTCTGGGAATTCTTTTGTTATGTCAGTTCTTGTTCTGGTCTGACCTTTCACATTTGCCAGACTTACTTTACAGATATAGAGCACATCATGTCAAGATTGGAAGAAAAAAATGCCCTTGTAATGTGTAGAACCAGGACAATGAAGAACTGTGATCATTACTTTCAGAGACACAGATTTACCCCTTTAAGAATAGAGTAGCAAAACCACCTCATAGGTAATGATGACTTTTTGGCTGAAGGTATAAACACTAACCCTGCATTTGTGCATTTTTCAAAGAAGGCATAACACCGGCTCGTCCGGGAGTTGAACCCGGGACCTCTCGCACCCTAAGAGAGAATCATACCCCTAGACCAACGAGCCTCTTTTTGACGAAAAAAATCCTCTAGGGGGTGCTGTTGGTCAGGATTGCTTGAGTGAAAAAGCTGCATGACCACCTGGTCGTCGAATGGTATGGCCTGCTGTCACATGTTTTGTGGATTGTGTGCAGACAGATGGTTGTGGTTGTAACTTTTGCTGCAAAAGGGTTGAGGTTGAAATCCTGCAGGTACGCTGTATGACTGAGTATGGAAACCACCACTTTGAGGCTTAATATAGAGGAATGTTTTTAATGCCATAAATGATTCAACTTCTGATTGCTGTGGAGTTTCAATGCTTTCAGAAACGTCATCAATTCAAAACACTTTTCTGACCTAATAATCTTCTCGAGATGCACATTAGACAAGTCCTGGTGTAAGTGCTTGGCAAGATTCTCTGTTTCCAAAGTATAAAAGCATGATGCTTGGCTTAACAGGACTGCTTAAGTCTGAGGAAGACTTGCATCATATTCCTTTACAGATAACAGAGGAAGTTTAGGTCATAATTTGGCACAAGTCTGGGAATTCTCTTGTTATGTCAGTTCTTGATCTGGTCTGACCTTTCACATTTGCCAGACTTACTTTACAGATATAGAGCACATCATGTCAAGATTGGAAGAAAGAAATGCCGTTGTAATGTGTAGAAGCAGGACAATGAAGAACTGTGATCATTGCTTTCAGAGACACAGATTTACACCTTTAAGAATAGAGTAGCAAAACCACCTCATAGGTAATGATGACTTTTTGGCTGAAGGTATAAACACTAACCCTGCATTTGTGCACTTTGCAGAGAAGGCATAACACGGGCTCGTCCGGGAGTTGAACCCGGGACCTCTCGCACCCTAAGCGAGAATCATACCCCTAGACCAACGAGCCTCTTTTTGAATAAAAAAATCCTCTAGGGGGTGCTGTTGGTCAGGATTGCTTGAGTGAAAAAGCTGCATGACCACCTGGTCGTCGACAGGTATGGCCTGCTGTCACATGTTTTGTGTATTGTGTGCAGACAGATGGTTGTGGTTGTAACTTTTGCTGCAAAAGGGTTGAGGTTGAAATCCTGCAGGTACGCTGTATGACTGAGTATGGAAACCACCACTTTGAGGCTTAATATAGAGGAATGTTTTTAATGCCATAAATGATTCAACTTCTGATTGCTGTGGAGTTTCAATGCTTTCAGAAATGTCATCAATTCAAAACACTTTTCTGACCTAATAATCTTCTCGAGATGCACATTAGACAAGTCCTGGTGTAAGTGCTTGGCAAGATTCTCTGTTTCCAAAGTATAAAAGCATGATGCTTGGCTTAACAGGACTGCTTAAGTCTGAGGAAGACTTGCATCATATTCCTTTACAGATAACAGAGGAAGTTTAGGTCATAATTTGGCACAAGTCTGGGAATTCTCTTGTTATGTCAGTTCTTGATCTGGTCTGACCTTTCACATTTGCCAGACTTACTTTACAGATATAGAGCACATCATGTCAAGATTGGAAGAAAGAAATGCCGTTGTAATGTGTAGAAGCAGGACAATGAAGAACTGTGATCATTGCTTTCAGAGACACAGATTTACACCTTTAAGAATAGAGTAGCAAAACCACCTCATAGGTAATGATGACTTTTTGGCTGAAGGTATAAACACTAACCCTGCATTTGTGCACTTTGCAGAGAAGGCATAACACGGGCTCGTCCGGGAGTTGAACCCGGGACCTCTCGCACCCTAAGCGAGAATCATACCCCTAGACCAACGAGCCTCTTTTTGAATAAAAAAATCCTCTAGGGGGTGCTGTTGGTCAGGATTGCTTGAGTGAAAAAGCTGCATGACCACCTGGTCGTCGACAGGTATGGCCTGCTGTCACATGTTTTGTGTATTGTGTGCAGACAGATGGTTGTGGTTGTAACTTTTGCTGCAAAAGGGTTGAGGTTGAAATCCTGCAGGTACGCTGTATGACTGAGTATTATTCTTGGCTTAACAGGACTGCTTAAGTCTGAGGAAGACTTGCATCATATTCCTTTACAGATAACAGAGGAAGTTTAGGTCATAATTTGGCACAAGTCTGGGAATTCTTTTGTTATGTCAGTTCTTGTTCTGGTCTGACCTTTCACATTTGCCAGACTTACTTTACAGATATAGAGCACATCATGTCAAGATTGGAAGAAAAAAATGCCCTTGTAATGTGTAGAACCAGGACAATGAAGAACTGTGATCATTACTTTCAGAGACACAGATTTACCCCTTTAAGAATAGAGTAGCAAAACCACCTCATAGGTAATGATGACTTTTTGGCTGAAGGTATAAACACTAACCCTGCATTTGTGCATTTTTCAAAGAAGGCATAACACCGGCTCGTCCGGGAGTTGAACCCGGGACCTCTCGCACCCTAAGCGAGAATCATACCCCTAGACCAACGAGCCTCTTTTTGCATTAAAAAATCCTCTAGGGGGTGCTGTTGGTCAGGATTGCTTGAGTGAAAAAGCTGCATGACCACCTGGTCGTCGACAGGTATGGCCTGCTGTCACATGTTTTGTGTATTGTGTGCAGACAGATGGTTGTGTTTGTAACTTTTGCTGCAAAAGGGTTGAGGTTGAAATCCTGCAGGTACGCTGTATGACTGAGTATTATTCTTGGCTTAACAGGACTGCTTAAGTCTGAGGAAGACTTGCATCATATTCCTTTACAGATAACAGAGGAAGTTTAGGTCATAATTTGGCACAAGTCTGGGAATTCTCTTGTTATGTCAGTTCTTGATCTGGTCTGACCTTTCACATTTGCCAGACTTACTTTACAGATATAGAGCACATCATGTCAAGATTGGAAGAAAGAAATGCCGTTGTAATGTGTAGAACCAGGACAATGAAGAACTGTGATCATTGCTTTCAGAGACACAGATTTACACCTTTAAAAATAGAGTAGCAAAACCACCTCATAGGTAATGATGACTTTTTGGCTGAAGGTATAAACACTAACCCTGCATTTGTGCACTTTGCAGAGAAGGCATAACACGGGCTCGTCCGGGAGTTGAACCCGGGACCTCTCGCACCCTAAGCGAGAATCATACCCCTAGACCAACGAGCCTCTTTTTGAATAAAAAAATCCTCTAGGGGGTGCTGTTGGTCAGGATTGCTTGAGTGAAAAAGCTGCATGACCACCTGGTCGTCGACAGGTATGGCCTGCTGTCACATGTTTTGTGTATTGTGTGCAGACAGATGGTTGTGTTTGTAACTTTTGCTGCAAAAGGGTTGAGGTTGAAATCCTGCAGGTACGCTGTATGACTGAGTATTATTCTTGGCTTAACAGGACTGTTTAAGTCTGAGGAAGACTTGCATCATATTCCTTTACAGATAACAGAGGAAGTTTAGGTCATAATTTGGCACAAGTCTGGGAATTCTCTTGTTATGTCAGTTCTTGTTCTGGTCTGACCTTTCACATTTGCCAGACTTACTTTACAGATATAGAGCACATCATGTCAAGATTGGAAGAAGAAAATGCCCTTGTAATGTGTAGAACCAGGACAATGAAGAACTGTGATCATTACTTTCAGAGACACAGATTTACACCTTTAAGAATAGAGTAGCAAAACCACCTCATAGGTAATGATGACTTTTTGGCTGGAGGTATAAACACTAACCCTGCATTTGTGCACTTTGCAGAGAAGGCATAACACGGGCTCGTCCGGGAGTTGAACCCGGGACCTCTCGCACCCTAAGCGAGAATCATACCCCTAGACCAACAAGCCTCTTTTTGAAAAAAAAAATCCTCTAGGGGGTGCTGTTGGTCAGGATTGCTTGAGTGAAAAAGCTGCATGACCACCTGGTCGTCGAATGGTATGGCCTGCTGTCACATGTTTTGTGGATTGTGTGCAGACAGATGGTTGTGGTTGTAACTTTTGCTGCAAAAGGGTTGAGGTTGAAATCCTGCAGGTACGCTGTATGACTGAGTATTATTCTTGGCTTAACAGGACTGCTTAAGTCTGAGGAAGACTTGCATCATATTCCTTTACAGATAACAGAGGAAGTTTAGGTCATAATTTGGCACAAGTCTGGGAATTCTTTTGTTATGTCAGTTCTTGTTCTGGTCTGACCTTTCACATTTGCCAGACTTACTTTACAGATATAGAGCACATCATGTCAAGATTGGAAGAAAAAAATGCCCTTGTAATGTGTAGAACCAGGACAATGAAGAACTGTGATCATTACTTTCAGAGACACAGATTTACCCCTTTAAGAATAGAGTAGCAAAACCACCTCGTAGGTAATGATGACTTTTTGGCTGAAGGTATAAACACTAACCCTGCATTTGTGCACTTTGCAGAGAAGGCATAACACGGGCTCGTCCGGGAGTTGAACCCGGGACCTCTCGCACCCTAAGCGAGAATCATACCCCTAGACCAACGAGCCTCTTTTTGAATAAAAAAATCCTCTAGGGGGTGCTGTTGGTCAGGATTGCTTGAGTGAAAAAGCTGCATGACCACCTGGTCGTCGACAGGTATGGCCTGCTGTCACATGTTTTGTGTATTGTGTGCAGACAGATGGTTGTGTTTGTAACTTTTGCTGCAAAAGGGTTGAGGTTGAAATCCTGCAGGTATGCTGTATGACTGAGTATTATTCTTGGCTTAACAGGACTGTTTAAGTCTGAGGAAGACTTGCATCATATTCCTTTACAGATAACAGAGGAAGTTTAGGTCATAATTTGGCACAAGTCTGGGAATTCTCTTGTTATGTCAGTTCTTGTTCTGGTCTGACCTTTCACATTTGCCAGACTTACTTTACAGATATAGAGCACATCATGTCAAGATTGGAAGAAGAAAATGCCCTTGTAATGTGTAGAACCAGGACAATGAAGAACTGTGATCATTACTTTCAGAGACACAGATTTACACCTTTAAGAATAGAGTAGCAAAACCACCTCATAGGTAATGATGACTTTTTGGCTGAAGGTATAAACACTAACCCTGCATTTGTCCACTTTGCAGAGAAGGCATAACACGGGCTCGTCCGGGAGTTGAACCCGGGACCTCTCGCACCCTAAGCGAGAATCATACCCCTAGACCAACGAGCCTCTTTTTGAATAAAAAAATCCTCTAGGGGGTGCTGTTGGTCAGGATTGCTTGAGTGAAAAAGCTGCATGACCACCTGGTCGTCGAATGGTATGGCCTGCTGTCACATGTTTTGTGGATTGTGTGCAGACAGATGGTTGTGGTTGTAACTTTTGCTGCAAAAGGGTTGAGGTTGAAATCCTGCAGGTACGCTGTATGACTGAGTATTATTCTTGGCTTAACAGGACTGCTTAAGTCTGAGGAAGACTTGCATCATATTCCTTTACAGATAACAGAGGAAGTTTAGGTCATAATTTGGCACAAGTCTGGGAATTCTTTTGTTATGTCAGTTCTTGTTCTGGTCTGACCTTTCACATTTGCCAGACTTACTTTACAGATATAGAGCACATCATGTCAAGATTGGAAGAAAAAAATGCCCTTGTAATGTGTAGAACCAGGACAATGAAGAACTGTGATCATTACTTTCAGAGACACAGATTTACACCTTTAAGAATAGAGTAGCAAAACCACCTCATAGGTAATGATGACTTTTTGGCTGAAGGTATAAACACTAACCCTGCATTTGTGCATTTTTCAAAGAAGGCATAACACGGGCTCGTCCGGGAGTTGAACCCGGGACCTCTCGCACCCTAAGCGAGAATCATACCCCTAGATCAACGAGCCTCTTTTTGAATAAAAAAATCCTCTAGGGGGTGCTGTTGGTCAGGATTGCTTGAGTGAAAAAGCTGCATGACCACCTGGTCGTCGACAGGTATGGCCTGCTGTCACATGTTTTGTGTATTGTGTGCAGACAGATGGTTGTGGTTGTAACTTTTGCTGCAAAAGGGTTGAGGTTGAAATCCTGCAGGTACGCTGTATGACTGAGTATTATTCTTGGCTTAACAGGACTGTTTAAGTCTGAGGAAGACTTGCATCATATTCCTTTACAGATAACAGAGGAAGTTTAGGTCATAATTTGGCACAAGTCTGGGAATTCTCTTGTTATGTCAGTTCTTGTTCTGGTCTGACCTTTCACATTTGCCAGACTTACTTTACAGATATAGAGCACATCATGTCAAGATTGGAAGAAGAAAATGCCCTTGTAATGTGTAGAACCAGGACAATGAAGAACTGTGATCATTACTTTCAGAGACACAGATTTACACCTTTAAGAATAGAGTAGCAAAACCACCTCATAGGTAATGATGACTTTTTGGCTGGAGGTATAAACACTAACCCTGCATTTGTGCACTTTGCAGAGAAGGCATAACACGGGCTCGTCCGGGAGTTGAACCCGGGACCTCTCGCACCCTAAGCGAGAATCATACCCCTAGACCAACGAGCCTCTTTTTGAAAAAAAAAATCCTCTAGGGGGTGCTGTTGGTCAGGATTGCTTGAGTGAAAAAGCTGCATGACCACCTGGTCGTCGAATGGTATGGCCTGCTGTCACATGTTTTGTGGATTGTGTGCAGACAGATGGTTGTGGTTGTAACTTTTGCTGCAAAAGGGTTGAGGTTGAAATCCTGCAGGTACGCTGTATGACTGAGTATTATTCTTGGCTTAACAGGACTGCTTAAGTCTGAGGAAGACTTGCATCATATTCCTTTACAGATAACAGAGGAAGTTTAGGTCATAATTTGGCACAAGTCTGGGAATTCTTTTGTTATGTCAGTTCTTGTTCTGGTCTGACCTTTCACATTTGCCAGACTTACTTTACAGATATAGAGCACATCATGTCAAGATTGGAAGAAAAAAATGCCCTTGTAATGTGTAGAACCAGGACAATGAAGAACTGTGATCATTACATTCAGAGACACAGATTTACCCCTTTAAGAATAGAGTAGCAAAACCACCTCGTAGGTAATGATGACTTTTTGGCTGAAGGTATAAACACTAACCCTGCATTTGTGCACTTTGCAGAGAAGGCATAACACGGGCTCGTCCGGGAGTTGAACCCGGGACCTCTCGCACCCTAAGCGAGAATCATACCCCTAGACCAACGAGCCTCTTTTTGAATAAAAAAATCCTCTAGGGGGTGCTGTTGGTCAGGATTGCTTGAGTGAAAAAGCTGCATGACCACCTGGTCGTCGACAGGTATGGCCTGCTGTCACATGTTTTGTGTATTGTGTGCAGACAGATGGTTGTGGTTGTAACTTTTGCTGCAAAAGGGTTGAGGTTGAAATCCTGCAGGTACGCTGTATGACTGAGTATTATTCTTGGCTTAACAGGACTGCTTAAGTCTGAGGAAGACTTGCATCATATTCCTTTACAGATAACAGGAAGTTTAGGTCATAATTTGGCACAAGTCTGGGAATTCTCTTGTTATGTCAGTTCTTGATCTGGTCTGACCTTTCACATTTGCCAGACTTACTTTACAGATATAGAGCACATCATGTCAAGATTGGAAGAAAGAAATGCCGTTGTAATGTGTAGAACCAGGACAATGAAGAACTGTGATCATTGCTTTCAGAGACACAGATTTACACCTTTAAGAATAGAGTAGCAAAACCACCGCATAGGTAATGATGACTTTTTGGCTGAAGGTATAAACACTAACCCTGCATTTGTGCACTTTGCAGAGAAGGCATAACACGGGCTCGTCCGGGAGTTGAACCCGGGACCTCTCGCACCCTAAGCGAGAATCATACCCCTAGACCAACGAGCCTCTTTTTGAATAAAAAAATCCTCTAGGGGGTGCTGTTGGTCAGGATTGCTTGAGTGAAAAAGCTGCATGACCACCTGGTCATGGACAGGTATGGCCTGCTGTCACATGTTTTGTGTATTGTGTGCAGACAGATGGTTGTGTTTGTAACTTTTGCTGCAAAAGGGTTGAGGTTGAAATCCTGCAGGTACGCTGTATGACTGAGTATTATTCTTGGCTTAACAGGACTGCTTAAGTCTGAGGAAGACTTGCATCATATTCCTTTACAGATAACAGAGGAAGTTTAGGTCATAATTTGGCACAAGTCTGGGAATTCTCTTGTTATGTCAGTTCTTGTTCTGGTCTGACCTTTCACATTTGCCAGACTTACTTTACAGATATAGAGCACATCATGTCAAGATTGGAAGAAAAAAATGCCCTTGTAATGTGTAGAACCAGGACAATGAAGAACTGTGATCATTACTTTCAGAGACACAGATTTACACCTTTAAGAATAGAGTAGCAAAACCACCTCATAGGTAATGATGACTTTTTGGCTGAAGGTATAAACACTAACCCTGCATTTGTGCACTTTGCAGAGAAGGCATAACACGGGCTCGTCCGGGAGTTGAACCCGGGACCTCTCGCACCCTAAGCGAGAATCATACCCCTAGACCAACGAGCCTCTTTTTGAATAAAAAAATCCTCTAGGGGGTGCTGTTGGTCAGGATTGCTTGAGTGAAAAAGCTGCATGACCACCTGGTCGTCGAATGGTATGGCCTGCTGTCACATGTTTTGTGGATTGTGTGCAGACAGATGGTTGTGGTTGTAACTTTTGCTGCAAAAGGGTTGAGGTTGAAATCCTGCAGGTACGCTGTATGACTGAGTATTATTCTTGGCTTAACAGGACTGCTTAAGTCTGAGGAAGACTTGCATCATATTCCTTTACAGATAACAGGAAGTTTAGGTCATAATTTGGCACAAGTCTGGGAATTCTCTTGTTATGTCAGTTCTTGATCTGGTCTGACCTTTCACATTTGCCAGACTTACTTTACAGATATAGAGCACATCATGTCAAGATTGGAAGAAAGAAATGCCGTTGTAATGTGTAGAACCAGGACAATGAAGAACTGTGATCATTGCTTTCAGAGACACAGATTTACACCTTTAAGAATAGAGTAGCAAAACCACCTCATAGGTAATGATGACTTTTTGGCTGAAGGTATAAACACTAACCCTGCATTTGTGCACTTTGCAGAGAAGGCATAACACGGGCTCGTCCGGGAGTTGAACCCGGGACCTCTCGCACCCTAAGCGAGAATCATACCCCTAGACCAACGAGCCTCTTTTTGAATAAAAAAATCCTCTAGGGGGTGCTGTTGGTCAGGATTGCTTGAGTGAAAAAGCTGCATGACCACCTGGTCGTGGACAGGTATGGCCTGCTGTCACATGTTTTGTGTATTGTGTGCAGACAGATGGTTGTGTTTGTAACTTTTGCTGCAAAAGGGTTGAGGTTGAAATCCTGCAGGTACGCTGTATGACTGAGTATTATTCTTGGCTTAACAGGACTGCTTAAGTCTGAGGAAGACTTGCATCATATTCCTTTACAGATAACAGAGGAAGTTTAGGTCATAATTTGGCACAAGTCTGGGAATTCTCTTGTTATGTCAGTTCTTGTTCTGGTCTGACCTTTCACATTTGCCAGACTTACTTTACAGATATAGAGCACATCATGTCAAGATTGGAAGAAAAAAATGCCCTTGTAATGTGTAGAACCAGGACAATGAAGAACTGTGATCATTACTTTCAGAGACACAGATTTACACCTTTAAGAATAGAGTAGCAAAACCACCTCATAGGTAATGATGACTTTTTGGCTGAAGGTATAAACACTAACCCTGCATTTGTGCACTTTGCAGAGAATGCATAACACGGGCTCGTCCGGGAGTTGAACCCGGGACCTCTCGCACCCTAAGCGAGAATCATACCCCTAGACCAACGAGCCTCTTTTTGAATAAAAAAATCCTCTAGGGGGTGCTGTTGGTCAGGATTGCTTGAGTGAAAAAGCTGCATGACCACCTGGTCGTCGAATGGTATGGCCTGCTGTCACATGTTTTGTGGATTGTGTGCAGACAGATGGTTGTGGTTGTAACTTTTGCTGCAAAAGGGTTGAGGTTGAAATCCTGCAGGTACGCTGTATGACTGAGTATTATTCTTGGCTTAACAGGACTGCTTAAGTCTGAGGAAGACTTGCATCATATTCCTTTACAGATAACAGGAAGTTTAGGTCATAATTTGGCACAAGTCTGGGAATTCTCTTGTTATGTCAGTTCTTGATCTGGTCTGACCTTTCACATTTGCCAGACTTACTTTACAGATATAGAGCACATCATGTCAAGATTGGAAGAAAGAAATGCCGTTGTAATGTGTAGAACCAGGACAATGAAGAACTGTGATCATTGCTTTCAGAGACACAGATTTACACCTTTAAGAATAGAGTAGCAAAACCACCTCATAGGTAATGATGACTTTTTGGCTGAAGGTATAAACACTAACCCTGCATTTGTGCACTTTGCAGAGAAGGCATAACACGGGCTCGTCCGGGAGTTGAACCCGGGACCTCTCGCACCCTAAGCGAGAATCATACCCCTAGACCAACGAGCCTCTTTTTGAATAAAAAAATCCTCTAGGGGGTGCTGTTGGTCAGGATTGCTTGAGTGAAAAAGCTGCATGACCACCTGGTCGTGGACAGGTATGGCCTGCTGTCACATGTTTTGTGTATTGTGTGCAGACAGATGGTTGTGTTTGTAACTTTTGCTGCAAAAGGGTTGAGGTTGAAATCCTGCAGGTACGCTGTATGACTGAGTATTATTCTTGGCTTAACAGGACTGCTTAAGTCTGAGGAAGACTTGCATCATATTCCTTTACAGATAACAGAGGAAGTTTAGGTCATAATTTGGCACAAGTCTGGGAATTCTCTTGTTATGTCAGTTCTTGTTCTGGTCTGACCTTTCACATTTGCCAGACTTACTTTACAGATATAGAGCACATCATGTCAAGATTGGAAGAAAAAAATGCCCTTGTAATGTGTAGAACCAGGACAGTGAAGAACTGTGATCATTACTTTCAGAGACACAGATTTACACCTTTAAGAATAGAGTAGCAAAACCACCTCATAGGTAATGATGACTTTTTGGCTGAAGGTATAAACACTAACCCTGCATTTGTGCACTTTGCAGAGAAGGCATAACACGGGCTTGTCCGGGAGTTGAACCCGGGACCTCTCGCACCCTAAGCGAGAATCATACCCCTTGACCAACGAGCCTCTTTTTGAATAAAAAAATCCTCTAGGGGGTGCTGTTGGTCAGGATTGCTTGAGTGAAAAAGCTGCATGACCACCTGGTCGTCGAATGGTATGGCCTGCTGTCACATGTTTTGTGGATTGTGTGCAGACAGATGGTTGTGTTTGTAACTTTTGCTGCAAAAGGGTTGAGGTTGAAATCCTGCAGGTACGCTGTATGACTGAGTATTATTCTTGGCTTAACAGGACTGCTTAAGTCTGAGGAAGACTTGCATCATATTCCTTTACAGATAACAGAGGAAGTTTAGGTCATAATTTGGCACAAGTCTGGGAATTCTCTTGTTATGTCAGTTCTTGATCTGGTCTGACCTTTCACATTTGCCAGACTTACTTTACAGATATAGAGCACATCATGTCAAGATTGGAAGAAAGAAATGCCGTTGTAATGTGTAGAACCAGGACAATGAAGAACTGTGATCATTGCTTTCAGAGACACAGATTTACACCTTTAAGAATAGAGTAGCAAAACCACCTCATAGGTAATGATGACTTTTTGGCTGAAGGTATAAACATTAACCCTGCATTTGTGCACTTTGCAGAGAAGGCATAACACGGGCTCGTCCGGGAGTTAAACCCGGGACCTCTCGCACCCTAAGCGAGAATCATACCCCTAGACCAACGAGCCTCTTTTTGAATAAAAAAATCCTCTAGGGGGTGCTGTTGGTCAGGATTGCTTGAGTGAAAAAGCTGCATGACCACCTGGTCGTCGACAGGTATGGCCTTCTGTCACATGTTTTGTGTATTGTGTGCAGACAGATGGTTGTGTTTGTAACTTTTGCTGCAAAAGGGTTGAGGTTGAAATCCTGCAGGTACGCTGTATGACTGAGTATTATTCTTGGCTTAACAGGACTGCTTAAGTCTGAGGAAGACTTGCATCATATTCCTTTACAGATAACAGAGGAAGTTTAGGTCATAATTTGGCACAAGTCTGGGAATTCTCTTGTTATGTCAGTTCTTGTTCTGGTCTGACCTTTCACATTTGCCAGACTTACTTTACAGATATAGAGCACATCATGTCAAGATTGGAAGAAAAAAATGCCCTTGTAATGTGTAGAACCAGGACAATGAAGAACTGTGATCATTACTTTCAGAGACACAGATTTACCCCTTTAAGAATAGAGTAGCAAAACCACCTCATAGGTAATGATGACATTTTGGCTGAAGGTATAAACACTAACCCTGCATTTGTGCACTTTGCAGAGAAGGCATAACCCGGGCTCGTCCGGGAGTTGAACCCGGGACCTCTCGCACCCGAAGCGAGAATCATACCCCTAGACCAACGAGCCTCTTTTTGAATAAAAAAATCCTCTAGGGGGTGCTGTTGGTCAGGATTGCTTGAGTGAAAAAGCTGCATGACCACCTGGTCGTCGACAGGTATGGCCTGCTGTCACATGTTTTGTGTATTGTGTGCAGACAGATGGTTGTGGTTGTAACTTTTGCTGCAAAAGGGTTGAGGTTGAAATCCTGCAGGTACGCTGTATGACTGAGTATTATTCTTGGCTTAACAGGACTGCTTAAGTCTGAGGAAGACTTGCATCATATTCCTTTACAGATAACAGAGGAAGTTTAGGTCATAATTTGGCACAAGTCTGGGAATTCTTTTGTTATGTCAGTTCTTGTTCTGGTCTGACCTTTCACATTTGCCAGACTTACTTTACAGATATAGAGCACATCATGTCAAGATTGGAAGAAAAAAATGCCCTTGTAATGTGTAGAACCAGGACAATGAAGAACTGTGATCATTACTTTCAGAGACACAGATTTACCCCTTTAAGAATAGAGTAGCAAAACCACCTCATAGGTAATGATGACTTTTTGGCTGAAGGTATAAACACTAACCCTGCATTTGTGCATTTTTCAAAGAAGGCATAACACGGGCTCGTCCGGGAGTTGAACCCGGGACCTCTCGCACCCTAAGCGAGAATCATACCCCTAGACCAACGAGCCTCTTTTTGCATTAAAAAATCCTCTAGGGGGTGCTGTTGGTCAGGATTGCTTGAGTGAAAAAGCTGCATGACCACCTGGTCGTCGACAGGTATGGCCTGCTGTCACATGTTTTGTGTATTGTGTGCAGACAGATGGTTGTGTTTGTAACTTTTGCTGCAAAAGGGTTGAGGTTGAAATCCTGCAGGTACGCTGTATGACTGAGTATTATTCTTGGCTTAACAGGACTGCTTAAGTCTGAGGAAGACTTGCATCATATTCCTTTACAGATAACAGAGGAAGTTTAGGTCATAATTTGGCACAAGTCTGGGAATTCTCTTGTTATGTCAGTTCTTGATCTGGTCTGACCTTTCACATTTGCCAGACTTACTTTACAGATATAGAGCACATCATGTCAAGATTGGAAGAAAGAAATGCCGTTGTAATGTGTAGAACCAGGACAATGAAGAACTGTGATCATTGCTTTCAGAGACACAGATTTACACCTTTAAGAATAGAGTAGCAAAACCACCTCATAGGTAATGATGACTTTTTGGCTGAAGGTATAAACACTAACCCTGCATTTGTGCACTTTGCAGAGAAGGCATAACACGGGCTCGTCCGGGAGTTGAACCCGGGACCTCTCGCACCCTAAGCGAGAATCATACCCCTAGACCAACGAGCCTCTTTTTGAATAAAAAAATCCTCTAGGGGGTGCTGTTGGTCAGGATTGCTTGAGTGAAAAAGCTGCATGACCACCTGGTCGTCGAATGGTATGGCCTGCTGTCACATGTTTTGTGGATTGTGTGCAGACAGATGGTTGTGGTTGTAACTTTTGCTGCAAAAGGGTTGAGGTTGAAATCCTGCAGGTACGCTGTATGACTGAGTATTATTCTTGGCTTAACAGGACTGCTTAAGTCTGAGGAAGACTTGCATCATATTCCTTTACAGATAACAGAGGAAGTTTAGGTCATAATTTGGCACAAGTCTGGGAATTCTTTTGTTATGTCAGTTCTTGTTCTGGTCTGACCTTTCACATTTGCCAGACTTACTTTACAGATATAGAGCACATCATGTCAAGATTGGAAGAAAAAAATGCCCTTGTAATGTGTAGAACCAGGACAATGAAGAACTGTGATCATTACTTTCAGAGACACAGATTTACACCTTTAAGAATAGAGTAGCAAAACCACCTCATAGGTAATGATGACTTTTTGGCTGAAGGTATAAACACTAACCCTGCATTTGTGCATTTTTCAAAGAAGGCATAACACGGGCTTGTCCGGGAGTTGAACCCGGGACCTCTCGCACCCTAAGCGAGAATCATACCCCTAGACCAACGAGCCTCTTTTTGAATAAAAAAATCCTCTAGGGGGTGCTGTTGGTCAGGATTGCTTGAGTGAAAAAGCTGCATGACCACCTGGTCGTCGACAGGTATGGCCTGCTGTCACATGTTTTGTGTATTGTGTGCAGACAGATGGTTGTGGTTGTAACTTTTGCTGCAAAAGGGTTGAGGTTGAAATCCTGCAGGTACGCTGTATGACTGAGTATTATTCTTGGCTTAACAGGACTGCTTAAGTCTGAGGAAGACTTGCATCATATTCCTTTACAGATAACAGGAAGTTTAGGTCATAATTTGGCACAAGTCTGGGAATTCTCTTGTTATGTCAGTTCTTGATCTGGTCTGACCTTTCACATTTGCCAGACTTACTTTACAGATATAGAGCACATCATGTCAAGATTGGAAGAAAGAAATGCCGTTGTAATGTGTAGAACCAGGACAATGAAGAACTGTGATCATTGCTTTCAGAGACACAGATTTACACCTTTAAGAATAGAGTAGCAAAACCACCTCATAGGTAATGATGACTTTTTGGCTGAAGGTATAAACACTAACCCTGCATTTGTGCACTTTGCAGAGAAGGCATAACACGGGCTCGTCCGGGAGTTGAACCCGGGACCTCTCGCACCCTAAGCGAGAATCATACCCCTAGACCAACGAGCCTCTTTTTGAATAAAAAAATCCTCTAGGGGGTGCTGTTGGTCAGGATTGCTTGAGTGAAAAAGCTGCATGACCACCTGGTCGTGGACAGGTATGGCCTGCTGTCACATGTTTTGTGTATTGTGTGCAGACAGATGGTTGTGTTTGTAACTTTTGCTGCAAAAGGGTTGAGGTTGAAATCCTGCAGGTACGCTGTATGACTGAGTATTATTCTTGGCTTAACAGGACTGCTTAAGTCTGAGGAAGACTTGCATCATATTCCTTTACAGATAACAGAGGAAGTTTAGGTCATAATTTGGCACAAGTCTGGGAATTCTCTTGTTATGTCAGTTCTTGTTCTGGTCTGACCTTTCACATTTGCCAGACTTACTTTACAGATATAGAGCACATCATGTCAAGATTGGAAGAAAAAAATGCCCTTGTAATGTGTAGAACCAGGACAATGAAGAACTGTGATCATTACTTTCAGAGACACAGATTTACACCTTTAAGAATAGAGTAGCAAAACCACCTCATAGGTAATGATGACTTTTTGGCTGAAGGTATAAACACTAACCCTGCATTTGTGCACTTTGCAGAGAAGGCATAACACGGGCTCGTCCGGGAGTTGAACCCGGGACCTCTCGCACCCTAAGCGAGAATCATACCCCTAGACCAACGAGCCTCTTTTTGAATAAAAAAATCCTCTAGGGGGTGCTGTTGGTCAGGATTGCTTGAGTGAAAAAGCTGCATGACCACCTGGTCGTCGAATGGTATGGCCTGCTGTCACATGTTTTGTGGATTGTGTGCAGACAGATGGTTGTGGTTGTAACTTTTGCTGCAAAAGGGTTGAGGTTGAAATCCTGCAGGTACGCTGTATGACTGAGTATTATTCTTGGCTTAACAGGACTGCTTAAGTCTGAGGAAGACTTGCATCATATTCCTTTACAGATAACAGGAAGTTTAGGTCATAATTTGGCACAAGTCTGGGAATTCTCTTGTTATGTCAGTTCTTGATCTGGTCTGACCTTTCACATTTGCCAGACTTACTTTACAGATATAGAGCACATCATGTCAAGATTGGAAGAAAGAAATGCCGTTATAATGTGTAGAACCAGGACAATGAAGAACTGTGATCATTACTTTCAGAGACACAGATTTACACCTTTAAGAATAGAGTAGCAAAACCAACTCATAGGTAATGATGACTTTTTGGCTGAAGGTATAAACACTAACCCTGCATTTGTGCACTTTACAGAGAAGGCATAACACGGGCTCGTCCGGGAGTTGAACCCTGGACCTCTCGCACCCGAAGCGAGAATCATACCCCTAGACCAACGAGCCTCTTCTTGAATAAAAAAATCCTCTAGGGGGTGCTGTTGGTCAGGATTGCTTGAGTGAAAAAGCTGCATGACCACCTGGTCGTCGACAGGTATGGCCTGCTGTCACATGTTTTGTGTATTGTGTGCAGACAGATGGTTGTGTTTGTAACTTTTGCTGCAAAAGGGTTGAGGTTGAAATCCTGCAGGTACGCTGTATGACTGAGTATTATTCTTGGCTTAACAGGACTGCTTAAGTCTGAGGAAGACTTGCATCATATTCCTTTACAGATAACATAGGAAGTTTAGGTCATAATTTGGCACAAGTCTGGGAATTCTCTTGTTATGTCAGTTCTTGTTCTGGTCTGACCTTTCACATTTGCCAGACTTACTTTACAGATATAGAGCACATCATGTCAAGATTGGAAGAAAAAAATGCCCTTGTAATGTGTAGAACCAGGACAATGAAGAACTGTGATCATTACTTTCAGAGACACAGATTTACACCTTTAAGAATAGAGTAGCAAAACCACCTCATAGGTAATGATGACTTTTTGGCTGAAGGTATAAACACTAACCCTGCATTTGTGCATTTTTCAAAGAAGGCATAACACGGGCTCGTCCGGGAGTTGAACCCGGGACCTCTCGCACCCTAAGCGAGAATCATACCCCTAGACCAACGAGCCTCTTTTTGAATTAAAAAATCCTCTAGGGGGTGCTGTTGGTCAGGATTGCTTGAGTGAAAAAGCTGCATGACCACCTGGTCGTCGACAGGTATGGCCTGCTGTCACATGTTTTGTGTATTGTGTGCAGACAGATGGTTGTGTTTGTAACTTTTGCTGCAAAAGGGTTGAGGTTGAAATCCTGCAGGTACGCTGTATGACTGAGTATTATTCTTGGCTTAACAGGACTGCTTAAGTCTGAGGAAGACTTGCATCATATTCCTTTACAGATAACAGAGGAAGTTTAGGTCATAATTTGGCACAAGTCTGGGAATTCTCTTGTTATGTCAGTTCTTGATCTGGTCTGACCTTTCACATTTGCCAGACTTACTTTACAGATATAGAGCACATCATGTCAAGATTGGAAGAAAGAAATGCCGTTATAATGTGTAGAACCAGGACAATGAAGAACTGTGATCATTACTTTCAGAGACACAGATTTACACCTTTAAGAATAGAGTAGCAAAACCAACTCATAGGTAATGATGACTTTTTGGCTGAAGGTATAAACACTAACCCTGCATTTGTGCACTTTACAGAGAAGGCATAACATGGGCTCGTCCGGGAGTTGAACCCCGGACCTCTCGCACCCGAAGCGAGAATCATACCCCTAGACCAACGAGCCTCTTCTTGAATAAAAAAATACTCTAGGGGGTGCTGTTGGTCAGGATTGCTTGAGTGAAAAAGCTGCATGACCACCTGGTCGTCGACAGGTATGGCCTGCTGTCACATGTTTTGTGTATTGTGTGCAGACAGATGGTTGTGTTTGTAACTTTTGCTGCAAAAGGGTTGAGGTTGAAATCCTGCAGGTACGCTGTATGACTGAGTATTATTCTTGGCTTAACAGGACTGCTTAAGTCTGAGGAAGACTTGCATCATATTCCTTTACAGATAACATAGGAAGTTTAGGTCATAATTTGGCACAAGTCTGGGAATTCTCTTGTTATGTCAGTTCTTGTTCTGGTCTGACCTTTCACATTTGCCAGACTTACTTTACAGATATAGAGCACATCATGTCAAGATTGGAAGAAAAAAATGCCCTTGTAATGTGTAGAACCAGGACAATGAAGAACTGTGATCATTACTTTCAGAGACACAGATTTACACCTTTAAGAATAGAGTAGCAAAACCACCTCATAGGTAATGATGACTTTTTGGCTGAAGGTATAAACACTAACCCTGCATTTGTGCATTTTTCAAAGAAGGCATAACACGGGCTCGTCCGGGAGTTGAACCCGGGACCTCTCGCACCCTAAGCGAGAATCATACCCCTAGACCAACGAGCCTCTTTTTGAATTAAAAAATCCTCTAGGGGGTGCTGTTGGTCAGGATTGCTTGAGTGAAAAAGCTGCATGACCACCTGGTCGTCGACAGGTATGGCCTGCTGTCACATGTTTTGTGTATTGTGTGCAGACAGATGGTTGTGTTTGTAACTTTTGCTGCAAAAGGGTTGAGGTTGAAATCCTGCAGGTACGCTGTATGACTGAGTATTATTCTTGGCTTAACAGGACTGCTTAAGTCTGAGGAAGACTTGCATCATATTCCTTTACAGATAACAGAGGAAGTTTAGGTCATAATTTGGCACAAGTCTGGGAATTCTTTTGTTATGTCAGTTCTTGATCTGGTCTGACCTTTATTATTTGCCAGACTTACTTTACAGATATAGAGCACATCATGTCAAGATTGGAAGAAAGAAATGCCGTTGTAATGTGTAGAACCAGGACAATGAAGAACTGTGATCATTGCTTTCAGAGACACAGATTTACACCTTTAAGAA
>CM073134.1:4832500-5197500 GCA_037039145.1 Fundulus diaphanus | reverse complement strand
TTCACATTTGCCAGACTTACTTTACAGATATAGAGCACATCATGTCAAGATTGGAAGAAAAAAATGCCGTTGTAATGTGTAGAACCAGGACAATGAAGAACTGTGATCATTGCTTTCAGAGACACAGATTTACACCTTTAAGAATAGAGTAGCAAAACCACCTCATAGGTAATGATGACATTTTGGCTGAAGGTATAAACACTAACGCTGCATTTGTGCACTTTGCAGAGAAGGCATAACACGGGCTCGTCCGGGAGTTGAACCCGGGACCTCTCGCACCCTAAGCGAGAATCATACCCCTAGACCAACGAGCCTCTTTTTGAATAAAAAAATCCTCTAGGGGGTGCTGTTGGTCAGCATTGCTTGAGTGAAAAAGCTGCATGACCACCTGGTCGTCGACAGGTATGGCCTGCTGTCACATGTTTTGTGTATTGTGTGCAGACAGATGGTTGTGTTTGTAACTTTTGCTGCAAAAGGGTTGAGGTTGAAATCCTGCAGGTACGCTGTATGACTGAGTATTATTCTTGGCTTAACAGGACTGCTTAAGTCTGAGGAAGACTTGCATCATATTCCTTTACAGATAACAGAGGAAGTTTAGGTCATAATTTGGCACAAGTCTGGGAATTCTCTTGTTATGTCAGTTCTTGTTCTGGTCTGACCTTTCACATTTGCCAGACTTACTTTACAGATATAGAGCACATCATGTCAAGATTGGAAGAAAAAAATGCCCTTGTAATGTGTAGAACCAGGACAATGAAGAACTGTGATCATTACTTTCAGAGACACAGATTTACACCTTTAAGAATAGAGTAGCAAAACCACCTCATAGGTAATGATGACTTTTTGGCTGAAGGTATAAACACTAACCCTGCATTTGTGCACTTTGCAGAGAAGGCATAACCCGGGCTCGTCCGGGAGTTGAACCCGGGACCTCTCGCATCCGAAGCGAGAATCATACCCCTAGACCAACGAGCCTCTTCTTGAATAAAAAAATCCTCTAGGGGGTGCTGTTGGTCAGGATTGCTTGAGTGAAAAAGCTGCATGACCACCTGGTCGTCGACAGGTATGGCCTGCTGTCACATGTTTTGTGTATTGTGTGCAGACAGATGGTTGTGTTTGTAACTTTTGCTGCAAAAGGGTTGAGGTTGAAATCCTGCAGGTACGCTGTATGACTGAGTATTATTCTTGGCTTAACAGGACTGCTTAAGTCTGAGGAAGACTTGCATCATATTCCTTTACAGATAACAGAGGAAGTTTAGGTCATAATTTGGCACAAGTCTGGGAATTCTCTTGTTATGTCAGTTCTTGTTCTGGTCTGACCTTTCACATTTGCCAGACTTACTTTACAGATATAGAGCACATCATGTCAAGATTGGAAGAAAAAAATGCCCTTGTAATGTGTAGAACCAGGACAATGAAGAACTGTGATCATTACTTTCAGAGACACAGATTTACACCTTTAAGAATAGAGTAGCAAAACCACCTCATAGGTAATGATGACTTTTTGGCTGAAGGTATAAACACTAACCCTGCATTTGTGCACTTTGCAGAGAAGGCATAACCCGGGCTCGTCCGGGAGTTGAACCCGGGACCTCTCGCACCCGAAGCGAGAATCATACCCCTAGACCAACGAGCCTCTTCTTGAATAAAAAAATCCTCTAGGGGGTGCTGTTGGTCAGGATTGCTTGAGTGAAAAAGCTGCATGACCACCTGGTCGTCGACAGGTATGGCCTGCTGTCACATGTTTTGTGTATTGTGTGCAGACAGATGGTTGTGGTTGTAACTTTTGCTGCAAAAGGGTTGAGGTTGAAATCCTGCAGGTACGCTGTATGACTGAGTATTATTCTTGGCTTAACAGGACTGCTTAAGTCTGAGGAAGACTTGCATCATATTCCTTTACAGATAACAGAGGAAGTTTAGGTCATAATTTGGCACAAGTCTGGGAATTCTCTTGTTATGTCAGTTCTTGTTCTGGTCTGACCTTTCACATTTGCCAGACTTACTTTACAGATATAGAGCACATCATGTCAAGATTGGAAGAAAAAAATGCCCTTGTAATGTGTAGAACCAGGACAATGAAGAACTGTGATCATTACTTTCAGAGACACAGATTTACACCTTTAAGAATAGAGTAGCAAAACCACCTCATAGGTAATGAGGACTTTTTGGCTGAAGGTATAAACACTAACCCTGCATTTGTGCACTTCGCAGAGAAGGCATAACACGGGCTCGTCCGGGAGTTGAACCCGGGACCTCTCGCACCCTAAGCGAGAATCATACCCCTAGACCAACGAGCCTCTTTTTGAATAAAAAAATCCTCTAGGGGGTGCTGTTGGTCAGGATTGCTTGAGTGAAAAAGCTGCATGACCACCTGGTCGTCGACAGGTATGGCCTGCTGTCACATGTTTTGTGTATTGTGTGCAGACAGATGGTTGTGTTTGTAACTTTTGCTGCAAAAGGGTTGAGGTTGAAATCCTGCAGGTACGCTGTATGACTGAGTATTATTCTTGGCTTAACAGGACTGCTTAAGTCTGAGGAAGACTTGCATCATATTCCTTTACAGATAACAGAGGAAGTTTAGGTCATAATTTGGCACAAGTCTGGGAATTCTCTTGTTATGTCAGTTCTTGTTCTGGTCTGACCTTTCACATTTGCCAGACTTACTTTACAGATATAGAGCACATCATGTCAAGATTGGAAGAAAAAAATGCCCTTGTAATGTGTAGAACCAGGACAATGAAGAACTGTGATCATTACTTTCAGAGACACAGATTTACACCTTTAAGAATAGAGTAGCAAAACCACCTCATAGGTAATGAGGACTTTTTGGCTGAAGGTATAAACACTAACCCTGCATTTGTGCACTTCGCAGAGAAGGCATAACACGGGCTCGTCCGGGAGTTGAACCCGGGACCTCTCGCACCCTAAGCGAGAATCATACCCCTAGACCAACGAGCCTCTTTTTGAATAAAAATATCCTCTAGGGGGTGCTGTTGGTCAGGATTGCTTGAGTGAAAAAGCTGCATGACCACCTGGTCGTCGAATGGTATGGCCTGCTGTCACATGTTTTGTGGATTGTGTGCAGACAGATGGTTGTGTTTGTAACTTTTGCTGCAAAAGGGTTGAGGTTGAAATCCTGCAGGTACGCTGTATGACTGAGTATTATTCTTGGCTTAACAGGACTGCTTAAGTCTGAGGAAGACTTGCATCATATTCCTTTACAGATAACAGAGGAAGTTTAGGTCATAATTTGGCACAAGTCTGGGAATTCTCTTGTTATGTCAGTTCTTGTTCTGGTCTGACCTTTCACATTTGCCAGACTTACTTTACAGATATAGAGCACATCATGTCAAGATTGGAAGAAAAAAATGCCCTTGTAATGTGTAGAACCAGGACAATGAAGAACTGTGATCATTACTTTCAGAGACACAGATTTACACCTTTAAGAATAGAGTAGCAAAACCACCTCATAGGTAATGATGACTTTTTGGCTGAAGGTATAAACACTAACCCTGCATTTGTGCACTTTGCAGAGAAGGCATAACCCAGGCTCGTCCGGGAGTTGAACCCGGGACCTCTCGCACCCGAAGCGAGAATCATACCCCTAGACCAACGAGCCTCTTCTTGAATAAAAAAATCCTCTAGGGGGTGCTGTTGGTCAGGATTGCTTGAGTGAAAAAGCTGCATGACCACCTGGTCGTCGACAGGTATGGCCTGCTGTCACATGTTTTGTGTATTGTGTGCAGACAGATGGTTGTGTTTGTAACTTTTGCTGCAAAAGGGTTGAGGTTGAAATCCTGCAGGTACGCTGTATGACTGAGTATTATTCTTGGCTTAACAGGACTGCTTAAGTCTGAGGAAGACTTGCATCATATTCCTTTACAGATAACAGAGGAAGTTTAGGTCATAATTTGGCACAAGTCTGGGAATTCTCTTGTTATGTCAGTTCTTGATCTGGTCTGACCTTTCACATTTGCCAGACTTACTTTACAGATATAGAGCACATCATGTCAAGATTGGAAGAAAGAAATGCCGTTGTAATGTGTAGAACCAGGACAATGAAGAACTGTGATCATTGCTTCCAGAGACACAGATTTACACCTTTAAGAATAGAGTAGCAAAACCACCTCATAGGTAATGATGACTTTTTGGCTGAAGGTATAAACACTAACCCTGCATTTGTGCACTTTGCAGAGAAGGCATAACACGGGCTCGTCCGGGAGTTGAACCCGGGACCTCTCGCACCCTAAGCGAGAATCATACCCCTAGACCAACGAGCCTCTTTTTGAATAAAAAAATCCTCTAGGGGGTGCTGTTGGTCAGCATTGCTTGAGTGAAAAAGCTGCATGACCACCTGGTCGTCGACAGGTATGGCCTGCTGTCACATGTTTTGTGTATTGTGTGCAGACAGATGGTTGTGTTTGTAACTTTTGCTGCAAAAGGGTTGAGGTTGAAATCCTGCAGGTACGCTGTATGACTGAGTATTATTCTTGGCTTAACAGGACTGCTTAAGTCTGAGGAAGACTTGCATCATATTCCTTTACAGATAACAGAGGAAGTTTAGGTCATAATTTGGCACAAGTCTGGGAATTCTCTTGTTATGTCAGTTCTTGTTCTGGTCTGACCTTTCACATTTGCCAGACTTACTTTACAGATATAGAGCACATCATGTCAAGATTGGAAGAAAAAAATGCCCTTGTAACGTGTAGAACCAGGACAGTGAAGAACTGTGATCATTACTTTCAGAGACACAGATTTACACCTTTAAGAATAGAGTAGCAAAACCACCTCATAGGTAATGATGACTTTTTGGCTGAAGGTATAAACACTAACCCTGCATTTGTGCACTTTGCAGAGAAGGCATAACCCGGGCTCGTCCGGGAGTTGAACCCGGGACCTCTCGCACCCTAAGCGAGAATCATACCCCTAGACCAACGAGCCTCTTCTTGAATAAAAAAATCCTCTAGGGGGTGCTGTTGGTCAGGATTGCTTGAGTGAAAAAGCTGCATGACCACCTGGTCGTCGACAGGTATGGCCTGCTGTCACATGTTTTGTGTATTGTGTGCAGACAGATGGTTGTGTTTGTAACTTTTGCTGCAAAAGGGTTGAGGTTGAAATCCTGCAGGTACGCTGTATGACTGAGTATTATTCTTGGCTTAACAGGACTGCTTAAGTCTGAGGAAGACTTGCATCATATTCCTTTACAGATAACAGAGGAAGTTTAGGTCATAATTTGGCACAAGTCTGGGAATTCTCTTGTTATGTCAGTTCTTGTTCTGGTCTGACCTTTCACATTTGCCAGACTTACTTTACAGATATAGAGCACATCATGTCAAGATTGGAAGAAAAAAATGCCCTTGTAATGTGTAGAACCAGGACAATGAAGAACTGTGATCATTACTTTCAGAGACACAGATTTACACCTTTAAGAATAGAGTAGCAAAACCACCTCATAGGTAATGATGACTTTTTGGCTGAAGGTATAAACACTAACCCTGCATTTGTGCACTTTGCAGAGAAGGCATAACCCGGGCTCGTCCGGGAGTTGAACCCGGGACCTCTCGCACCCGAAGCGAGAATCATACCCCTAGACCAACGAGCCTCTTCTTGAATAAAAAAATCCTCTAGGGGGTGCTGTTGGTCAGGATTGCTTGAGTGAAAAAGCTGCATGACCACCTGGTCGTCGACAGGTATGGCCTGCTGTCACATGTTTTGTGTATTGTGTGCAGACAGATGGTTGTGTTTGTAACTTTTGCTGCAAAAGGGTTGAGGTTGAAATCCTGCAGGTACGCTGTATGACTGAGTATTATTCTTGGCTTAACAGGACTGCTTAAGTCTGAGGAAGACTTGCATCATATTCCTTTACAGATAACAGAGGAAGTTTAGGTCATAATTTGGCACAAGTCTGGGAATTCTCTTGTTATGTCAGTTCTTGATCTGGTCTGACCTTTCACATTTGCCAGACTTACTTTACAGATATAGAGCACATCATGTCAAGATTGGAAGAAAAAAATGCCCTTGTAATGTGTAGAACCAGGACAATGAAGAACTGTGATCATTACTTTCAGAGACACAGATTTACACCTTTAAGAATAGAGTAGCAAAACCACCTCATAGGTAATGAGGACTTTTTGGCTGAAGGTATAAACACTAACCCTGCATTTGTGCACTTCGCAGAGAAGGCATAACACGGGCTCGTCCGGGAGTTGAACCCGGGACCTCTCGCACCCTAAGCGAGAATCATACCCCTAGACCAACGAGCCTCTTTTTGAATAAAAATATCCTCTAGGGGGTGCTGTTGGTCAGGATTGCTTGAGTGAAAAAGCTGCATGACCACCTGGTCGTCGAATGGTATGGCCTGCTGTCACATGTTTTGTGGATTGTGTGCAGACAGATGGTTGTGTTTGTAACTTTTGCTGCAAAAGGGTTGAGGTTGAAATCCTGCAGGTACGCTGTATGACTGAGTATTATTCTTGGCTTAACAGGACTGCTTAAGTCTGAGGAAGACTTGCATCATATTCCTTTACAGATAACAGAGGAAGTTTAGGTCATAATTTGGCACAAGTCTGGGAATTCTCTTGTTATGTCAGTTCTTGTTCTGGTCTGACCTTTCACATTTGCCAGACTTACTTTACAGATATAGAGCACATCATGTCAAGATTGGAAGAAAAAAATGCCCTTGTAATGTGTAGAACCAGGACAATGAAGAACTGTGATCATTACTTTCAGAGACACAGATTTACACCTTTAAGAATAGAGTAGCAAAACCACCTCATAGGTAATGATGACTTTTTGGCTGAAGGTATAAACACTAACCCTGCATTTGTGCACTTTGCAGAGAAGGCATAACCCGGGCTCGTCCAGGAGTTGAACCCGGGACCTCTCGCACCCGAAGCGAGAATCATACCCCTAGACCAACGAGCCTCTTCTTGAATAAAAAAATCCTCTAGGGGGTGCTGTTGGTCAGGATTGCTTGAGTGAAAAAGCTGCATGACCACCTGGTCGTCGACAGGTATGGCCTGCTGTCACATGTTTTGTGTATTGTGTGCAGACAGATGGTTGTGTTTGTAACTTTTGCTGCAAAAGGGTTGAGGTTGAAATCCTGCAGGTACGCTGTATGACTGAGTATTATTCTTGGCTTAACAGGACTGCTTAAGTCTGAGGAAGACTTGCATCATATTCCTTTACAGATAACAGAGGAAGTTTAGGTCATAATTTGGCACAAGTCTGGGAATTCTCTTGTTATGTCAGTTCTTGATCTGGTCTGACCTTTCACATTTGCCAGACTTACTTTACAGATATAGAGCACATCATGTCAAGATTGGAAGAAAGAAATGCCGTTGTAATGTGTAGAACCAGGACAATGAAGAACTGTGATCATTGCTTCCAGAGACACAGATTTACACCTTTAAGAATAGAGTAGCAAAACCACCTCATAGGTAATGATGACTTTTTGGCTGAAGGTATAAACACTAACCCTGCATTTGTGCACTTTGCAGAGAAGGCATAACACGGGCTCGTCCGGGAGTTGAACCCGGGACCTCTCGCACCCTAAGCGAGAATCATACCCCTAGACCAACGAGCCTCTTTTTGAATAAAAAAATCCTCTAGGGGGTGCTGTTGGTCAGCATTGCTTGAGTGAAAAAGCTGCATGACCACCTGGTCGTCGACAGGTATGGCCTGCTGTCACATGTTTTGTGTATTGTGTGCAGACAGATGGTTGTGTTTGTAACTTTTGCTGCAAAAGGGTTGAGGTTGAAATCCTGCAGGTACGCTGTATGACTGAGTATTATTCTTGGCTTAACAGGACTGCTTAAGTCTGAGGAAGACTTGCATCATATTCCTTTACAGATAACAGAGGAAGTTTAGGTCATAATTTGGCACAAGTCTGGGAATTCTCTTGTTATGTCAGTTCTTGTTCTGGTCTGACCTTTCACATTTGCCAGACTTACTTTACAGATATAGAGCACATCATGTCAAGATTGGAAGAAAAAAATGCCCTTGTAATGTGTAGAACCAGGACAATGAAGAACTGTGATCATTACTTTCAGAGACACAGATTTACACCTTTAAGAATAGAGTAGCAAAACCACCTCATAGGTAATGATGACTTTTTGGCTGAAGGTATAAACACTAACCCTGCATTTGTGCACTTTGCAGAGAAGGCATAACCCGGGCTCGTCCGGGAGTTGAACCCGGGACCTCTCGCACCCGAAGCGAGAATCATACCCCTAGACCAACGAGCCTCTTCTTGAATAAAAAAATCCTCTAGGGGGTGCTGTTGGTCAGGATTGCTTGAGTGAAAAAGCTGCATGACCACCTGGTCGTCGACAGGTATGGCCTGCTGTCACATGTTTTGTGTATTGTGTGCAGACAGATGGTTGTGTTTGTAACTTTTGCTGCAAAAGGGTTGAGGTTGAAATCCTGCAGGTACGCTGTATGACTGAGTATTATTCTTGGCTTAACAGGACTGCTTAAGTCTGAGGAAGACTTGCATCATATTCCTTTACAGATAACAGAGGAAGTTTAGGTCATAATTTGGCACAAGTCTGGGAATTCTCTTGTTATGTCAGTTCTTGATCTGGTCTGACCTTTATTATTTGCCAGACTTACTTTACAGATATAGAGCACATCATGTCAAGATTGGAAGAAAGAAATGCCGTTGTAATGTGTAGAACCAGGACAATGAAGAACTGTGATCATTGCTTTCAGAGACACAGATTTACACCTTTAAGAATAGAGTAGCAAAACCACCTCATAGGTAATGATGACTTTTTGGCTGAAGGTATAAACACTAACCCTGCATTTGTGCACTTTGCAGAGAAGGCATAACACGGGCTCGTCCGGGAGTTTAACCCGGGACCTCTCGCACCCTAAGCGAGAATCATACCCCTAGACCAACGAGCCTCTTTTTGAATAAAAAAAATCCTCTAGGGGGTGCTGTTGGTCAGGATTGCTTGAGTGAAAAAGCTGCATGACCACCTGGTCGTCGACAGGTATGGCCTGCTGTCACATGTTTTGTGTATTGTGTGCAGACAGATGGTTGTGTTTGTAACTTTTGCTGCAAAAGGGTTGAGGTTGAAATCCTGCAGGTACGCTGTATGACTGAGTATTATTCTTGGCTTAACAGGACTGCTTAAGTCTGAGGAAGACTTGCATCATATTCCTTTACAGATAACAGAGGAAGTTTAGGTCATAATTTGGCACAAGTCTGGGAATTCTCTTGTTATGTCAGTTCTTGTTCTGGTCTGACCTTTCACATTTGCCAGACTTACTTTACAGATATAGAGCACATCATGTCAAGATTGGAAGAAAAAAATGCCCTTGTAATGTGTAGAACCAGGACAATGAAGAACTGTGATCATTACTTTCAGAGACACAGATTTACCCCTTTAAGAATAGAGTAGCAAAACCACCTCATAGGTAATGATGACTTTTTGGCTGAAGGTATATACACTAACCCTGCATTTGTGCATTTTTCAAAGAAGGCATAACACGGGCTCGTCCGGGAGTTGAACCCGGGACCTCTCGCACCCTAAGCGAGAAGCATACCGCAAGACCAACGAGCCTCTTTTTGAATAAAAAAATCCTCTAGGGGGTGCTGTTGGTCAGGATTGCTTGAGTGAAAAAGCTGCATGACCACCTGGTCGTCAACAGGTATGGCCTGCTGTCACATGTTTTGTGTATTGTGTGCAGACAGATGGTTGTGTTTGTAACTTTTGCTGCAAAAGGGTTGAGGTTGAAATCCTGCAGGTACGCTGTATGACTGAGTATTATTCTTGGCTTAACAGGACTGCTTAAGTCTGAGGAAGACTTGCATCATATTCCTTTACAGATAACAGAGGAAGTTTAGGTCATAATTTGGCACAAGTCTGGGAATTCTCTTGTTATGTCAGTTCTTGATCTGGTCTGACCTTTCACATTTGCCAGACTTACTTTACAGATATAGAGCACATCATGTCAAGATTGGAAGAAAGAAATGCCGTTGTAATGTGTAGAACCAGGACAATGAAGAACTGGGATCATTGCTTTCAGAGACACAGATTTACACCTTTAAGAATAGAGTAGCAAAACCACCTCATAGGTAATGATGACTTTTTGGCTGAAGGTATAAACACTAACCCTGCATTTGTGCACTTTGCAGAGAAGGCATAACACGGGCTCGTCCGGGAGTTGAACCCGGGACCTCTCGCACCCTAAGCGAGAATCATACCCCTAGACCAACGAGCCTCTTTTTGAATAAAAAAATCCTCTAGGGGGTGCTGTTGGTCAGGATTGCTTGAGTGAAAAAGCTGCATGACCACCTGGTCGTCGACAGGTATGGCCTGCTGTCACATGTTTTGTGTATTGTGTGCAGACAGATGGTTGTGTTTGTAACTTTTGCTGCAAAAGGGTTGAGGTTGAAATCCTGCAGGTACGCTGTATGACTGAGTATTATTCTTGGCTTAACAGGACTGCTTAAGTCTGAGGAAGACTTGCATCATATTCCTTTACAGATAACAGAGGAAGTTTAGGTCATAATTTGGCACAAGTCTGGGAATTCTCTTGTTATGTCAGTTCTTGTTCTGGTCTGACCTTTCACATTTGCCAGACTTACTTTACAGATATAGAGCACATCATGTCAAGATTGGAAGAAAAAAATGCCCTTGTAATGTGTAGAACCAGGACAATGAAGAACTGTGATCATTACTTTCAGAGACACAGATTTACACCTTTAAGAATAGAGTAGCAAAACCACCTCATAGGTAATGATGACTTTTTGGCTGAAGGTATAAACACTAACCCTGCATTTGTGCACTTTGCAGAGAAGGCATAACACGGGCTCGTCCGGGAGTTGAACCCGGGACCTCTCGCACCCTAAGAGAGAATCATACCCCTAGACCAACGAGCCTCTTTTTGACGAAAAAAATCCTCTAGGGGGTGCTGTTGGTCAGGATTGCTTGAGTGAAAAAGCTGCATGACCACCTGGTCGTCGAATGGTATGGCCTGCTGTCACATGTTTTGTGGATTGTGTGCAGACAGATGGTTGTGTTTGTAACTTTTGCTGCAAAAGGGTTGAGGTTGAAATCCTGCAGGTACGCTGTATGACTGAGTATTATTCTTGGCTTAACAGGACTGCTTAAGTCTGAGGAAGACTTGCATCATATTCCTTTACAGATAACAGAGGAAGTTTAGGTCATAATTTGGCACAAGTCTGGGAATTCTCTTGTTATGTCAGTTCTTGTTCTGGTCTGACCTTTCACATTTGCCAGACTTACTTTACAGATATAGAGCACATCATGTCAAGATTGGAAGAAGAAAATGCCCTTGTAATGTGTAGAACCAGGACAATGAAGAACTGTGATCATTACTTTCAGAGACACAGATTTACACCTTTAAGAATAGAGTAGCAAAACCACCTCATAGGTAATGATGACTTTTTGGCTGAAGGTATAAACACTAACCCTGCATTTGTGCACTTTGCAGAGAAGGCATAACACGGGCTCGTCCGGGAGTTGAACCCGAGACCTCTCGCACCCGAAGCGAGAATCATACCCCTAGACCAACGAGCCTCTTCTTGAATAAAAAAATCCTCTAGGGGGTGCTGTTGGTCAGGATTGCTTGAGTGAAAAAGCTGCATGACCACCTGGTCGTCGACAGGTATGGCCTGCTGTCACATGTTTTGTGTATTGTGTGCAGACAGATGGTTGTGTTTGTAACTTTTGCTGCAAAAGGGTTGAGGTTGAAATCCTGCAGGTACGCTGTATGACTGAGTATTATTCTTGGCTTAACAGGACTGCTTAAGTCTGAGGAAGACTTGCATCATATTCCTTTACAGATAACAGAGGAAGTTTAGGTCATAATTTGGCACAAGTCTGGGAATTCTCTTGTTATGTCAGTTCTTGATCTGGTCTGACCTTTCACATTTGCCAGACTTACTTTACAGATATAGAGCACATCATGTCAAGATTGGAAGAAAGAAATGCCGTTGTAATGTGTAGAACCAGGACAATGAAGAACTGTGATCATTGCTTTCAGAGACACAGATTTACACCTTTAAAAATAGAGTAGCAAAACCACCTCATAGGTAATGATGACTTTTTGGCTGAAGGTATAAACACTAACCCTGCATTTGTGCACTTTGCAGAGAAGGCATAACACGGGCTCGTCCGGGAGTTGAACCCGGGACCTCTCGCACCCTAAGCGAGAATCATACCCCTAGACCAACGAGCCTCTTTTTGAATAAAAAAATCCTCTAGGGGGTGCTGTTGGTCAGGATTGCTTGAGTGAAAAAGCTGCATGACCACCTGGTCGTCGACAGGTATGGCCTGCTGTCACATGTTTTGTGTATTGTGTGCAGACAGATGGTTGTGTTTGTAACTTTTGCTGCAAAAGGGTTGAGGTTGAAATCCTGCAGGTACGCTGTATGACTGAGTATTATTCTTGGCTTAACAGGACTGCTTAAGTCTGAGGAAGACTTGCATCATATTCCTTTACAGATAACAGAGGAAGTTTAGGTCATAATTTGGCACAAGTCTGGGAATTCACTTGTTATGTCAGTTCTTGATCTGGTCTGACCTTTCACATTTGCCAGACTTACTTTACAGATATAGAGCACATCATGTCAAGATTGGAAGAAAGAAATGCCGTTGTAATGTGTAGAACCAGGACAATGAAGAACTGTGATCATTACTTTCAGAGACACAGATTTACACCTTTAAGAATAGAGTAGCAAAACCACCGCATAGGTAATGATGACTTTTTGGCTGAAGGTATAAACACTAACCCTGCATTTGTGCACTTTGCAGAGAAGGCATAACACGGGCTCGTCAAGGAGTTGAACCCGGGACCTCTCGCACCCTAAGCGAGAATCATACCCCTAGACCAACGAGCCTCTTTTTGAATAAAAAAATCCTCTAAGGGGTGCTGTTGGTCAGGATTGCTTGAGTGAAAAAGCTGCATGACCACCTGGTCGTCAACAGGTATGGCCTGCTGTCACATGTTTTGTGTATTGTGTGCAGACAGATGGTTGTGTTTGTAACTTTTGCTGCAAAAGGGTTGAGGTTGAAATCCTGCAGGTACGCTGTATGACTGAGTATTATTCTTGGCTTAACAGGACTGCTTAAGTCTGAGGAAGACTTGCATCATATTCCTTTACAGATAACAGAGGAAGTTTAGGTCATAATTTGGCACAAGTCTGGGAATTCTCTTGTTATGTCAGTTCTTGTTCTGGTCTGACCTTTCACATTTGCCAGACTTACTTTACAGATATAGAGCACATCATGTCAAGATTGGAAGAAAAAAATGCCCTTGTAATGTGTAGAACCAGGACAATGAAGAACTGTGATCATTACTTTCAGAGACACAGATTTACACCTTTAAGAATAGAGTAGCAAAACCACCTTATAGGTAATGAGGACTTTTTGGCTGAAGGTATAAACACTAACCCTGCATTTGTGCACTTTGCAGAGAAGGCATAACACGGGCTCGTCCGGGAGTTGAACCCGGGACCTCTCGCACCCTAAGCGAGAATCATACCCCTAGACCAACGAGCCTCTTTTTGAATAAAAAAATCCTCTAGGGGGTGCTGTTGGTCAGGATTGCTTGAGTGAAAAAGCTGCATGACCACCTGGTCGTCGAATGGTATGGCCTGCTGTCACATGTTTTGTGGATTGTGTGCAGACAGATGGTTGTGGTTGTAACTTTTGCTGCAAAAGGGTTGAGGTTGAAATCCTGCAGGTACGCTGTATGACTGAGTATTATTCTTGGCTTAACAGGACTGCTTAAGTCTGAGGAAGACTTGCATCATATTCCTTTACAGATAACAGAGGAAGTTTAGGTCATAATTTGGCACAAGTCTGGGAATTCTCTTGTTATGTCAGTTCTTGTTCTTGTCTGACCTTTCACATTTGCCAGACTTACTTTACAGATATAGAGCACATCATGTCAAGATTGGAAGAAAAAAATGCCCTTGTAATGTGTAGAACCAGGACAATGAAGAACTGTGATCATTACATTCAGAGACACAGATTTACACCTTTAAGAATAGAGTAGCAAAACCACCTCATAGGTAATGATGACTTTTTTGCTGAAGGTATAAACACTGACCCTGCATTTGTGCATTTTTCAAAGAAGGCATAACACGGGCTCGTCCGGGAGTTGAACCCGGGACCTCTCGCACCCTAAGCGAGAATCATACCCCTAGACCAACGAGCCTCTTTTTGAATAAAAAAATCCTCTAGGGGGTGCTGTTGGTCAGGATTGCTTGAGTGAAAAAGCTGCATGACCACCTGGTCGTCGACAGGTATGGCCTGCTGTCACATGTTTTGTGTATTGTGTGCAGACAGATGGTTGTGTTTGTAACTTTTGCTGCAAAAGGGTTGAGGTTGAAATCCTGCAGGTACGCTGTATGAATGAGTATTATTCTTGGCTTAACAGGACTGCTTAAGTGTGAGGAAGACTTGCATCATATTCCTTTACAGATAACAGAGGAAGTTTAGGTCATAATTTGGCACAAGTCTGGGAATTCTCTTGTTATGTCAGTTCTTGATCTGGTCTGACCTTTCACATTTGCCAGACTTACTTTACAGATATAGAGCACATCATGTCAAGATTGGAAGAAAGAAATGCCGTTATAATGTGTAGAACCAGGACAATGAAGAACTGTGATCATTACTTTCAGAGACACAGATTTACACCTTTAAGAATAGAGTAGCAAAACCACCTCATAGGTAATGATGACTTTTTGGCTGAAGGTATAAACACTAACCCTGCATTTGTGCACTTTGCAGAGAAGGCATAACACGGGCTCGTCCGGGAGTTGAACCCAGGACCTCTCTCACCCTAAGCGAGAATCATACCCCTAGACCAACGAGCCTCTTTTTGACGAAAAAAATCCTCTAGGGGGTGCTGTTGGTCAGGATTGCTTGAGTGAAAAAGCTGCATGACCACCTGGTCGTCGAATGGTATGGCCTGCTGTCACATGTTTTGTGGATTGTGTGCAGACAGATGGTTGTGGTTGTAACTTTTGCTGCAAAAGGGTTGAGGTTGAAATCCTGCAGGTACGCTGTATGACTGAGTATGGAAACCACCACTTTGAGGCTTAATATAGAGGAATGTTTTTAATGCCATAAATGATTCAACTTCTGATTGCTGTGGAGTTTCAATGCTTTCAGAAATGTCATCAATTCTAAACACTTTTCTGACCTAATAATCTTCTCGAGATGCACATTAGACAAGTCCTGGTGTAAGTGCTTGGCAAGATTCTCTGTTTCCAAAGTATAAAAGCATGATGCTTGGCTTAACAGGACTGCTTAAGTCTGAGGAAGACTTGCATCATATTCCTTTACAGATAACAGAGGAAGTTTAGGTCATAATTTGGCACAAGTCTGGGAATTCTCTTGTTATGTCAGTTCTTGATCTGGTCTGACCTTTCACATTTGCCAGACTTACTTTACAGATATAGAGCACATCATGTCAAGATTGGAAGAAAGAAATGCCGTTGTAATGTGTAGAACCAGGACAATGAAGAACTGTGATCATTGCTTTCAGAGACACAGATTTACACCTTTAAGAATAGAGTAGCAAAACCACCTCATAGGTAATGATGACTTTTTGGCTGAAGGTATAAACACTAACCCTGCATTTGTGCACTTTGCAGAGAAGGCATAACACGGGCTCGTCCGGGAGTTGAACCCGGGACCTCTCGCACCCTAAGCGAGAATCATACCCCTAGACCAACGAGCCTCTTTTTGAATAAAAAAATCCTCTAGGGGGTGCTGTTGGTCAGGATTGCTTGAGTGAAAAAGCTGCATGACCACCTGGTCGTCGAATGGTATGGCCTGCTGTCACATGTTTTGTGGATTGTGTGCAGACAGATGGTTGTGTTTGTAACTTTTGCTGCAAAAGGGTTGAGGTTGAAATCCTGCAGGTACGCTGTATGACTGAGTATTATTCTTGGCTTAACAGGACTGCTTAAGTCTGAGGAAGACTTGCATCATATTCCTTTACAGATAACAGAGGAAGTTTAGGTCATAATTTGGCACAAGTCTGGGAATTCTTTTGTTATGTCAGTTCTTGTTCTGGTCTGACCTTTCACATTTGCCAGACTTACTTTACAGATATAGAGCACATCATGTCAAGATTGGAAGAAAAAAATGCCCTTGTAATGTGTAGAACCAGGACAATGACGAACTGTGATCATTACTTTCAGAGACACAGATTTACCCCTTTAAGAATAGAGTAGCAAAACCACCTCATAGGTAATGATGACTTTTTGGCTGAAGGTATAAACACTAACCCTGCATTTGTGCACTTTGCAGAGAAGGCATAACCCGGGCTCGTCCGGGAGTTGAACCCGGGACCTCTCGCACCCGAAGCGAGAATCATACCCCTAGACCAACGAGCCTCTTTTTGAATAAAAAAATCCTCTAGGGGGTGCTGTTGGTCAGGATTGCTTGAGTGAAAAAGCTGCATGACCACCTGGTCGTCGAATGGTATGGCCTGCTGTCACATGTTTTGTGGATTGTGTGCAGACAGATGGTTGTGTTTGTAACTTTTGCTGCAAAAGGGTTGAGGTTGAAATCCTGCAGGTACGCTGTATGACTGAGTATTATTCTTGGCTTAACAGGACTGCTTAAGTCTGAGGAAGACTTGCATCATATTCCTTTACAGATAACAGAGGAAGTTTAGGTCATAATTTGGCACAAGTCTGGGAATTCTCTTGTTATGTCAGTTCTTGTTCTTGTCTGACCTTTCACATTTGCCAGACTTACTTTACAGATATAGAGCACATCATGTCAAGATTGGAAGAAAAAAATGCCCTTGTAATGTGTAGAACCAGGACAATGAAGAACTGTGATCATTACTTTCAGAGACACAGATTTACACCTTTAAGAATAGAGTAGCAAAACCACCTCATAGGTAATGATGACTTTTTGGCTGAAGGTATAAACACTAATCCTGCATTTGTGCATTTTTCAAAGAAGGCATAACACGGGCTCGTCCGGGAGTTGAACCCGGGACCTCTCGCACCCTAAGCGAGAATCAAACCCCTAGACCAACGAGCCTCTTTTTGAATAAAAAAATCCTCTAGGGGGTGCTGTTGGTCAGGATTGCTTGAGTGAAAAAGCTGCATGACCACCTGGTCGTCGACAGGTATGGCCTGCTGTCACATGTTTTGTGTATTGTGTGCAGACAGATGGTTGTGTTTGTAACTTTTGCTGCAAAAGGATTGAGGTTGAAATCCTGCAGGTACGCTGTATGAATGAGTATTATTCTTGGCTTAACAGGACTGCTTAAGTCTGAGGAAGACTTGCATCATATTCCTTTACAGATAACAGAGGAAGTTTTGGTCATAATTTGGCACAAGTCTGGGAATTCTCTTGTTATGTCAGTTCTTGATCTGGTCTGACCTTTCACATTTGCCAGACTTACTTTACAGATATAGAGCACATCATGTCAAGATTGGAAGAAAGAAATGCCGTTATAATGTGTAGAACCAGGACAATGAAGAACTGTGATCATTACTTTCAGAGACACAGATTTACACCTTTAAGAATAGAGTAGCAAAACCACCTCATAGGTAATGATGACTTTTTGGCTGAAGGTATAAACACTAACCCTGCATTTGTGCACTTTGCAGAGAAGGCATAACACGGGCTCGTCCGGGAGTTGAACCCAGGACCTCTCGCACCCTAAGCGAGAATCATACCCCTAGACCAACGAGCCTCTTTTTGACGAAAAAAAACCTCTAGGGGGTGCTGTTGGTCAGGATTGCTTGAGTGAAAAAGCTGCATGACCACCTGGTCGTCGAATGGTATGGCCTGCTGTCACATGTTTTGTGGATTGTGTGCAGACAGATGGTTGTGGTTGTAACTTTTGCTGCAAAAGGGTTGAGGTTGAAATCCTGCAGGTACGCTGTATGACTGAGTATGGAAACCACCACTTTGAGGCTTAATATAGAGGAATGTTTTTAATGCCATAAATGATTCAACTTCTGATTGCTGTGGAGTTTCAATGCTTTCAGAAATGTCATCAATTCTAAACACTTTTCTGACCTAATAATCTTCTCGAGATGCACATTAGACAAGTCCTGGTGTAAGTGCTTGGCAAGATTCTCTGTTTCCAAAGTATAAAAGCATGATGCTTGGCTTAACAGGACTGCTTAAGTCTGAGGAAGACTTGCATCATATTCCTTTACAGATAACAGAGGAAGTTTAGGTCATAATTTGGCACAAGTCTGGGAATTCTCTTGTTATGTCAGTTCTTGATCTGGTCTGACCTTTCACATTTGCCAGACTTACTTTACAGATATAGAGCACATCATGTCAAGATTGGAAGAAAGAAATGCCGTTGTAATGTGTAGAACCAGGACAATGAAGAACTGTGATCATTGCTTTCAGAGACACAGATTTACACCTTTAAGAATAGAGTAGCAAAACCACCTCATAGGTAATGATGACTTTTTGGCTGAAGGTATAAACACTAACCCTGCATTTGTGCACTTTGCAGAGAAGGCATAACACGGGCTCGTCCGGGAGTTGAACCCGGGACCTCTCGCACCCTAAGCGAGAATCATACCCCTAGACCAACGAGCCTCTTTTTGAATAAAAAAATCCTCTAGGGGGTGCTGTTGGTCAGGATTGCTTGAGTGAAAAAGCTGCATGACCACCTGGTCGTCGAATGGTATGGCCTGCTGTCACATGTTTTGTGGATTGTGTGCAGACAGATGGTTGTGTTTGTAACTTTTGCTGCAAAAGGGTTGAGGTTGAAATCCTGCAGGTACGCTGTATGACTGAGTATTATTCTTGGCTTAACAGGACTGCTTAAGTCTGAGGAAGACTTGCATCATATTCCTTTACAGATAACAGAGGAAGTTTAGGTCATAATTTGGCACAAGTCTGGGAATTCTTTTGTTATGTCAGTTCTTGTTCTGGTCTGACCTTTCACATTTGCCAGACTTACTTTACAGATATAGAGCACATCATGTCAAGATTGGAAGAAAAAAATGCCCTTGTAATGTGTAGAACCAGGACAATGACGAACTGTGATCATTACTTTCAGAGACACAGATTTACCCCTTTAAGAATAGAGTAGCAAAACCACCTCATAGGTAATGATGACTTTTTGGCTGAAGGTATAAACACTAACCCTGCATTTGTGCACTTTGCAGAGAAGGCATAACCCGGGCTCGTCCGGGAGTTGAACCCGGGACCTCTCGCACCCGAAGCGAGAATCATACCCCTAGACCAACGAGCCTCTTTTTGAATAAAAAAATCCTCTAGGGGGTGCTGTTGATCAGGATTGCTTGAGTGAAAAAGCTGCATGACCACCTGGTCGTCGAATGGTATGGCCTGCTGTCACATGTTTTGTGGATTGTGTGCAGACAGATGGTTGTGGTTGTAACTTTTGCTGCAAAAGGGTTGAGGTTGAAATCCTGCAGGTACGCTGTATGACTGAGTATTATTCTTGGCTTAACAGGACTGCTTAAGTCTGAGGAAGACTTGCATCATATTCCTTTACAGATAACAGAGGAAGTTTAGGTCATAATTTGGCACAAGTCTGGGAATTCTCTTGTTATGTCAGTTCTTGTTCTTGTCTGACCTTTCACATTTGCCAGACTTACTTTACAGATATAGAGCACATCATGTCAAGATTGGAAGAAAAAAATGCCCTTGTAATGTGTAGAACCAGGACAATGAAGAACTGTGATCATTACTTTCAGAGACACAGATTTACACCTTTAAGAATAGAGTAGCAAAACCACCTCATAGGTAATGATGACTTTTTGGCTGAAGGTATAAACACTAATCCTGCATTTGTGCATTTTTCAAAGAAGGCATAACACGGGCTCGTCCGGGAGTTGAACCCGGGACCTCTCGCACCCTAAGCGAGAATCATACCCCTAGACCAACGAGCCTCTTTTTGAATAAAAAAATCCTCTAGGGGGTGCTGTTGGTCAGGATTGCTTGAGTGAAAAAGCTGCATGACCACCTGGTCGTCGACAGGTATGGCCTGCTGTCACATGTTTTGTGTATTGTGTGCAGACAGATGGTTGTGTTTGTAACTTTTGCTGCAAAAGGGTTGAGGTTGAAATCCTGCAGGTACGCTGTATGAATGAGTATTATTCTTGGCTTAACAGGACTGCTTAAGTCTGAGGAAGACTTGCATCATATTCCTTTACAGATAACAGAGGAAGTTTAGGTCATAATTTGGCACAAGTCTGGGAATTCTCTTGTTATGTCAGTTCTTGATCTGGTCTGACCTTTCACATTTGCCAGACTTACTTTACAGATATAGAGCACATCATGTCAAGATTGGAAGAAAGAAATGCCGTTATAATGTGTAGAACCAGGACAATGAAGAACTGTGATCATTACTTTCAGAGACACAGATTTACACCTTTAAGAATAGAGTAGCAAAACCACCTCATAGGTAATGATGACTTTTTGGCTGAAGGTATAAACACTAACCCTGCATTTGTGCATTTTTCAAAGAAGGCATAACACGGGCTCGTCCGGGAGTTGAACCCGGGACCTCTCGCACCCTAAGCGAGAATCATAACCCTAGACCAACGAGCCTCTTTTTGAATAAAAAAATCCTCTAGGGGGTGCTGTTGGTCAGGATTGCTTGAGTGAAAAAGCTGCATGACCACCTGGTCGTCGACAGGTATGGCCTGCTGTCACATGTTTTGTGTATTGTGTGCAGACAGATGGTTGTGTTTGTAACTTTTGCTGCAAAAGGGTTGAGGTTGAAATCCTGCAGGTACGCTGTATGACTGAGTATTATTCTTGGCTTAACAGGACTGCTTAAGTCTGAGGAAGACTTGCATCATATTCCTTTACAGATAACAGAGGAAGTTTAGGTCATAATTTGGCACAAGTCTGGGAATTCTCTTGTTATGTCAGTTCTTGTTCTGGTCTGACCTTTCACATTTGCCAGACTTACTTTACAGATATAGAGCACATCATGTCAAGATTGGAAGAAAAAAATGCCCTTGTAATGTGTAGAACCAGGACAATGAAGAACTGTGATCATTACTTTCAGAGACACAGATTTACACCTTTAAGAATAGAGTAGCAAAACCACCTCATAGGTAATGATGACTTTTTGGCTGAAGGTATAAACACTAACCCTGCATTTGTGCATTTTTCAAAGAAGGCATAAAACGGGCTCGTCCGGGAGTTGAACCCGGGACCTCTCGCACCCTAAGCGAGAATCACACCCCTAGACCAACGAGCCTCTTTTTGAATAAAAAAATCCTCTAGGGGGTGCTGTTGGTCAGGATTGCTTGAGTGAAAAAGCTGCATGACCACCTGGTCGTCGACAGGTATGGCCTGCTGTCACATGTTTTGTGTATTGTGTGCAGACAGATGGTTGTGTTTGTAACTTTTGCTGCAAAAGGGTTGAGGTTTAAATCCTGCAGGTACGCTGTATGAATGAGTATTATTCTTGGCTTAACAGGACTGCTTAAGTCTGAGGAAGACTTGCATCATATTCCTTTACAGATAACAGAGGAAGTTTAGGTCATAATTTGGCACAAGTCTGGGAATTCTCTTGTTATGTCAGTTCTTGATCTGGTCTGACCTTTCACATTTGCCAGACTTACTTTACAGATATAGAGCACATCATGTCAAGATTGGAAGAAAGAAATGCCGTTATAATGTGTAGAACCAGGACAATGAAGAACTGTGATCATTACTTTCAGAGACACAGATTTACACCTTTAAGAATAGAGTAGCAAAACCACCTCATAGGTAATGATGACTTTTTGGCTGAAGGTATAAACACTAACCCTGCATTTGTGCACTTTGCAGAGAAGGCATAACACGGGCTCGTCCGGGAGTTGAACCCAGGACATCTCGCACCCTAAGCGAGAATCATACCCCTAGACCAACGAGCCTCTTTTTGACGAAAGAAAACCTCTAGGGGGTGCTGTTGGTCAGGATTGCTTGAGTGAAAAAGCTGCATGACCACCTGGTCGTCGAATGGTATGGCCTGCTGTCACATGTTTTGTGGATTGTGTGCAGACAGATGGTTGTGGTTGTAACTTTTGCTGCAAAAGGGTTGAGGTTGAAATCCTGCAGGTACGCTGTATGACTGAGTATGGAAACCACCACTTTGAGGCTTAATATAGAGGAATGTTTTTAATGCCATAAATGATTCAACTTCTGATTGCTGTGGAGTTTCAATGCTTTCAGAAATGTCATCAATTCTAAACACTTTTCTGACCTAATAATCTTCTCGAGATGCACATTAGACAAGTCCTGGTGTAAGTGCTTGGCAAGATTCTCTGTTTCCAAAGTATAAAAGCATGATGCTTGGCTTAACAGGACTGCTTAAGTCTGAGGAAGACTTGCATCATATTCCTTTACAGATAACAGAGGAAGTTTAGGTCATAATTTGGCACAAGTCTGGGAATTCTCTTGTTATGTCAGTTCTTGTTCTGGTCTGACCTTTCACATTTGCCAGACTTACTTTACAGATATAGAGCACATCATGTCAAGATTGGAAGAAAAAAATGCCCTTGTAATGTGTAGAACCAGGACAATGAAGAACTGTGATCATTACTTTCAGAGACACAGATTTACACCTTTAAGAATAGAGTAGCAAAACCACCTCATAGGTAATGATGACTTTTTGGCTGAAGGTATAAACACTAACTCTGCATTTGTGCATTTTTCAAAGAAGGCATAACACGGGCTCGTCCGGGAGTTGAACCCGGGACCTCTCGCACCCTAAGCGAGAATCATACCCCTAGACCAACGAGCCTCTTTTTGAATAAAAAAATCCTCTAGGGGGTGCTGTTGGTCAGGATTGCTTGAGTGAAAAAGCTGCATGACCACCTGGTCGTCGACAGGTATGGCCTGCTGTCACATGTTTTGTGGATTGTGTGCAGACAGATGGTTGTGGTTGTAACTTTTGCTGCAAAAGGGTTGAGGTTGAAATCCTGCAGGTACGCTGTATGACTGAGTATGGAAACCACCACTTTGAGGCTTAATATAGAGGAATGTTTTTAATGCCATAAATGATTCAACTTCTGATTGCTGTGGAGTTTCAATGCTTTCAGAAATGTCATCAATTCTAAACACTTTTCTGACCTAATAATCTTCTCGAGATGCACATTAGACAAGTCCTGGTGTAAGTGCTTGGCAAGATTCTCTGTTTCCAAAGTATAAAAGCATGAAATCTTGGTGTTATTTTTGACCAAGACATGTCATTTAAATCCCATATTAAACAGGTTTCCAGAGTTTCCTTTTTTCACCTCCGGAATATCGCCAAAATTAGAAACATTCTGTCCAGGGGTGATGCTGAAAAACTAGTGCATGCATTTGTTACTTCAAGGCTGGACTATTGTAATTCTTTACTATCAGGAAGTCCACAAAATGCAGTTCGAAGTCTTCAGCTGATCCAAAATGCTGCAGCAAGAGTTCTGATGAAAATCAACAAGAGGGATCATATTTCTCCAATTTTAGCTTCCCTTCATTGGCTTCCTGTTAAATCAAGAATAGAATTTAAAATTCTTCTTCTAACGTATAAAGCCCTTAATAATCAAGCTCCATCATATATCAGAGCTCTGATTACTCCGTATGTTCCTAACAGAGCACTTCGCTCTCAGACTGCAGGTCTGCTGGTGGTTCCTAGAGTCTCTAAAAGTAGAATGGGAGGCAGATCCTTTAGCTATCAGGCTCCTCTCCTGTGGAACCAACTCCCAGTTTTGGTCCGTGAGGCAGACACCCTATCTATTTTTAAGACTAATCTTAAAACATTCCTTTTTGACAAAGCTTATAGTTAGAGTGGCTCATGTTACCCTGAGCTACCTCTATAGTTATGCTGCTATAGGCTTAGGCTACTGGAGGACATCAGGGTCTAATTTTCTCACTCTACTGATTTCTACTGTTCTTCATTCTACGGTTCTCCAGTTTTGTATTGTATTACATTGAAATGACTGTCGTCATTTCAGCTTTTAACTTTTTGCTCTCTCTCTTTTTCTTCATAGTAGGTACACCTGGTCTGGCGTTCTGTTAACTTTGACATCATCCAGAGAAGACGGCTCACCCGTTACTACCATCTAATGTAGAACAGATTACTAGATCAATGTGTGCTTCTGTGCTTTTTTGTCTCTCTTGTTGTGTCTCTGCTCTGTCTTCTGTAACCCCAGTCGGTCGAGGCAGATGACCGTTCATACTGAGCCCGGTTCTGCCGGAGGTTTTTTTTTCCCGTTAATGGGTGGTTTTTCTTCCCACTGTCGCTTCATGCTTGCTCAGTATGAGGGATTGCAGCAAAACCATGTACAATGCAGACGACTCTCCCTGTGGCTCTACGGTTCCCCAGGAGTGAATGCTGCTTGTCAAGACTTTGATGCAATCAACTGGTTTCCTTATATAGGACATTTTGACCAATCTGTATAATCTGACCCAATCTGTATAATATGATTGAACTTGATTTTGTAAAGTGCCTTGAGATGACATGTTTCATGATTTGGCACTATATAAATAAAATTGAATTGAATTGAATTGAATTGATGCTTGGCTTAACAGGACTGCTTAAGTCTGAGGAAGACTTGCATCATATTCCTTTACAGATAACAGAGGAAGTTTAGGTCATAATTTGGCACAAGTCTGGGAATTCTCTTGTTATGTCAGTTCTTGATCTGGTCTGACCTTTCACATTTGCCAGACTTACTTTACAGATATAGAGCACATCATGTCAAGATTGGAAGAAAGAAATGCCGTTATAATGTGTAGAACCAGGACAATGAAGAACTGTGATCATTACTTTCAGAGACACAGATTTACACCTTTAAGAATAGAGTAGCAAAACCACCTCATAGGTAATGATGACTTTTTGGCTGAAGGTATAAACACTAACCCTGCATTTGTGCACTTTGCAGAGAAGGCATAACCCGGGCTCGTCCGGGAGTTGAACCCGGGACCTCTCGCACCCGAAGCGAGAATCATACCCCTAGACCAACGAGCCTCTTCTTGAATAAAAAAATCCTCTAGGGGGTGCTGTTGGTCAGGATTGCTTGAGTGAAAAAGCTGCATGACCACCTGGTCGTCGACAGGTATGGCCTGCTGTCACATGTTTTGTGTATTGTGTGCAGAAAGATGGTTGTGTTTGTAACTTTTGCTGCAAAAGGGTTGAGGTTGAAATCCTGCAGGTACGCTGTATGACTGAGTATTATTCTTGGCTTAACAGGACTGCTTAAGTCTGAGGAAGACTTGCATCATATTCCTTTACAGATAACAGAGGAAGTTTAGGTCATAATTTGGCACAAGTCTGGGAATTCTCTTGTTATGTCAGTTCTTGATCTGGTCTGACCTTTCACATTTGCCAGACTTACTTTACAGATATAGAGCACATCATGTCAAGATTGGAAGAAAGAAATGCCGTTGTAATGTGTAGAACCAGGACAATGAAGAACTGTGATCATTGCTTTCAGAGACACAGATTTACACCTTTAAGAATAGAGTAGCAAAACCAACTCATAGGTAATGATGACTTTTTGGCTGAAGGTATAAACACTAACCCTGCATTTGTGCACTTTGCAGAGAAGGCATAACACGGGCTCGTCCGGGAGTTGAACCCGGGACCTCTCGCACCCTAAGCGAGAATCATACCCCTAGACCAACGAGCCTCTTTTTGAATAAAAAAATCCTCTAGGGGGTGCTGTTGGTCAGGATTGCTTGAGTGAAAAAGCTGCATGACCACCTGGTCGTCGACAGGTATGGCCTGCTGTCACATGTTTTGTGGATTGTGTGCAGACAGATGGTTGTGGTTGTAACTTTTGCTGCAAAAGGGTTGAGGTTGAAATCCTGCAGGTACGCTGTATGACTGAGTATTATTCTTGGCTTAACAGGACTGCTTAAGTCTGAGGAAGACTTGCATCATATTCCTTTACAGATAACAGAGGAAGTTTAGGTCATAATTTGGCACAAGTCTGGGAATTCTCTTGTTATGTCAGTTCTTGTTCTGGTCTGACCTTTCACATTTGCCAGACTTACTTTACAGATATAGAGCACATCATGTCAAGATTGGAAGAAAAAAATGCCCTTGTAATGTGTAGAACCAGGACAATGAAGAACTGTGATCATTACTTTCAGAGACACAGATTTACACCTTTAAGAATAGAGTAGCAAAACCACCTCATAGGTAATGATGACTTTTTGGCTGAAGGTATAAACACTAACCCTGCATTTGTGCATTTTTCAAAGAAGGCATAACACGGGCTCGTCCGGGAGTTGAACCCGGGACCTCTCGCACCCTAAGCGAGAATCATACCCCTAGACCAACGAGCCTCTTTTTGAATTAAAAAATCCTCTAGGGGGTGCTGTTGGTCAGGATTGCTTGAGTGAAAAAGCTGCATGACCACCTGGTCGTCGACAGGTATGGCCTGCTGTCACATGTTTTGTGTATTGTGTGCAGACAGATGGTTGTGTTTGTAACTTTTGCTGCAAAAGGGTTGAGGTTGAAATCCTGCAGGTACGCTGTATGACTGAGTATTATTCTTGGCTTAACAGGACTGCTTAAGTCTGAGGAAGACTTGCATCATATTCCTTTACAGATAACAGAGGAAGTTTAGGTCATAATTTGGCACAAGTCTGGGAATTCTCTTGTTATGTCAGTTCTTGATCTGGTCTGACCTTTATTATTTGCCAGACTTACTTTACAGATATAGAGCACATCATGTCAAGATTGGAAGAAAGAAATGCCCTTGTAATGTGTAGAACCAGGACAATGAAGAACTGTGATCATTGCTTTCAGAGACACAGATTTACACCTTTAAGAATAGAGTAGCAAAACCACCTCATAGGTAATGATGACTTTTTGGCTGAAGGTATAAACACTAACCCTGCATTTGTGCACTTTGCAGAGAAGGCATAACACGGGCTCGTCCGGGAGTTGAACCCGGGACCTCTCGCACCCTAAGCGCGAATCCTACCCCTAGACCAACGAGCCTCTTTTTGAATAAAAAAATCCTCTAGGGGGTGCTGTTGGTCAGCATTGCTTGAGTGAAAAAGCTGCATGACCACCTGGTCGTCGACAGGTATGGCCTGCTGTCACATGTTTTGTGTATTGTGTGCAGACAGATGGTTGTGTTTGTAACTTTTGCTGCAAAAGGGTTGAGGTTGAAATCCTGCAGGTACGCTGTATGACTGAGTATTATTCTTGGCTTAACAGGACTGCTTAAGTCTGAGGAAGACTTGCATCATATTCCTTTACAGATAACAGAGGAAGTTTAGGTCATAATTTGGCACAAGTCTGGGAATTCTCTTTTTATGTCAGTTCTTGATCTGGTCTGACCTTTCACATTTGCCAGACTTACTTTACAGATATAGACCACATCATGTCAAGATTGGAAGAAAGAAATGCCGTTGTAATGTGTAGAACCAGGACAATGAAGAACTGTGATCATTGCTTTCAGAGACACAGATTTACACCTTTAAGAATAGAGTAGCAAAACCACCTCATAGGTAATGATGACTTTTTGGCTGAAGGTATAAACACTAACCCTGCATTTGTGCACTTTGCAGAGAAGGCATAACACGGGCTTGTCAGGGAGTTGAACCCGGGACCTCTCGCACCCTAAGCGAGAATCATACCCCTAGACCAACGAGCCTCTTTTTGAATAAAAAAATCCTCTAGGGGGTGCTGTTGGTCAGGATTGCTTGAGTGAAAAAGCTGCATGACCACCTGGTCGTCGACAGGTATGGCCTGCTGTCACATGTTTTGTGTATTGTGTGCAGACAGATGGTTGTGTTTGTAACTTTTGCTGCAAAAGGGTTGAGGTTGAAATCCTGCAGGTACGCTGTATGACTGAGTATTATTCTTGGCTTAACAGGACTGCTTAAGTCTGAGGAAGACTTGCATCATATTCCTTTACAGATAACAGAGGAAGTTTAGGTCATAATTTGACACAAGTCTGGGAATTCTCTTGTTATGTCAGTTCTTGTTCTGGTCTGACCTTTCACATTTGCCAGACTTACTTTACAGATATAGAGCACATCATGTCAAGATTGGAAGAAAAAAATGCCCTTGTAATGTGTAGAACCAGGACAATGAAGAACTGTGATCATTACTTTCAGAGACACAGATTTACACCTTTAAGAATAGAGTAGCAAAACCATCTCATAGGTAATGAGGACTTTTTGGCTGAAGGTATAAACACTAACCCTGCATTTGTGCACTTCGCAGAGAAGGCATAACACGGGCTCGTCCGGGAGTTGAACCCGGGACCTCTCGCACCCTAAGCGAGAATCATACCCCTAGACCAACGAGCCTCTTTTTGAATAAAAAAATCCTCTAGGGGGTGCTGTTGGTCAGGATTGCTTGAGTGAAAAAGCTGCATGACCACCTGGTCGTCGAATGGTATGGCCTGCTGTCACATGTTTTGTGGATTGTGTGCAGACAGATGGTTGTGTTTGTAACTTTTGCTGCAAAAGGGTTGAGGTTGAAATCCTGCAGGTACGCTGTATGACTGAGTATTATTCTTGGCTTAACAGGACTGCTTAAGTCTGAGGAAGACTTGCATCATATTCCTTTACAGATAACAGAGGAAGTTTAGGTCATAATTTGGCACAAGTCTGGGAATTCTCTTGTTATGTCAGTTCTTGATCTGGTCTGACCTTTATTATTTGCCAGACTTACTTTACAGATATAGAGCACATCATGTCAAGATTGGAAGAAAGAAATGCCCTTGTAATGTGTAGAACCAGGACAATGAAGAACTGTGATCATTGCTTTCAGAGACACAGATTTACACCTTTAAGAATAGAGTAGCAAAACCACCTCATAGGTAATGATGACTTTTTGGCTGAAGGTATAAACACTAACCCTGCATTTGTGCACTTTGCAGAGAAGGCATAACACGGGCTCGTCCGGGAGTTGAACCCGGGACCTCTCGCACCCTAAGCGCGAATCATACCCCTAGACCAACGAGCCTCTTTTAGAATAAAAAAATCCTCTAGGGGGTGCTGTTGGCCAGCATTGCTTGAGTGAAAAAGCTGCATGACCACCTGGTCGTCGACAGGTATGGCCTGCTGTCACATGTTTTGTGTATTGTGTGCAGACAGATGGTTGTGTTTGTAACTTTTGCTGCAAAAGGGTTGAGGTTGAAATCCTGCAGGTACGCTGTATGACTGAGTATTATTCTTGGCTTAACAGGACTGCTTAAGTCTGAGGAAGACTTGCATCATATTCCTTTACAGATAACAGAGGAAGTTTAGGTTATAATTTGGCACAAGTCTGGGAATTCTCTTTTTATGTCAGTTCTTGATCTGGTCTGACCTTTCACATTTGCCAGACTTACTTTACAGATATAGAGCACATCATGTCAAGATTGGAAGAAAGAAATGCCGTTGTAATGTGTAGAACCAGGACAATGAAGAACTGTGATCATTGCTTTCAGAGACACAGATTTACACCTTTAAGAATAGAGTAGCAAAACCACCTCATAGGTAATGATGACTTTTTGGCTGAAGGTATAAACACTAACCCTGCATTTGTGCACTTTGCAGAGAAGGCATAACACGGGCTTGTCAGGGAGTTGAACCCGGGACCTCTCGCACCCTAAGCGAGAATCATACCCCTAGACCAACGAGCCTCTTTTTGAATAAAAAAATCCTCTAGGGGGTGCTGTTGGTCAGGATTGCTTGAGTGAAAAAGCTGCATGACCACCTGGTCGTCGACAGGTATGGCCTGCTGTCACATGTTTTGTGTATTGTGTGCAGACAGATGGTTGTGTTTGTAACTTTTGCTGCAAAAGGGTTGAGGTTGAAATCCTGCAGGTACGCTGTATGACTGAGTATTATTCTTGGCTTAACAGGACTGCTTAAGTCTGAGGAAGACTTGCATCATATTCCTTTACAGATAACAGAGGAAGTTTAGGTCATAATTTGGCACAAGTCTGGGAATTCTCTTGTTATGTCAGTTCTTGTTCTGGTCTGACCTTTCACATTTGCCAGACTTACTTTACAGATATAGAGCACATCATGTCAAGATTGGAAGAAAAAAATGCCCTTGTAATGTGTAGAACCAGGACAATGAAGAACTGTGATCATTACTTTCAGAGACACAGATTTAAACCTTTAAGAATAGAGTAGCAAAACCATCTCATAGGTAATGAGGACTTTTTGGCTGAAGGTATAAACACTAACCCTGCATTTGTGCACTTCGCAGAGAAGGCATAACACGGGCTCGTCCGGGAGTTGAACCCGGGACCTCTCGCACCCTAAGCGAGAATCATACCCCTAGACCAACGAGCCTCTTTTTGAATAAAAAAATCCTCTAGGGGGTGCTGTTGGTCAGGATTGCTTGAGTGAAAAAGCTGCATGACCACCTGGTCGTCGAATGGTATGGCCTGCTGTCACATGTTTTGTGGATTGTGTGCAGACAGATGGTTGTGTTTGTAACTTTTGCTGCAAAAGGGTTGAGGTTGAAATCCTGCAGGTACGCTGTATGACTGAGTATTATTCTTGGCTTAACAGGACTGCTTAAGTCTGAGGAAGACTTGCATCATATTCCTTTACAGATAACAGAGGAAGTTTAGGTCATAATTTGGCACAAGTCTGGGAATTCTCTTGTTACGTCAGTTCTTGTTCTGGTCTGACCTTTCACATTTGCCAGACTTACTTTACAGATATAGAGCACATCATGTCAAGATTGGAAGAAAAAAATGCCCTTGTAATGTGTAGAACCAGGACAATGAAGAACTGTGATCATTACTTTCAGAGACACAGATTTACACCTTTAAGAATAGAGTAGCAAAACCACCTCATAGGTAATGATGACTTTTTGGCTGAAGGTATAAACACTAACCCTGCATTTGTGCACTTTGCAGAGAAGGCATAACCCGGGCTCGTCCGGGAGTTGAACCCGGGACCTCTCGCACCCGAAGCGAGAATCATACCCCTAGACCAACGAGCCTCTTCTTGACTAAAAAAATCCTCTAGGGGGTGCTGTTGGTCAGGATTGCTTGAGTGAAAAAGCTGCATGACCACCTGGTCGTCGACAGGTATGGCCTGCTGTCACATGTTTTGTGTATTGTGTGCAGACAGATGGTTGTGTTTGTAACTTTTGCTGCAAAAGGGTTGAGGTTGAAATCCTGCAGGTACGCTGTATGACTGAGTATTATTCTTGGCTTAACAGGACTGCTTAAGTCTGAGGAAGACTTGCATCATATTCCTTTACAGATAACAGAGGAAGTTTAGGTCATAATTTGGCACAAGTCTGGGAATTCTCTTGTTATGTCAGTTCTTGATCTGGTCTGACCTTTCACATTTGCCAGACTTACTTTACAGATATAGAGCACATCATGTCAAGATTGGAAGAAAGAAATGCCGTTGTAATGTGTAGAACCAGGACAATGAAGGACTGTGATCATTGCTTTCAGAGACACAGATTTACACCTTTAAGAATAGAGTAGCAAAACCACCTCATAGGTAATGATGACTTTTTGGCTGAAGGTATAAACACTAACCCTGCATTTGTGCACTTTGCAGAGAAGGCATAACACGGGCTCGTCCGGGAGTTGAACCCGGGACCTCTCGCACCCTAAGCGAGAATCATACCCCTAGACCAACGAGCCTCTTTTCGAATAAAAAAATCCTCTAGGGGGTGCTGTTGGTCAGCATTGCTTGAGTGAAAAAGCTGCATGACCACCTGGTCGTCGACAGGTATGGCCTGCTGTCACATGTTTTGTGTATTGTGTGCAGACAGATGGTTGTGTTTGTAACTTTTGCTGCAAAAGGGTTGAGGTTGAAATCCTGCAGGTACGCTGTATGACTGAGTATTATTCTTGGCTTAACAGGACTGCTTAAGTCTGAGGAAGACTTGCATCATATTCCTTTACAGATAACAGAGGAAGTTTAGGTCATAATTTGGCACAAGTCTGGGAATTCTCTTGTTATGTCAGTTCTTGTTCTGGTCTGACCTTTCACATTTGCCAGACTTACTTTACAGATATAGAGCACATCATGTCAAGATTGGAAGAAAAAAATGCCCTTGTAATGTGTAGAACCAGGACAATGAAGAACTGTGATCATTACTTTCAGAGACACAGATTTACACCTTTAAGAATAGAGTAGCAAAACCACCTCATAGGTAATGATGACTTTTTGGCTGAAGGTATAAACACTAACCCTGCATTTGTGCACTTTGCAGAGAAGGCATAACCCGGGCTCGTCCGGGAGTTGACCCCGGGACCTCTCGCACCCGAAGCGAGAATCATACCCCTAGACCAACGAGCCTCTTTTTGAATAAAAAAATCCTCTAGGGGGTGCTGTTGGTCAGGATTGCTTGAGTGAAAAAGCTGCATGACCACCTGGTCGTCGACAGGTATGGCCTGCTGTCACATGTTTTGTGTATTGTGTGCAGACAGATGGTTGTGTTTGTAACTTTTGCTGCAAAAGGGTTGAGGTTGAAATCCTGCAGGTACGCTGTATGACTGAGTATTATTCTTGGCTTAACAGGACTGCTTAAGTCTGAGGAAGACTTGCATCATATTCCTTTACAGATAACAGAGGAAGTTTAGGTCATAATTTGACACAAGTCTGGGAATTCTCTTGTTATGTCAGTTCTTGTTCTGGTCTGACCTTTCACATTTGCCAGACTTACTTTACAGATATAGAGCACATCATGTCAAGATTGGAAGAAAAAAATGCCCTTGTAATGTGTAGAACCAGGACAATGAAGAACTGTGATCATTACTTTCAGAGACACAGATTTACACCTTTAAGAATAGAGTAGCAAAACCATCTCATAGGTAATGAGGACTTTTTGGCTGAAGGTATAAACACTAACCCTGCATTTGTGCACTTCGCAGAGAAGGCATAACACGGGCTCGTCCGGGAGTTGAACCCGGGACCTCTCGCACCCTAAGCGAGAATCATACCCCTAGACCAACGAGCCTCTTTTTGAATAAAAAAATCCTCTAGGGGGTGCTGTTGGTCAGGATTGCTTGAGTGAAAAAGCTGCATGACCACCTGGTCGTCGAATGGTATGGCCTGCTGTCACATGTTTTGTGGATTGTGTGCAGACAGATGGTTGTGTTTGTAACTTTTGCTGCAAAAGGGTTGAGGTTGAAATCCTGCAGGTACGCTGTATGACTGAGTATTATTCTTGGCTTAACAGGACTGCTTAAGTCTGAGGAAGACTTGCATCATATTCCTTTACAGATAACAGAGGAAGTTTAGGTCATAATTTGGCACAAGTCTGGGAATTCTCTTGTTATGTCAGTTCTTGATCTGGTCTGACCTTTATTATTTGCCAGACTTACTTTACAGATATAGAGCACATCATGTCAAGATTGGAAGAAAGAAATGCCCTTGTAATGTGTAGAACCAGGACAATGAAGAACTGTGATCATTGCTTTCAGAGACACAGATTTACACCTTTAAGAATAGAGTAGCAAAACCACCTCATAGGTAATGATGACTTTTTGGCTGAAGGTATAAACACTAACCCTGCATTTGTGCACTTTGCAGAGAAGGCATAACACGGGCTCGTCCGGGAGTTGAACCCGGGACCTCTCGCACCCTAAGCGCGAATCATACCCCTAGACCAACGAGCCTCTTTTTGAATAAAAAAATCCTCTAGGGGGTGCTGTTGGCCAGCATTGCTTGAGTGAAAAAGCTGCATGACCACCTGGTCGTCGACAGGTATGGCCTGCTGTCACATGTTTTGTGTATTGTGTGCAGACAGATGGTTGTGTTTGTAACTTTTGCTGCAAAAGGGTTGAGGTTGAAATCCTGCAGGTACGCTGTATGACTGAGTATTATTCTTGGCTTAACAGGACTGCTTAAGTCTGAGGAAGACTTGCATCATATTCCTTTACAGATAACAGAGGAAGTTTAGGTCATAATTTGGCACAAGTCTGGGAATTCTCTTTTTATGTCAGTTCTTGATCTGGTCTGACCTTTCACATTTGCCAGACTTACTTTACAGATATAGAGCACATCATGTCAAGATTGGAAGAAAGAAATGCCGTTGTAATGTGTAGAACCAGGACAATGAAGAACTGTGATCATTGCTTTCAGAGACACAGATTTACACCTTTAAGAATAGAGTAGCAAAACCACCTCATAGGTAATGATGACTTTTTGGCTGAAGGTATAAACACTAACCCTGCATTTGTGCACTTTGCAGAGAAGGCATAACACGGGCTTGTCAGGGAGTTGAACCCGGGACCTCTCGCACCCTAAGCGAGAATCATACCCCTAGACCAACGAGCCTCTTTTTGAATAAAAAAATCCTCTAGGGGGTGCTGTTGGTCAGGATTGCTTGAGTGAAAAAGCTGCATGACCACCTGGTCGTCGACAGGTATGGCCTGCTGTCACATGTTTTGTGTATTGTGTGCAGACAGATGGTTGTGTTTGTAACTTTTGCTGCAAAAGGGTTGAGGTTGAAATCCTGCAGGTACGCTGTATGACTGAGTATTATTCTTGGCTTAACAGGACTGCTTAAGTCTGAGGAAGACTTGCATCATATTCCTTTACAGATAACAGAGGAAGTTTAGGTCATAATTTGGCACAAGTCTGGGAATTCTCTTGTTACGTCAGTTCTTGTTCTGGTCTGACCTTTCACATTTGCCAGACTTACTTTACAGATATAGAGCACATCATGTCAAGATTGGAAGAAAAAAATGCCCTTGTAATGTGTAGAACCAGGACAATGAAGAACTGTGATCATTACTTTCAGAGACACAGATTTACACCTTTAAGAATAGAGTAGCAAAACCACCTCATAGGTAATGATGACTTTTTGGCTGAAGGTATAAACACTAACCCTGCATTTGTGCACTTTGCAGAGAAGGCATAACCCGGGCTCGTCCGGGAGTTGAACCCGGGACCTCTCGCACCCGAAGCGAGAATCATACCCCTAGACCAACGAGCCTCTTCTTGACTAAAAAAATCCTCTAGGGGGTGCTGTTGGTCAGGATTGCTTGAGTGAAAAAGCTGCATGACCACCTGGTCGTCGACAGGTATGGCCTGCTGTCACATGTTTTGTGTATTGTGTGCAGACAGATGGTTGTGTTTGTAACTTTTGCTGCAAAAGGGTTGAGGTTGAAATCCTGCAGGTACGCTGTATGACTGAGTATTATTCTTGGCTTAACAGGACTGCTTAAGTCTGAGGAAGACTTGCATCATATTCCTTTACAGATAACAGAGGAAGTTTAGGTCATAATTTGGCACAAGTCTGGGAATTCTCTTGTTATGTCAGTTCTTGTTCTGGTCTGACCTTTCACATTTGCCAGACTTACTTTACAGATATAGAGCACATCATGTCAAGATTGGAAGAAAAAAATGCCCTTGTAATGTGTAGAACCAGGACAATGAAGAACTGTGATCATTACTTTCAGAGACACAGATTTACACCTTTAAGAATAGAGTAGCAAAACCACCTCATAGGTAATGATGACTTTTTGGCTGAAGGTATAAACACTAACCCTGCATTTGTGCACTTTGCAGAGAAGGCATAACCCGGGCTCGTCCGGGAGTTGACCCCGGGACCTCTCGCACCCGAAGCGAGAATCATACCCCTAGACCAACGAGCCTCTTTTTGAATAAAAAAATCCTCTAGGGGGTGCTGTTGGTCAGGATTGCTTGAGTGAAAAAGCTGCATGACCACCTGGTCGTCGACAGGTATGGCCTGCTGTCACATGTTTTGTGTATTGTGTGCAGACAGATGGTTGTGTTTGTAACTTTTGCTGCAAAAGGGTTGAGGTTGAAATCCTGCAGGTACGCTGTATGACTGAGTATTATTCTTGGCTTAACAGGACTGCTTAAGTCTGAGGAAGACTTGCATCATATTCCTTTACAGATAACAGAGGAAGTTTAGGTCATAATTTGGCACAAGTCTGGGAATTCTCTTGTTATGTCAGTTCTTGATCTGGTCTGACCTTTATTATTTGCCAGACTTACTTTACAGATATAGAGCACATCATGTCAAGATTGGAAGAAAGAAATGCCGTTGTAATGTGTAGAACCAGGACAATGAAGAACTGTGATCATTGCTTTCAGAGACACAGATTTACACCTTTAAGAATAGAGTAGCAAAACCACCTCATAGGTAATGATGACTTTTTGGCTGAAGGTATAAACACTAACCCTGCATTTGTGCACTTTGCAGAGAAGGCATAACACGGGCTCGTCCGGGAGTTGAACCCGGGACCTCTCGCACCCTAAGCGAGAATCATACCCCTAGACCAACGAGCCTCTTTTTGAATAAAAAAATCCTCTAGGGGGTGCTGTTGGTCAGCATTGCTTGAGTGAAAAAGCTGCATGACCACCTGGTCGTCGACAGGTATGGCCTGCTGTCACATGTTTTGTGTATTGTGTGCAGACAGATGGTTGTGTTTGTAACTTTTGCTGCAAAAGGGTTGAGGTTGAAATCCTGCAGGTACGCTGTATGACTGAGTATTATTCTTGGCTTAACAGGACTGCTTAAGTCTGAGGAAGACTTGCATCATATTCCTTTACAGATAACAGAGGAAGTTTAGGTCATAATTTGGCACAAGTCTGGGAATTCTCTTGTTATGTCAGTTCTTGTTCTGGTCTGACCTTTCACATTTAACAGACTTACTTTACAGATATAGAGCACATCATGTCAAGATTGGAAGAAAAAAATGCCCTTGTAATGTGTAGAACCAGGACAATGAAGAACTGTGATCATTACTTTCAGAGACACAGATTTACACCTTTAAGAATAGAGTAGCAAAACCACCTCATAGGTAATGATGACTTTTTGGCTGAAGGTATAAACACTAACCCTGCATTTGTGCACTTTGCAGAGAAGGCATAACCCGGGCTCGTCCGGGAGTTGAACCCGGGACCTCTCGCACCCGAAGCGAGAATCATACCCCTAGACCAACGAGCCTCTTCTTGAATAAAAAAATCCTCTAGGGGGTGCTGTTGGTCAGGATTGCTTGAGTGAAAAAGCTGCATGACCACCTGGTCGTCGACAGGTATGGCCTGCTGTCACATGTTTTGTGTATTGTGTGCAGACAGATGGTTGTGTTTGTAACTTTTGCTGCAAAAGGGTTGAGGTTGAAATCCTGCAGGTACGCTGTATGACTGAGTATTATTCTTGGCTTAACAGGACTGCTTAAGTCTGAGGAAGACTTGCATCATATTCCTTTACAGATAACAGAGGAAGTTTAGGTCATAATTTGGCACAAGTCTGGGAATTCTCTTGTTATGTCAGTTCTTGTTCTGGTCTGACCTTTCACATTTGCCAGACTTACTTTACAGATATAGAGCACATCATGTCAAGATTGGAAGAAAAAAATGCCCTTGTAATGTGTAGAACCAGGACAATGAAGAACTGTGATCATTACTTTCAGAGACACAGATTTACCCCTTTAAGAATAGAGTAGCAAAACCACCTCATAGGTAATGATGACTTTTTGGCTGAAGGTATATACACTAACCCTGCATTTGTGCATTTTTCAAAGAAGGCATAACACGGGCTCGTCCGGGAGTTGAACCCGGGACCTCTCGCACCCTAAGCGAGAATCATACCGCTAGACCAACGAGCCTCTTTTTGAATAAAAAAATCCTCTAGGGGGTGCTGTTGGTCAGGATTGCTTGAGTGAAAAAGCTGCATGACCACCTGGTCGTCAACAGGTATGGCCTGCTGTCACATGTTTTGTGTATTGTGTGCAGACAGATGGTTGTGTTTGTAACTTTTGCTGCAAAAGGGTTGAGGTTGAAATCCTGCAGGTACGCTGTATGACTGAGTATTATTCTTGGCTTAACAGGACTGCTTAAGTCTGAGGAAGACTTGCATCATATTCCTTTACAGATAACAGAGGAAGTTTAGGTCATAATTTGGCACAAGTCTGGGAATTCTCTTGTTATGTCAGTTCTTGATCTGGTCTGACCTTTCACATTTGCTAGACTTACTTTACAGATATAGAGCACATCATGTCAAGATTGGAAGAAAGAAATGCCGTTGTAATGTGTAGAACCAGGACAATGAAGAACTGTGATCATTGCTTTCAGAGACACAGATTTACACCTTTAAGAATAGAGTAGCAAAACCACCTCATAGGTAATGATGACTTTTTGGCTGAAGGTATAAACACTAACCCTGCATTTGTGCACTTTGCAGAGAAGGCATAACACGGGCTCGTCCGGGAGTTGAACCCGGGACCGCTGGCACCCTAAGCGAGAATCATACCCCTAGACCAACGAGCCTCTTTTTGAATAAAAAAATCCTCTAGGGGGTGCTGTTTGTCAGGATTGCTTGAGTGAAAAAGCTGCATGACCACCTGGTTGTCGACAGGTATGGCCTGCTGTCACATGTTTTGTGTATTGTGTGCAGACAGATGGTTGTGTTTGTAACTTTTGCTGCAAAAGGGTTGAGGTTGAAATCCTGCAGGTACGCTGTATGACTGAGTATTATTCTTGGCTTAACAGGACTGCTTAAGTCTGAGGAAGACTTGCATCATATTCCTTTACAGATAACAGAGGAAGTTTAGGTCATAATTTGGCACAAGTCTGGGAATTCTCTTGTTATGTCAGTTCTTGATCTGGTCTGACCTTTCACATTTGCCAGACTTACTTTACAGATATAGAGCACATCATGTCAAGATTGGAAGAAAGAAATGCCGTTGTAATGTGTAGAACCAGGACAATGAAGAACTGTGATCATTGCTTTCAGAGACACAGATTTACACCTTTAAGAATAGAGTAGCAAAACCACCTCATAGGTAATGATGACTTTTTGGCTGAAGGTATAAACACTAACCCTGCATTTGTGCACTTTGCAGAGAAGGCATAACACGGGCTCGTCCGGGAGTTGAACCCCGGACCTCTCGCACCCTAAGCGAGAATCATACCCCTAGACCAACGAGCCTCTTTTTGAATAAAAAAATCCTCTAGGGGGTGCTGTTGGTCAGGATTGCTTGAGTGAAAAAGCTGCATGACCACCTGGTCGTCGACAGGTATGGCCTGCTGTCACATGTTTTGTGTATTGTGTGCAGACAGATGGTTGTGTTTGTAACTTTTGCTGCAAAAGGGTTGAGGTTGAAATCCTGCAGGTACGCTGTATGACTGAGTATTATTCTTGGCTTAACAGGACTGCTTAAGTCTGAGGAAGACTTGCATCATATTCCTTTACAGATAACAGAGGAAGTTTAGGTCATAATTTGGCACAAGTCTGGGAATTCTCTTGTTATGTCAGTTCTTGTTCTGGTCTGACCTTTCACATTTGCCAGACTTACTTTACAGATATAGAGCACATCATGTCAAGATTGGAAGAAAAAAATGCCCTTGTAATGTGTAGAACCAGGACAATGAAGAACTGTGATCATTACTTTCAGAGACACAGATTTACACCTTTAAGAATAGAGTAGCAAAACCACCTCATAGGTAATGATGACTTTTTGGCTGAAGGTATAAACACTAACCCTGCATTTGTGCACTTTGCAGAGAAGGCATAACACGGGCTCGTCCGGGAGTTGAACCCGGGACCTCTGGCACCCTAAGCGAGAATCATACCCCTAGACCAACGAGCCTCTTTTTGAATAAAAAAATCCTCTAGGGGGTGCTGTTGGTCAGGATTGCTTGAGTGAAAAAGCTGCATGACCACCTGGTTGTCGAATGGTATGGCCTGCTGTCACATGTTTTGTGGATTGTGTGCAGACAGATGGTTGTGGTTGTAACTTTTGCTGCAAAAGGGTTGAGGTTGAAATCCTGCAGGTACGCTGTATGACTGAGTATTATTCTTGGCTTAACAGGACTGCTTAAGTCTGAGGAAGACTTGCATCATATTCCTTTACAGATAACAGAGGAAGTTTAGGTCATAATTTGGCACAAGTCTGGGAATTCTTTTGTTATGTCAGTTCTTGTTCTGGTCTGACCTTTCACATTTGCCAGACTTACTTTACAGATATAGAGCACATCATGTCAAGATTGGAAGAAAAAAATGCCCTTGTAATGTGTAAAACCAGGACAATGAAGAACTGTGATCATTACTTTCAGAGACACAGATTTACACCTTTAAGAATAGAGTAGCAAAACCACCTCATAGGTAATGATGACTTTTTGGCTGAAGGTATAAACACTAACCCTGCATTTGTGCACTTTGCAGAGAAGGCATAACCCGGGCTCGTCCGGGAGTTGAACCCGGGACCTCTCGCACCCGAAGCGAGAATCATACCCCTAGACCAACGAGCCTCTTCTTGAATAAAAAAATCCTCTAGGGGGTGCTGTTGGTCAGGATTGCTTGAGTGAAAAAGCTGCATGACCACCTGGTCGTCAAATGGTATGGCCTGCTGTCACATGTTTTGTGTATTGTGTGCAGACAGATGGTTGTGGTTGTAACATTTGCTGCAAAAGGATTGAGGTTGAAATCCTGCAGGTACGCTGTATGACTGAGTATTATTCTTGGCTTAACAGGACTGTTTAAGTCTGAGGAAGACTTGCATCATATTCCTTTACAGATAACAGAGGAAGTTTAGGTCATAATTTGGCACAAGTCTGGGAATTCTCTTGTTATGTCAGTTCTTGTTCTGGTCTGACCTTTCACATTTGCCAGACTTACTTTACAGATAGTTGCACATCATGTCAAGATTGGAAGAAAAAAATGCCCTTGTAATGTGTAGAACCAGGACAATGAAGAACTGTGATCATTACTTTCAGAGACACAGATTTACACCTTTAAGAATAGAGTAGCAAAACCACCTCATAGGTAATGATGACTTTTTGGCTGAAGGTATAAACACTAACCCTGCATTTGTGCACTTTGCAGAGAAGGCATAACACGGGCTCGTCCGGGAGTTGAACCCGGGACCTCTCGCACCCTAAGCGAGAATCATACCCCTAGACCAACGAGCCTCTTTTTGAATAAAAAAATCCTCTAGGGGGTGCTGTTGGTCAGGATTGCTTGAGTGAAAAAGCTGCATGACCACCTGGTCGTCGACAGGTATGGCCTGCTGTCACATGTTTTGTGTATTGTGTGCAGACAGATGGTTGTGTTTGTAACTTTTGCTGCAAAAGGGTTGAGGTTGAAATCCTGCAGGTACGCTGTATGACTGAGTATTATTCTTGGCTTAACAGGACTGCTTAAGTCTGAGGAAGACTTGCATCATATTCCTTTACAGATAACAGAGGAAGTTTAGGTCATAATTTGGCACAAGTCTGGGAATTCTCTTGTTATGTCAGTTCTTGATCTGGTCTGACCTTTCACATTTGCTAGACTTACTTTACAGATATAGAGCACATCATGTCAAGATTGGAAGAAAGAAATGCCGTTGTAATGTGTAGAACCAGGACAATGAAGAACTGTGATCATTGCTTTCAGAGACACAGATTTACACCTTTAAGAATAGAGTAGCAAAACCACCTCATAGGTAATGATGACTTTTTGGCTGAAGGTATAAACACTAACCCTGCATTTGTGCACTTTGCAGAGAAGGCATAACAGGGGCTAGTCCGGGAGTTGAACCCGGGACCGCTGGCACCCTAAGCGAGAATCATACCCCTAGACCAACGAGCCTCTTTTTGAATAAAAAAATCCTCTAGGGGGTGCTGTTTGTCAGGATTGCTTGAGTGAAAAAGCTGCATGACCACCTGGTTGTCGACAGGTATGGCCTGCTGTCACATGTTTTGTGTATTGTGTGCAGACAGATGGTTGTGTTTGTAACTTTTGCTGCAAAAGGGTTGAGGTTGAAATCCTGCAGGTACGCTGTATGACTGAGTATTATTCTTGGCTTAACAGGACTGCTTAAGTCTGAGGAAGACTTGCATCATATTCCTTTACAGATAACAGAGGAAGTTTAGGTCATAATTTGGCACAAGTCTGGGAATTCTCTTGTTATGTCAGTTCTTGATCTGGTCTGACCTTTCACATTTGCCAGACTTACTTTACAGATATAGAGCACATCATGTCAAGATTGGAAGAAAGAAATGCCGTTGTAATGTGTAGAACCAGGACAATGAAGAACTGTGATCATTGCTTTCAGAGACACAGATTTACACCTTTAAGAATAGAGTAGCAAAACCACCTCATAGGTAATGATGACTTTTTGGCTGAAGGTATAAACACTAACCCTGCATTTGTGCACTTTGCAGAGAAGGCATAACACGGGCTCGTCCGGGAGTTGAACCCCGGACCTCTCGCACCCTAAGCGAGAATCATACCCCTAGACCAACGAGCCTCTTTTTGAATAAAAAAATCCTCTAGGGGGTGCTGTTGGTCAGGATTGCTTGAGTGAAAAAGCTGCATGACCACCTGGTCGTCGACAGGTATGGCCTGCTGTCACATGTTTTGTGTATTGTGTGCAGACAGATGGTTGTGTTTGTAACTTTTGCTGCAAAAGGGTTGAGGTTGAAATCCTGCAGGTACGCTGTATGACTGAGTATTATTCTTGGCTTAACAGGACTGCTTAAGTCTGAGGAAGACTTGCATCATATTCCTTTACAGATAACAGAGGAAGTTTAGGTCATAATTTGGCACAAGTCTGGGAATTCTCTTGTTATGTCAGTTCTTGTTCTGGTCTGACCTTTCACATTTGCCAGACTTACTTTACAGATATAGAGCACATCATGTCAAGATTGGAAGAAAAAAATGCCCTTGTAATGTGTAGAACCAGGACAATGAAGAACTGTGATCATTACTTTCAGAGACACAGATTTACACCTTTAAGAATAGAGTAGCAAAACCACCTCATAGGTAATGATGACTTTTTGGCTGAAGGTATAAACACTAACCCTGCATTTGTGCACTTTGCAGAGAAGGCATAACACGGGCTCGTCCGGGAGTTGAACCCGGGACCTCTGGCACCCTAAGCGAGAATCATACCCCTAGACCAACGAGCCTCTTTTTGAATAAAAAAATCCTCTAGGGGGTGCTGTTGGTCAGGATTGCTTGAGTGAAAAAGCTGCATGACCACCTGGTTGTCGAATGGTATGGCCTGCTGTCACATGTTTTGTGGATTGTGTGCAGACAGATGGTTGTGGTTGTAACTTTTGCTGCAAAAGGGTTGAGGTTGAAATCCTGCAGGTACGCTGTATGACTGAGTATTATTCTTGGCTTAACAGGACTGCTTAAGTCTGAGGAAGACTTGCATCATATTCCTTTACAGATAACAGAGGAAGTTTAGGTCATAATTTGGCACAAGTCTGGGAATTCTTTTGTTATGTCAGTTCTTGTTCTGGTCTGACCTTTCACATTTGCCAGACTTACTTTACAGATATAGAGCACATCATGTCAAGATTGGAAGAAAAAAATGCCCTTGTAATGTGTAGAACCAGGACAATGAAGAACTGTGATCATTACTTTCAGAGACACAGATTTACACCTTTAAGAATAGAGTAGCAAAACCACCTCATAGGTAATGATGACTTTTTGGCTGAAGGTATAAACACTAACCCTGCATTTGTGCACTTTGCAGAGAAGGCATAACCCGGGCTCGTCCGGGAGTTGAACCCGGGACCTCTCGCACCCGAAGCGAGAATCATACCCCTAGACCAACGAGCCTCTTCTTGAATAAAAAAATCCTCTAGGGGGTGCTGTTGGTCAGGATTGCTTGAGTGAAAAAGCTGCATGACCACCTGGTCGTCAAATGGTATGGCCTGCTGTCACATGTTTTGTGTATTGTGTGCAGACAGATGGTTGTGGTTGTAACATTTGCTGCAAAAGGATTGAGGTTGAAATCCTGCAGGTACGCTGTATGACTGAGTATTATTCTTGGCTTAACAGGACTGTTTAAGTCTGAGGAAGACTTGCATCATATTCCTTTACAGATAACAGAGGAAGTTTAGGTCATAATTTGGCACAAGTCTGGGAATTCTCTTGTTATGTCAGTTCTTGTTCTGGTCTGACCTTTCACATTTGCCAGACTTACTTTACAGATAGTTGCACATCATGTCAAGATTGGAAGAAAAAAATGCCCTTGTAATGTGTAGAACCAGGACAATGAAGAACTGTGATCATTACTTTCAGAGACACAGATTTACACCTTTAAGAATAGAGTAGCAAAACCACCTCATAGGTAATGATGACTTTTTGGCTGAAGGTATAAACACTAACCCTGCATTTGTGCACTTTGCAGAGAAGGCATAACACGGGCTCGTCCGGGAGTTGAACCCGGGACCTCTCGCACCCTAAGCGAGAATCATACCCCTAGACCAACGAGCCTCTTTTTGAATAAAAAAATCCTCTAGGGGGTGCTGTTGGTCAGGATTGCTTGAGTGAAAAAGCTGCATGACCACCTGGTCGTCGACAGGTATGGCCTGCTGTCACATGTTTTGTGGATTGTGTGCAGACAGATGGTTGTGGTTGTAACTTTTGCTGCAAAAGGGTTGAGGTTGAAATCCTGCAGGTACACTGTATGACTGAGTATGGAAAGCGCCACCTTGAGGCTTAATATAGAGGAATGCTTTTCATGCCATAAATGATTCAACTTCTGATTGCTGTGGAGTTTCAATGCTTTCAGAAATGTCATCAATTCAAAACACTTTTCTGACCTAATAATCTTCTCGAGATGCACATTAGACAAGTCCTGGTGTAAGTGCTTGGCAAGATTCTCTGTTTCCAAAGTATAAAAGCATGATGCTTGGTTTAACAGGACTGCTTAAGTCTGAGGAAGACTTGCATCATATTCCTTTACAGATAACAGAGGAAGTTTAGGTCATAATTTGGCACAAGTCTGGGAATTCTCTTGTTATGTCAGTTCTTGTTCTGGTCTGACCTTTCACATTTGCCAGACTTACTTTACAGATATAGAGCACATCATGTCAAGATTGGAAGAAAAAAATGCCCTTGTAATGTGTAGAACCAGGACAATGAAGAACTGTGATCATTACTTTCAGAGACACAGATTTACACCTTTAAGAATAGAGTAGCAAAACCACCTCATAGGTAATGATGACTTTTTGGCTGAAGGTATAAACACTAACCCTGCATTTGTGCACTTTGCAGAGAAGGCATAACACGGGCTCGTCCGGGAGTTGAACCCGGGACCTCTGGCACCCTAAGCGAGAATCATACCCCTAGACCAACGAGCCTCTTTTTGAATAAAAAAATCCTCTAGGGGGTGCTGTTGGTCAGGATTGCTTGAGTGAAAAAGCTGCATGACCACCTGGTTGTCGAATGGTATGGCCTGCTGTCACATGTTTTGTGGATTGTGTGCAGACAGATGGTTGTGGTTGTAACTTTTGCTGCAAAAGGGTTGAGGTTGAAATCCTGCAGGTACGCTGTATGACTGGGTATTATTCTTGGCTTAACAGGACTGCTTAAGTCTGAGGAAGACTTGCATCATATTCCTTTACAGATAACAGAGGAAGTTTAGGTCATAATTTGGCACAAGTCTGGGAATTCTCTTGTTATGTCAGTTCTTGTTCTGGTCTGACCTTTCACATTTGCCAGACTTACTTTACAGATATAGAGCACATCATGTCAAGATTGGAAGAAAAAAATGCCCTTGTAATGTGTAGAACCAGGACAATGAAGAACTGTGATCATTACTTTCAGAGACACAGATTTACACCTTTAAGAATAGAGTAGCAAAACCACCTCATAGGTAATGATGACTTTTTGGCTGAAGGTATAAACACTAACCCTGCATTTGTGCACTTTGCAGAGAAGGCATAACACGGGCTCGTCCGGGAGTTGAACCCGGGACCTCTGGCACCCTAAGCGAGAATCATACCCCTAGACCAACGAGCCTCTTTTTGAATAAAAAAATCCTCTAGGGGGTGCTGTTGGTCAGGATTGCTTGAGTGAAAAAGCTGCATGACCACCTGGTTGTCGAATGGTATGGCCTGCTGTCACATGTTTTGTGGATTGTGTGCAGACAGATGGTTGTGGTTGTAACTTTTGCTGCAAAAGGGTTGAGGTTGAAATCCTGCAGGTACGCTGTATGACTGAGTATTATTCTTGGCTTAACAGGACTGCTTAAGTCTGAGGAAGACTTGCATCATATTCCTTTACAGATAACAGAGGAAGTTTAGGTCATAATTTGGCACAAGTCTGGGAATTCTTTTGTTATGTCAGTTCTTGTTCTGGTCTGACCTTTCACATTTGCCAGACTTACTTTACAGATATAGAGCACATCATGTCAAGATTGGAAGAAAAAAATGCCCTTGTAATGTGTAGAACCAGGACAATGAAGAACTGTGATCATTACTTTCAGAGACACAGATTTACACCTTTAAGAATAGAGTAGCAAAACCACCTCATAGGTAATGATGACTTTTTGGCTGAAGGTATAAACACTAACCCTGCATTTGTGCACTTTGCAGAGAAGGCATAACCCGGGCTCGTCCGGGAGTTGAACCCGGGACCTCTCGCACCCGAAGCGAGAATCATACCCCTAGACCAACGAGCCTCTTCTTGAATAAAAAAATCCTCTAGGGGGTGCTGTTGGTCAGGATTGCTTGAGTGAAAAAGCTGCATGACCACCTGGTCGTCAAATGGTATGGCCTGCTGTCACATGTTTTGTGTATTGTGTGCAGACAGATGGTTGTGGTTGTAACATTTGCTGCAAAAGGATTGAGGTTGAAATCCTGCAGGTACGCTGTATGACTGAGTATTATTCTTGGCTTAACAGGACTGTTTAAGTCTGAGGAAGACTTGCATCATATTCCTTTACAGATAACAGAGGAAGTTTAGGTCATAATTTGGCACAAGTCTGGGAATTCTCTTGTTATGTCAGTTCTTGTTCTTGTCTGACCTTTCACATTTGCCAGACTTACTTTACAGATATAGAGCACATCATGTCAAGATTGGAAGAAAAAAATGCCCTTGTAATGTGTAGAACCAGGACAATGAAGAACTGTGATCATTACTTTCAGAGACACAGATTTACACCTTTAAGAATAGAGTAGCAAAACCACCTCATAGGTAATGATGACTTTTTGGCTGAAGGTATAAACACTAACCCTGCATTTGTGCATTTTTCAAAGAAGGCATAACACGGGCTCGTCTGTGAGTTGAACCTGGGACCTCTCGCACCTTAAACGAGAATCATACCCCTAGACCAACGAGCCTCTTTTTGAATAAAAAAATCCTCTAGGGGGTGCTGTTTGTCAGGCTTGCTTGAGTGAAAAAGCTGCATGACCACCTGGTCGTCGACAGGTATGGCCTGCTGTCACATGTTTTGTGTATTGTGTGCAGACAGATGGTTGTGTTTGTAACTTTTGCTGCAAAAGGGTTGAGGTTGAAATCCTGCAGGTACGCTGTATGACTGAGTATTATTCTTGGCTTAACAGGACTGCTTAAGTCTGAGGAAGACTTGCATCATATTCCTTTACAGATAACAGAGGAAGTTTAGGTCATAATTTGGCACAAGTCTGGGAATTCTCTTGTTATGTCAGTTCTTGTTCTGGTCTGACCTTTCACATTTGCCAGACTTACTTTACAGATATAGAGCACATCATGTCAAGATTGGAAGAAAAAAATGCCCTTGTAATGTGTAGAACCAGGACAATGAAGAACTGTGATCATTACTTTCAGAGACACAGATTTACACCTTTAAGAATAGAGTAGCAAAACCACCTCATAGGTAATGATGACTTTTTGGCTGAAGGTATAAACACTAACCCTGCATTTGTGCACTTTGCAGAGAAGGCATAACACGGGCTCGTCCGGGAGTTGAACCCGGGACCTCTGGCACCCTAAGCGAGAATCATACCCCTAGACCAACGAGCCTCTTTTTGAATAAAAAAATCCTCTAGGGGGTGCTGTTGGTCAGGATTGCTTGAGTGAAAAAGCTGCATGACCACCTGGTTGTCGAATGGTATGGCCTGCTGTCACATGTTTTGTGGATTGTGTGCAGACAGATGGTTGTGTTTGTAACTTTTGCTGCAAAAGGGTTGAGGTTGAAATCCTGCAGGTACGCTGTATGACTGAGTATTATTCTTGGCTTAACAGGACTGCTTAAGTCTGAGGAAGACTTGCATCATATTCCTTTACAGATAACAGAGGAAGTTTAGGTCATAATTTGGCACAAGTCTGGGAATTCTCTTGTTATGTCAGTTCTTGTTCTGGTCTGACCTTTCACATTTGCCAGACTTACTTTACAGATATAGAGCACATCATGTCAAGATTGGAAGAAAAAAATGCCCTTGTAATGTGTAGAACCAGGACAATGAAGAACTGTGATCATTACTTTCAGAGACACAGATTTACCCCTTTAAGAATAGAGTAGCAAAACCACCTCATAGGTAATGATGACTTTTTGGCTGAAGGTATATACACTAACCCTGCATTTGTGCATTTTTCAAAGAAGGCATAACACGGGCTCGTCCGGGAGTTGAACCCGGGACCTCTCGCACCCTAAGCGAGAATCATACCGCTAGACCAAGGAGCCTCTTTTTGAATAAAAAAATCCTCTAGGGGGTGCTGTTGGTCAGGATTGCTTGAGTGAAAAAGCTGCATGACCACCTGGTCGTCGACAGGTATGGCCTGCTGTCACATGTTTTGTGTATTGTGTGCAGACAGATGGTTGTGTTTGTAACTTTTGCTGCAAAAGGGTTGAGGTTGAAATCCTGCAGGTACGCTGTATGACTGAGTATTATTCTTGGCTTAACAGGACTGCTTAAGTCTGAGGAAGACTTGCATCATATTCCTTTACAGATAACAGAGGAAGTTTAGGTCATAATTTGGCACAAGTCTGGGAATTCTCTTGTTATGTCAGTTCTTGATCTGGTCTGACCTTTCACATTTGCCAGACTTACTTTACAGATATAGAGCACATCATGTCAAGATTGGAAGAAAGAAATGCCGTTGTAATGTGTAGAACCAGGACAATGAAGGACTGTGATCATTGCTTTCAGAGACACAGATTTACACCTTTAAGAATAGAGTAGCAAAACCACCTCATAGGTAATGATGACTTTTTGGCTGAAGGTATAAACACTAACCCTGCATTTGTGCACTTTGCAGAGAAGGCATAACACGGGCTCGTCCGGGAGTTGAACCCGGGACCTCTCGCACCCTAAGCGAGAATCATACCCCTAGACCAACGAGCCTCTTTTCGAATAAAAAAATCCTCTAGGGGGTGCTGTTGGTCAGCATTGCTTGAGTGAAAAAGCTGCATGACCACCTGGTCGTCGACAGGTATGGCCTGCTGTCACATGTTTTGTGTATTGTGTGCAGACAGATGGTTGTGTTTGTAACTTTTGCTGCAAAAGGGTTGAGGTTGAAATCCTGCAGGTACGCTGTATGACTGAGTATTATTCTTGGCTTAACAGGACTGCTTAAGTCTGAGGAAGACTTGCATCATATTCCTTTACAGATAACAGAGGAAGTTTAGGTCATAATTTGGCACAAGTCTGGGAATTCTCTTGTTATGTCAGTTCTTGTTCTGGTCTGACCTTTCACATTTGCCAGACTTACTTTACAGATATAGAGCACATCATGTCAAGATTGGAAGAAAAAAATGCCCTTGTAATGTGTAGAACCAGGACAATGAAGAACTGTGATCATTACTTTCAGAGACACAGATTTACACCTTTAAGAATAGAGTAGCAAAACCACCTCATAGGTAATGATGACTTTTTGGCTGAAGGTATAAACACTAACCCTGCATTTGTGCACTTTGCAGAGAAGGCATAACCCGGGCTCGTCCGGGAGTTGACCCCGGGACCTCTCGCACCCGAAGCGAGAATCATACCCCTAGACCAACGAGCCTCTTTTTGAATAAAAAAATCCTCTAGGGGGTGCTGTTGGTCAGGATTGCTTGAGTGAAAAAGCTGCATGACCACCTGGTCGTCGACAGGTATGGCCTGCTGTCACATGTTTTGTGTATTGTGTGCAGACAGATGGTTGTGTTTGTAACTTTTGCTGCAAAAGGGTTGAGGTTGAAATCCTGCAGGTACGCTGTATGACTGAGTATTATTCTTGGCTTAACAGGACTGCTTAAGTCTGAGGAAGACTTGCATCATATTCCTTTACAGATAACAGAGGAAGTTTAGGTCATAATTTGGCACAAGTCTGGGAATTCTCTTGTTATGTCAGTTCTTGATCTGGTCTGACCTTTATTATTTGCCAGACTTACTTTACAGATATAGAGCACATCATGTCAAGATTGGAAGAAAGAAATGCCGTTGTAATGTGTAGAACCAGGACAATGAAGAACTGTGATCATTGCTTTCAGAGACACAGATTTACACCTTTAAGAATAGAGTAGCAAAACCACCTCATAGGTAATGATGACTTTTTGGCTGAAGGTATAAACACTAACCCTGCATTTGTGCACTTTGCAGAGAAGGCATAACACGGGCTCGTCCGGGAGTTGAACCCGGGACCTCTCGCACCCTAAGCGAGAATCATACCCCTAGACCAACGAGCCTCTTTTTGAATAAAAAAATCCTCTAGGGGGTGCTGTTGGTCAGCATTGCTTGAGTGAAAAAGCTGCATGACCACCTGGTCGTCGACAGGTATGGCCTGCTGTCACATGTTTTGTGTATTGTGTGCAGACAGATGGTTGTGTTTGTAACTTTTGCTGCAAAAGGGTTGAGGTTGAAATCCTGCAGGTACGCTGTATGACTGAGTATTATTCTTGGCTTAACAGGACTGCTTAAGTCTGAGGAAGACTTGCATCATATTCCTTTACAGATAACAGAGGAAGTTTAGGTCATAATTTGGCACAAGTCTGGGAATTCTCTTGTTATGTCAGTTCTTGTTCTGGTCTGACCTTTCACATTTAACAGACTTACTTTACAGATATAGAGCACATCATGTCAAGATTGGAAGAAAAAAATGCCCTTGTAATGTGTAGAACCAGGACAATGAAGAACTGTGATCATTACTTTCAGAGACACAGATTTACACCTTTAAGAATAGAGTAGCAAAACCACCTCATAGGTAATGATGACTTTTTGGCTGAAGGTATAAACACTAACCCTGCATTTGTGCACTTTGCAGAGAAGGCATAACCCGGGCTCGTCCGGGAGTTGAACCCGGGACCTCTCGCACCCGAAGCGAGAATCATACCCCTAGACCAACGAGCCTCTTCTTGAATAAAAAAATCCTCTAGGGGGTGCTGTTGGTCAGGATTGCTTGAGTGAAAAAGCTGCATGACCACCTGGTCGTCGACAGGTATGGCCTGCTGTCACATGTTTTGTGTATTGTGTGCAGACAGATGGTTGTGTTTGTAACTTTTGCTGCAAAAGGGTTGAGGTTGAAATCCTGCAGGTACGCTGTATGACTGAGTATTATTCTTGGCTTAACAGGACTGCTTAAGTCTGAGGAAGACTTGCATCATATTCCTTTACAGATAACAGAGGAAGTTTAGGTCATAATTTGGCACAAGTCTGGGAATTCTCTTGTTATGTCAGTTCTTGTTCTGGTCTGACCTTTCACATTTGCCAGACTTACTTTACAGATATAGAGCACATCATGTCAAGATTGGAAGAAAAAAATGCCCTTGTAATGTGTAGAACCAGGACAATGAAGAACTGTGATCATTACTTTCAGAGACACAGATTTACCCCTTTAAGAATAGAGTAGCAAAACCACCTCATAGGTAATGATGACTTTTTGGCTGAAGGTATATACACTAACCCTGCATTTGTGCATTTTTCAAAGAAGGCATAACACGGGCTCGTCCGGGAGTTGAACCCGGGACCTCTCGCACCCTAAGCGAGAATCATACCGCTAGACCAACGAGCCTCTTTTTGAATAAAAAAATCCTCTAGGGGGTGCTGTTGGTCAGGATTGCTTGAGTGAAAAAGCTGCATGACCACCTGGTCGTCAACAGGTATGGCCTGCTGTCACATGTTTTGTGTATTGTGTGCAGACAGATGGTTGTGTTTGTAACTTTTGCTGCAAAAGGGTTGAGGTTGAAATCCTGCAGGTACGCTGTATGACTGAGTATTATTCTTGGCTTAACAGGACTGCTTAAGTCTGAGGAAGACTTGCATCATATTCCTTTACAGATAACAGAGGAAGTTTAGGTCATAATTTGGCACAAGTCTGGGAATTCTCTTGTTATGTCAGTTCTTGATCTGGTCTGACCTTTCACATTTGCTAGACTTACTTTACAGATATAGAGCACATCATGTCAAGATTGGAAGAAAGAAATGCCGTTGTAATGTGTAGAACCAGGACAATGAAGAACTGTGATCATTGCTTTCAGAGACACAGATTTACACCTTTAAGAATAGAGTAGCAAAACCACCTCATAGGTAATGATGACTTTTTGGCTGAAGGTATAAACACTAACCCTGCATTTGTGCACTTTGCAGAGAAGGCATAACACGGGCTCGTCCGGGAGTTGAACCCGGGACCGCTGGCACCCTAAGCGAGAATCATACCCCTAGACCAACGAGCCTCTTTTTGAATAAAAAAATCCTCTAGGGGGTGCTGTTTGTCAGGATTGCTTGAGTGAAAAAGCTGCATGACCACCTGGTTGTCGACAGGTATGGCCTGCTGTCACATGTTTTGTGTATTGTGTGCAGACAGATGGTTGTGTTTGTAACTTTTGCTGCAAAAGGGTTGAGGTTGAAATCCTGCAGGTACGCTGTATGACTGAGTATTATTCTTGGCTTAACAGGACTGCTTAAGTCTGAGGAAGACTTGCATCATATTCCTTTACAGATAACAGAGGAAGTTTAGGTCATAATTTGGCACAAGTCTGGGAATTCTCTTGTTATGTCAGTTCTTGATCTGGTCTGACCTTTCACATTTGCCAGACTTACTTTACAGATATAGAGCACATCATGTCAAGATTGGAAGAAAGAAATGCCGTTGTAATGTGTAGAACCAGGACAATGAAGAACTGTGATCATTGCTTTCAGAGACACAGATTTACACCTTTAAGAATAGAGTAGCAAAACCACCTCATAGGTAATGATGACTTTTTGGCTGAAGGTATAAACACTAACCCTGCATTTGTGCACTTTGCAGAGAAGGCATAACACGGGCTCGTCCGGGAGTTGAACCCCGGACCTCTCGCACCCTAAGCGAGAATCATACCCCTAGACCAACGAGCCTCTTTTTGAATAAAAAAATCCTCTAGGGGGTGCTGTTGGTCAGGATTGCTTGAGTGAAAAAGCTGCATGACCACCTGGTCGTCGACAGGTATGGCCTGCTGTCACATGTTTTGTGTATTGTGTGCAGACAGATGGTTGTGTTTGTAACTTTTGCTGCAAAAGGGTTGAGGTTGAAATCCTGCAGGTACGCTGTATGACTGAGTATTATTCTTGGCTTAACAGGACTGCTTAAGTCTGAGGAAGACTTGCATCATATTCCTTTACAGATAACAGAGGAAGTTTAGGTCATAATTTGGCACAAGTCTGGGAATTCTCTTGTTATGTCAGTTCTTGTTCTGGTCTGACCTTTCACATTTGCCAGACTTACTTTACAGATATAGAGCACATCATGTCAAGATTGGAAGAAAAAAATGCCCTTGTAATGTGTAGAACCAGGACAATGAAGAACTGTGATCATTACTTTCAGAGACACAGATTTACACCTTTAAGAATAGAGTAGCAAAACCACCTCATAGGTAATGATGACTTTTTGGCTGAAGGTATAAACACTAACCCTGCATTTGTGCACTTTGCAGAGAAGGCATAACACGGGCTCGTCCGGGAGTTGAACCCGGGACCTCTGGCACCCTAAGCGAGAATCATACCCCTAGACCAACGAGCCTCTTTTTGAATAAAAAAATCCTCTAGGGGGTGCTGTTGGTCAGGATTGCTTGAGTGAAAAAGCTGCATGACCACCTGGTTGTCGAATGGTATGGCCTGCTGTCACATGTTTTGTGGATTGTGTGCAGACAGATGGTTGTGGTTGTAACTTTTGCTGCAAAAGGGTTGAGGTTGAAATCCTGCAGGTACGCTGTATGACTGAGTATTATTCTTGGCTTAACAGGACTGCTTAAGTCTGAGGAAGACTTGCATCATATTCCTTTACAGATAACAGAGGAAGTTTAGGTCATAATTTGGCACAAGTCTGGGAATTCTTTTGTTATGTCAGTTCTTGTTCTGGTCTGACCTTTCACATTTGCCAGACTTACTTTACAGATATAGAGCACATCATGTCAAGATTGGAAGAAAAAAATGCCCTTGTAATGTGTAGAACCAGGACAATGAAGAACTGTGATCATTACTTTCAGAGACACAGATTTACACCTTTAAGAATAGAGTAGCAAAACCACCTCATAGGTAATGATGACTTTTTGGCTGAAGGTATAAACACTAACCCTGCATTTGTGCACTTTGCAGAGAAGGCATAACCCGGGCTCGTCCGGGAGTTGAACCCGGGACCTCTCGCACCCGAAGCGAGAATCATACCCCTAGACCAACGAGCCTCTTCTTGAATAAAAAAATCCTCTAGGGGGTGCTGTTGGTCAGGATTGCTTGAGTGAAAAAGCTGCATGACCACCTGGTCGTCAAATGGTATGGCCTGCTGTCACATGTTTTGTGTATTGTGTGCAGACAGATGGTTGTGGTTGTAACATTTGCTGCAAAAGGATTGAGGTTGAAATCCTGCAGGTACGCTGTATGACTGAGTATTATTCTTGGCTTAACAGGACTGTTTAAGTCTGAGGAAGACTTGCATCATATTCCTTTACAGATAACAGAGGAAGTTTAGGTCATAATTTGGCACAAGTCTGGGAATTCTCTTGTTATGTCAGTTCTTGTTCTGGTCTGACCTTTCACATTTGCCAGACTTACTTTACAGATAGTTGCACATCATGTCAAGATTGGAAGAAAAAAATGCCCTTGTAATGTGTAGAACCAGGACAATGAAGAACTGTGATCATTACTTTCAGAGACACAGATTTACACCTTTAAGAATAGAGTAGCAAAACCACCTCATAGGTAATGATGACTTTTTGGCTGAAGGTATAAACACTAACCCTGCATTTGTGCACTTTGCAGAGAAGGCATAACACGGGCTCGTCCGGGAGTTGAACCCGGGACCTCTCGCACCCTAAGCGAGAATCATACCCCTAGACCAACGAGCCTCTTTTTGAATAAAAAAATCCTCTAGGGGGTGCTGTTGGTCAGGATTGCTTGAGTGAAAAAGCTGCATGACCACCTGGTCGTCGACAGGTATGGCCTGCTGTCACATGTTTTGTGTATTGTGTGCAGACAGATGGTTGTGTTTGTAACTTTTGCTGCAAAAGGGTTGAGGTTGAAATCCTGCAGGTACGCTGTATGACTGAGTATTATTCTTGGCTTAACAGGACTGCTTAAGTCTGAGGAAGACTTGCATCATATTCCTTTACAGATAACAGAGGAAGTTTAGGTCATAATTTGGCACAAGTCTGGGAATTCTCTTGTTATGTCAGTTCTTGATCTGGTCTGACCTTTCACATTTGCTAGACTTACTTTACAGATATAGAGCACATCATGTCAAGATTGGAAGAAAGAAATGCCGTTGTAATGTGTAGAACCAGGACAATGAAGAACTGTGATCATTGCTTTCAGAGACACAGATTTACACCTTTAAGAATAGAGTAGCAAAACCACCTCATAGGTAATGATGACTTTTTGGCTGAAGGTATAAACACTAACCCTGCATTTGTGCACTTTGCAGAGAAGGCATAACACGGGCTAGTCCGGGAGTTGAACCCGGGACCGCTGGCACCCTAAGCGAGAATCATACCCCTAGACCAACGAGCCTCTTTTTGAATAAAAAAATCCTCTAGGGGGTGCTGTTTGTCAGGATTGCTTGAGTGAAAAAGCTGCATGACCACCTGGTTGTCGACAGGTATGGCCTGCTGTCACATGTTTTGTGTATTGTGTGCAGACAGATGGTTGTGTTTGTAACTTTTGCTGCAAAAGGGTTGAGGTTGAAATCCTGCAGGTACGCTGTATGACTGAGTATTATTCTTGGCTTAACAGGACTGCTTAAGTCTGAGGAAGACTTGCATCATATTCCTTTACAGATAACAGAGGAAGTTTAGGTCATAATTTGGCACAAGTCTGGGAATTCTCTTGTTATGTCAGTTCTTGATCTGGTCTGACCTTTCACATTTGCCAGACTTACTTTACAGATATAGAGCACATCATGTCAAGATTGGAAGAAAGAAATGCCGTTGTAATGTGTAGAACCAGGACAATGAAGAACTGTGATCATTGCTTTCAGAGACACAGATTTACACCTTTAAGAATAGAGTAGCAAAACCACCTCATAGGTAATGATGACTTTTTGGCTGAAGGTATAAACACTAACCCTGCATTTGTGCACTTTGCAGAGAAGGCATAACACGGGCTCGTCCGGGAGTTGAACCCCGGACCTCTCGCACCCTAAGCGAGAATCATACCCCTAGACCAACAAGCCTCTTTTTGAATAAAAAAATCCTCTAGGGGGTGCTGTTGGTCAGGATTGCTTGAGTGAAAAAGCTGCATGACCACCTGGTCGTCGACAGGTATGGCCTGCTGTCACATGTTTTGTGTATTGTGTGCAGACAGATGGTTGTGTTTGTAACTTTTGCTGCAAAAGGGTTGAGGTTGAAATCCTGCAGGTACGCTGTATGACTGAGTATTATTCTTGGCTTAACAGGACTGCTTAAGTCTGAGGAAGACTTGCATCATATTCCTTTACAGATAACAGAGGAAGTTTAGGTCATAATTTGGCACAAGTCTGGGAATTCTCTTGTTATGTCAGTTCTTGTTCTGGTCTGACCTTTCACATTTGCCAGACTTACTTTACAGATATAGAGCACATCATGTCAAGATTGGAAGAAAAAAATGCCCTTGTAATGTGTAGAACCAGGACAATGAAGAACTGTGATCATTACTTTCAGAGACACAGATTTACACCTTTAAGAATAGAGTAGCAAAACCACCTCATAGGTAATGATGACTTTTTGGCTGAAGGTATAAACACTAACCCTGCATTTGTGCACTTTGCAGAGAAGGCATAACACGGGCTCGTCCGGGAGTTGAACCCGGGACCTCTGGCACCCTAAGCGAGAATCATACCCCTAGACCAACGAGCCTCTTTTTGAATAAAAAAATCCTCTAGGGGGTGCTGTTGGTCAGGATTGCTTGAGTGAAAAAGCTGCATGACCACCTGGTTGTCGAATGGTATGGCCTGCTGTCACATGTTTTGTGGATTGTGTGCAGACAGATGGTTGTGGTTGTAACTTTTGCTGCAAAAGGGTTGAGGTTGAAATCCTGCAGGTACGCTGTATGACTGAGTATTATTCTTGGCTTAACAGGACTGCTTAAGTCTGAGGAAGACTTGCATCATATTCCTTTACAGATAACAGAGGAAGTTTAGGTCATAATTTGGCACAAGTCTGGGAATTCTTTTGTTATGTCAGTTCTTGTTCTGGTCTGACCTTTCACATTTGCCAGACTTACTTTACAGATATAGAGCACATCATGTCAAGATTGGAAGAAAAAAATGCCCTTGTAATGTGTAGAACCAGGACAATGAAGAACTGTGATCATTACTTTCAGAGACACAGATTTACACCTTTAAGAATAGAGTAGCAAAACCACCTCATAGGTAATGATGACTTTTTGGCTGAAGGTATAAACACTAACCCTGCATTTGTGCACTTTGCAGAGAAGGCATAACCCGGGCTCGTCCGGGAGTTGAACCCGGGACCTCTCGCACCCGAAGCGAGAATCATACCCCTAGACCAACGAGCCTCTTCTTGAATAAAAAAATCCTCTAGGGGGTGCTGTTGGTCAGGATTGCTTGAGTGAAAAAGCTGCATGACCACCTGGTCGTCAAATGGTATGGCCTGCTGTCACATGTTTTGTGTATTGTGTGCAGACAGATGGTTGTGGTTGTAACATTTGCTGCAAAAGGATTGAGGTTGAAATCCTGCAGGTACGCTGTATGACTGAGTATTATTCTTGGCTTAACAGGACTGTTTAAGTCTGAGGAAGACTTGCATCATATTCCTTTACAGATAACAGAGGAAGTTTAGGTCATAATTTGGCACAAGTCTGGGAATTCTCTTGTTATGTCAGTTCTTGTTCTGGTCTGACCTTTCACATTTGCCAGACTTACTTTACAGATAGTTGCACATCATGTCAAGATTGGAAGAAAAAAATGCCCTTGTAATGTGTAGAACCAGGACAATGAAGAACTGTGATCATTACTTTCAGAGACACAGATTTACACCTTTAAGAATAGAGTAGCAAAACCACCTCATAGGTAATGATGACTTTTTGGCTGAAGGTATAAACACTAACCCTGCATTTGTGCACTTTGCAGAGAAGGCATAACACGGGCTCGTCCGGGAGTTGAACCCGGGACCTCTCGCACCCTAAGCGAGAATCATACCCCTAGACCAACGAGCCTCTTTTTGAATAAAAAAATCCTCTAGGGGGTGCTGTTGGTCAGGATTGCTTGAGTGAAAAAGCTGCATGACCACCTGGTCGTCGACAGGTATGGCCTGCTGTCACATGTTTTGTGGATTGTGTGCAGACAGATGGTTGTGGTTGTAACTTTTGCTGCAAAAGGGTTGAGGTTGAAATCCTGCAGGTACACTGTATGACTGAGTATGGAAAGCGCCACCTTGAGGCTTAATATAGAGGAATGCTTTTCATGCCATAAATGATTCAACTTCTGATTGCTGTGGAGTTTCAATGCTTTCAGAAATGTCATCAATTCAAAACACTTTTCTGACCTAATAATCTTCTCGAGATGCACATTAGACAAGTCCTGGTGTAAGTGCTTGGCAAGATTCTCTGTTTCCAAAGTATAAAAGCATGATGCTTGGTTTAACAGGACTGCTTAAGTCTGAGGAAGACTTGCATCATATTCCTTTACAGATAACAGAGGAAGTTTAGGTCATAATTTGGCACAAGTCTGGGAATTCTCTTGTTATGTCAGTTCTTGTTCTGGTCTGACCTTTCACATTTGCCAGACTTACTTTACAGATATAGAGCACATCATGTCAAGATTGGAAGAAAAAAATGCCCTTGTAATGTGTAGAACCAGGACAATGAAGAACTGTGATCATTACTTTCAGAGACACAGATTTACACCTTTAAGAATAGAGTAGCAAAACCACCTCATAGGTAATGATGACTTTTTGGCTGAAGGTATAAACACTAACCCTGCATTTGTGCACTTTGCAGAGAAGGCATAACACGGGCTCGTCCGGGAGTTGAACCCGGGACCTCTGGCACCCTAAGCGAGAATCATACCCCTAGACCAACGAGCCTCTTTTTGAATAAAAAAATCCTCTAGGGGGTGCTGTTGGTCAGGATTGCTTGAGTGAAAAAGCTGCATGACCACCTGGTTGTCGAATGGTATGGCCTGCTGTCACATGTTTTGTGGATTGTGTGCAGACAGATGGTTGTGGTTGTAACTTTTGCTGCAAAAGGGTTGAGGTTGAAATCCTGCAGGTACGCTGTATGACTGGGTATTATTCTTGGCTTAACAGGACTGCTTAAGTCTGAGGAAGACTTGCATCATATTCCTTTACAGATAACAGAGGAAGTTTAGGTCATAATTTGGCACAAGTCTGGGAATTCTCTTGTTATGTCAGTTCTTGTTCTGGTCTGACCTTTCACATTTGCCAGACTTACTTTACAGATATAGAGCACATCATGTCAAGATTGGAAGAAAAAAATGCCCTTGTAATGTGTAGAACCAGGACAATGAAGAACTGTGATCATTACTTTCAGAGACACAGATTTACACCTTTAAGAATAGAGTAGCAAAACCACCTCATAGGTAATGATGACTTTTTGGCTGAAGGTATAAACACTAACCCTGCATTTGTGCACTTTGCAGAGAAGGCATAACACGGGCTCGTCCGGGAGTTGAACCCGGGACCTCTGGCACCCTAAGCGAGAATCATACCCCTAGACCAACGAGCCTCTTTTTGAATAAAAAAATCCTCTAGGGGGTGCTGTTGGTCAGGATTGCTTGAGTGAAAAAGCTGCATGACCACCTGGTTGTCGAATGGTATGGCCTGCTGTCACATGTTTTGTGGATTGTGTGCAGACAGATGGTTGTGGTTGTAACTTTTGCTGCAAAAGGGTTGAGGTTGAAATCCTGCAGGTACGCTGTATGACTGAGTATTATTCTTGGCTTAACAGGACTGCTTAAGTCTGAGGAAGACTTGCATCATATTCCTTTACAGATAACAGAGGAAGTTTAGGTCATAATTTGGCACAAGTCTGGGAATTCTTTTGTTATGTCAGTTCTTGTTCTGGTCTGACCTTTCACATTTGCCAGACTTACTTTACAGATATAGAGCACATCATGTCAAGATTGGAAGAAAAAAATGCCCTTGTAATGTGTAGAACCAGGACAATGAAGAACTGTGATCATTACTTTCAGAGACACAGATTTACACCTTTAAGAATAGAGTAGCAAAACCACCTCATAGGTAATGATGACTTTTTGGCTGAAGGTATAAACACTAACCCTGCATTTGTGCACTTTGCAGAGAAGGCATAACCCGGGCTCGTCCGGGAGTTGAACCCGGGACCTCTCGCACCCGAAGCGAGAATCATACCCCTAGACCAACGAGCCTCTTCTTGAATAAAAAAATCCTCTAGGGGGTGCTGTTGGTCAGGATTGCTTGAGTGAAAAAGCTGCATGACCACCTGGTCGTCAAATGGTATGGCCTGCTGTCACATGTTTTGTGTATTGTGTGCAGACAGATGGTTGTGGTTGTAACATTTGCTGCAAAAGGATTGAGGTTGAAATCCTGCAGGTACGCTGTATGACTGAGTATTATTCTTGGCTTAACAGGACTGTTTAAGTCTGAGGAAGACTTGCATCATATTCCTTTACAGATAACAGAGGAAGTTTAGGTCATAATTTGGCACAAGTCTGGGAATTCTCTTGTTATGTCAGTTCTTGTTCTTGTCTGACCTTTCACATTTGCCAGACTTACTTTACAGATATAGAGCACATCATGTCAAGATTGGAAGAAAAAAATGCCCTTGTAATGTGTAGAACCAGGACAATGAAGAACTGTGATCATTACTTTCAGAGACACAGATTTACACCTTTAAGAATAGAGTAGCAAAACCACCTCATAGGTAATGATGACTTTTTGGCTGAAGGTATAAACACTAACCCTGCATTTGTGCATTTTTCAAAGAAGGCATAACACGGGCTCGTCTGTGAGTTGAACCTGGGACCTCTCGCACCTTAAACGAGAATCATACCCCTAGACCAACGAGCCTCTTTTTGAATAAAAAAATCCTCTAGGGGGTGCTGTTTGTCAGGCTTGCTTGAGTGAAAAAGCTGCATGACCACCTGGTCGTCGACAGGTATGGCCTGCTGTCACATGTTTTGTGTATTGTGTGCAGACAGATGGTTGTGTTTGTAACTTTTGCTGCAAAAGGGTTGAGGTTGAAATCCTGCAGGTACGCTGTATGACTGAGTATTATTCTTGGCTTAACAGGACTGCTTAAGTCTGAGGAAGACTTGCATCATATTCCTTTACAGATAACAGAGGAAGTTTAGGTCATAATTTGGCACAAGTCTGGGAATTCTCTTGTTATGTCAGTTCTTGTTCTGGTCTGACCTTTCACATTTGCCAGACTTACTTTACAGATATAGAGCACATCATGTCAAGATTGGAAGAAAAAAATGCCCTTGTAATGTGTAGAACCAGGACAATGAAGAACTGTGATCATTACTTTCAGAGACACAGATTTACACCTTTAAGAATAGAGTAGCAAAACCACCTCATAGGTAATGATGACTTTTTGGCTGAAGGTATAAACACTAACCCTGCATTTGTGCACTTTGCAGAGAAGGCATAACACGGGCTCGTCCGGGAGTTGAACCCGGGACCTCTGGCACCCTAAGCGAGAATCATACCCCTAGACCAACGAGCCTCTTTTTGAATAAAAAAATCCTCTAGGGGGTGCTGTTGGTCAGGATTGCTTGAGTGAAAAAGCTGCATGACCACCTGGTTGTCGAATGGTATGGCCTGCTGTCACATGTTTTGTGGATTGTGTGCAGACAGATGGTTGTGGTTGTAACTTTTGCTGCAAAAGGGTTGAGGTTGAAATCCTGCAGGTACGCTGTATGACTGGGTATTATTCTTGGCTTAACAGGACTGCTTAAGTCTGAGGAAGACTTGCATCATATTCCTTTACAGATAACAGAGGAAGTTTAGGTCATAATTTGGCACAAGTCTGGGAATTCTCTTGTTATGTCAGTTCTTGTTCTGGTCTGACCTTTCACATTTGCCAGACTTACTTTACAGATATAGAGCACATCATGTCAAGATTGGAAGAAAAAAATGCCCTTGTAATGTGTAGAACCAGGACAATGAAGAACTGTGATCATTACTTTCAGAGACACAGATTTACACCTTTAAGAATAGAGTAGCAAAACCACCTCATAGGTAATGATGACTTTTTGGCTGAAGGTATAAACACTAACCCTGCATTTGTGCACTTTGCAGAGAAGGCATAACACGGGCTCGTCCGGGAGTTGAACCCGGGACCTCTGGCACCCTAAGCGAGAATCATACCCCTAGACCAACGAGCCTCTTTTTGAATAAAAAAATCCTCTAGGGGGTGCTGTTGGTCAGGATTGCTTGAGTGAAAAAGCTGCATGACCACCTGGTTGTCGAATGGTATGGCCTGCTGTCACATGTTTTGTGGATTGTGTGCAGACAGATGGTTGTGGTTGTAACTTTTGCTGCAAAAGGGTTGAGGTTGAAATCCTGCAGGTACGCTGTATGACTGAGTATTATTCTTGGCTTAACAGGACTGCTTAAGTCTGAGCAAGACCTGCATCATATTCCTTTACAGATAACAGAGGAAGTTTAGGTCATAATTTGGCACAAGTCTGGGAATTCTTTTGTTATGTCAGTTCTTGTTCTGGTCTGACCTTTCACATTTGCCAGACTTACTTTACAGATATAGAGCACATCATGTCAAGATTGGAAGAAAAAAATGCCCTTGTAATGTGTAGAACCAGGACAATGAAGAACTGTGATCATTACTTTCAGAGACACAGATTTACACCTTTAAGAATAGAGTAGCAAAACCACCTCATAGGTAATGATGACTTTTTGGCTGAAGGTATAAACACTAACCCTGCATTTGTGCACTTTGCAGAGAAGGCATAACCCGGGCTCGTCCGGGAGTTGAACCCGGGACCTCTCGCACCCGAAGCGAGAATCATACCCCTAGACCAACGAGCCTCTTCTTGAATAAAAAAATCCTCTAGGGGGTGCTGTTGGTCAGGATTGCTTGAGTGAAAAAGCTGCATGACCACCTGGTCGTCAAATGGTATGGCCTGCTGTCACATGTTTTGTGTATTGTGTGCAGACAGATGGTTGTGGTTGTAACATTTGCTGCAAAAGGATTGAGGTTGAAATCCTGCAGGTACGCTGTATGACTGAGTATTATTCTTGGCTTAACAGGACTGTTTAAGTCTGAGGAAGACTTGCATCATATTCCTTTACAGATAACAGAGGAAGTTTAGGTCATAATTTGGCACAAGTCTGGGAATTCTCTTGTTATGTCAGTTCTTGTTCTTGTCTGACCTTTCACATTTGCCAGACTTACTTTACAGATATAGAGCACATCATGTCAAGATTGGAAGAAAAAAATGCCCTTGTAATGTGTAGAACCAGGACAATGAAGAACTGTGATCATTACTTTCAGAGACACAGATTTACACCTTTAAGAATAGAGTAGCAAAACCACCTCATAGGTAATGATGACTTTTTGGCTGAAGGTATAAACACTAACCCTGCATTTGTGCACTTTGCAGAGAAGGCATAACACGGGCTCGTCCGGGAGTTGAACCCGGGACCTCTCGCACCCTAAGCGAGAATCATACCCCTAGACCAACGAGCCTCTTTTTGAATAAAAAAATCCTCTAGGGGGTGCTGTTGGTCAGGATTGCTTGAGTGAAAAAGCTGCATGACCACCTGGTCGTCGACAGGTATGGCCTGCTGTCACATGTTTTGTGGATTGTGTGCAGACAGATGGTTGTGGTTGTAACTTTTGCTGCAAAAGGGTTGAGGTTGAAATCCTGCAGGTACACTGTATGACTGAGTATGGAAAGCGCCACCTTGAGGCTTAATATAGAGGAATGCTTTTCATGCCATAAATGATTCAACTTCTAATTGCTGTGGAGTTTCAATGCTTTCAGAAATGTCATCAATTCAAAACACTTTTCTGACCTAATAATCTTCTCGAGATGCACATTAGACAAGTCCTGGTGTAAGTGCTTGGCAAGATTCTCTGTTTCCAAAGTATAAAAGCATGATGCTTGGTTTAACAGGACTGCTTAAGTCTGAGGAAGACTTGCATCATATTCCTTTACAGATAACAGAGGAAGTTTAGGTCATAATTTGGCACAAGTCTGGGAATTCTCTTGTTATGTCAGTTCTTGTTCTGGTCTGACCTTTCACATTTGCCAGACTTACTTTACAGATATAGAGCACATCATGTCAAGATTGGAAGAAAAAAATGCCCTTGTAATGTGTAGAACCAGGACAATGAAGAACTGTGATCATTACTTTCAGAGACACAGATTTACACCTTTAAGAATAGAGTAGCAAAACCACCTCATAGGTAATGATGACTTTTTGGCTGAAGGTATAAACACTAACCCTGCATTTGTGCACTTTGCAGAGAAGGCATAACACGGGCTCGTCCGGGAGTTGAACCCGGGACCTCTGGCACCCTAAGCGAGAATCATACCCCTAGACCAACGAGCCTCTTTTTGAATAAAAAAATCCTCTAGGGGGTGCTGTTGGTCAGGATTGCTTGAGTGAAAAAGCTGCATGACCACCTGGTTGTCGAATGGTATGGCCTGCTGTCACATGTTTTGTGGATTGTGTGCAGACAGATGGTTGTGGTTGTAACTTTTGCTGCAAAAGGGTTGAGGTTGAAATCCTGCAGGTACGCTGTATGACTGGGTATTATTCTTGGCTTAACAGGACTGCTTAAGTCTGAGGAAGACTTGCATCATATTCCTTTACAGATAACAGAGGAAGTTTAGGTCATAATTTGGCACAAGTCTGGGAATTCTCTTGTTATGTCAGTTCTTGTTCTGGTCTGACCTTTCACATTTGCCAGACTTACTTTACAGATATAGAGCACATCATGTCAAGATTGGAAGAAAAAAATGCCCTTGTAATGTGTAGAACCAGGACAATGAAGAACTGTGATCATTACTTTCAGAGACACAGATTTACACCTTTAAGAATAGAGTAGCAAAACCACCTCATAGGTAATGATGACTTTTTGGCTGAAGGTATAAACACTAACCCTGCATTTGTGCACTTTGCAGAGAAGGCATAACACGGGCTCGTCCGGGAGTTGAACCCGGGACCTCTGGCACCCTAAGCGAGAATCATACCCCTAGACCAACGAGCCTCTTTTTGAATAAAAAAATCCTCTAGGGGGTGCTGTTGGTCAGGATTGCTTGAGTGAAAAAGCTGCATGACCACCTGGTTGTCGAATGGTATGGCCTGCTGTCACATGTTTTGTGGATTGTGTGCAGACAGATGGTTGTGGTTGTAACTTTTGCTGCAAAAGGGTTGAGGTTGAAATCCTGCAGGTACGCTGTATGACTGAGTATTATTCTTGGCTTAACAGGACTGCTTAAGTCTGAGGAAGACTTGCATCATATTCCTTTACAGATAACAGAGGAAGTTTAGGTCATAATTTGGCACAAGTCTGGGAATTCTTTTGTTATGTCAGTTCTTGTTCTGGTCTGACCTTTCACATTTGCCAGACTTACTTTACAGATATAGAGCACATCATGTCAAGATTGGAAGAAAAAAATGCCCTTGTAATGTGTAGAACCAGGACAATGAAGAACTGTGATCATTACTTTCAGAGACACAGATTTACACCTTTAAGAATAGAGTAGCAAAACCACCTCATAGGTAATGATGACTTTTTGGCTGAAGGTATAAACACTAACCCTGCATTTGTGCACTTTGCAGAGAAGGCATAACCCGGGCTCGTCCGGGAGTTGAACCCGGGACCTCTCGCACCCGAAGCGAGAATCATACCCCTAGACCAACGAGCCTCTTCTTGAATAAAAAAATCCTCTAGGGGGTGCTGTTGGTCAGGATTGCTTGAGTGAAAAAGCTGCATGACCACCTGGTCGTCAAATGGTATGGCCTGCTGTCACATGTTTTGTGTATTGTGTGCAGACAGATGGTTGTGGTTGTAACATTTGCTGCAAAAGGATTGAGGTTGAAATCCTGCAGGTACGCTGTATGACTGAGTATTATTCTTGGCTTAACAGGACTGTTTAAGTCTGAGGAAGACTTGCATCATATTCCTTTACAGATAACAGAGGAAGTTTAGGTCATAATTTGGCACAAGTCTGGGAATTCTCTTGTTATGTCAGTTCTTGTTCTTGTCTGACCTTTCACATTTGCCAGACTTACTTTACAGATATAGAGCACATCATGTCAAGATTGGAAGAAAAAAATGCCCTTGTAATGTGTAGAACCAGGACAATGAAGAACTGTGATCATTACTTTCAGAGACACAGATTTACACCTTTAAGAATAGAGTAGCAAAACCACCTCATAGGTAATGATGACTTTTTGGCTGAAGGTATAAACACTAACCCTGCATTTGTGCATTTTTCAAAGAAGGCATAACACGGGCTCGTCTGTGAGTTGAACCTGGGACCTCTCGCACCTTAAACGAGAATCATACCCCTAGACCAACGAGCCTCTTTTTGAATAAAAAAATCCTCTAGGGGGTGCTGTTTGTCAGGCTTGCTTGAGTGAAAAAGCTGCATGACCACCTGGTCGTCGACAGGTATGGCCTGCTGTCACATGTTTTGTGTATTGTGTGCAGACAGATGGTTGTGTTTGTAACTTTTGCTGCAAAAGGGTTGAGGTTGAAATCCTGCAGGTACGCTGTATGACTGAGTATTATTCTTGGCTTAACAGGACTGCTTAAGTCTGAGGAAGACTTGCATCATATTCCTTTACAGATAACAGAGGAAGTTTAGGTCATAATTTGGCACAAGTCTGGGAATTCTCTTGTTATGTCAGTTCTTGTTCTGGTCTGACCTTTCACATTTGCCAGACTTACTTTACAGATAGTTGCACATCATGTCAAGATTGGAAGAAAAAAATGGCCTTGTAATGTGTAGAACCAGGACAATGAAGAACTGTGATCATTACTTTCAGAGACACAGATTTACACCTTTAAGAATAGAGTAGCAAAACCACCTCATAGGTAATGATGACTTTTTGGCTGAAGGTATAAACACTAACCCTGCATTTGTGCACTTTGCAGAGAAGGCATAACACGGGCTCGTCCGGGAGTTGAACCCGGGACCTCTCGCACCCTAAGCGAGAATCATACCCCTAGACCAACGAGCCTCTTTTTGAATAAAAAAATCCTCTAGGGGGTGCTGTTGGTCAGGATTGCTTGAGTGAAAAAGCTGCATGACCACCTGGTCGTCGACAGGTATGGCCTGCTGTCACATGTTTTGTGTATTGTGTGCAGACAGATGGTTGTGGTTGTAACTTTTGCTGCAAAAGGGTTGAGGTTGAAATCCTGCAGGTACACTGTATGACTGAGTATGGAAAGCACCACCTTGAGGCTTAATATAGAGGAATGCTTTTCATGCCATAAATGATTCAACTTCTGATTGCTGTGGAGTTTCAATGCTTTCAGAAATGTCATCAATTCAAAACACTTTTCTGACCTAATAATCTTCTCGAGATGCACATTAGACAAGTCCTGGTGTAAGTGCTTGGCAAGATTCTCTGTTTCCAAAGTATAAAAGCATGATGCTTGGTTTAACAGGACTGCTTAAGTCTGAGGAAGACTTGCATCATATTCCTTTACAGATAACAGAGGAAGTTTAGGTCATAATTTGGCACAAGTCTGGGAATTCTCTTGTTATGTCAGTTCTTGATCTGGTCTGACCTTTCACATTTGTCAGACTTACTTTACAGATATAGAGCACATCATGTCAAGATTGGAAGAAAGAAATGCCGTTGTAATGTGTAGAAGCAGGACAATGAAGAACTGTGATCATTGCTTTCAGAGACACAGATTTACACCTTTAAGAATAGAGTAGCAAAACCACCTCATAGGTAATGATGACTTTTTGGCTGAAGGTATAAACACTAACCCTGCATTTGTGCATTTTTCAAAGAAGGCATAACACGGGCTCGTCCAGGAGTTGAACCCGGGACCTCTCGCACCCTAAGCGAGAATCATACCCCTAGACCAACGAGCCTCTTTTTGAATAAAAAAATCTTCTAGGGGGTGCTGTTGGTCAGGATTGCTTGAGTAAAAAAGCTGCATGACCACCTGGTCGTCGACAGGTATGGCCTGCTGTCACATGTTTTGTGGATTGTGTGCAGACAGATGGTTGTGTTTGTAACTTTTGCTGCAAAAGGGTTGAGGTTGAAATCCTGCAGGTACGCTGTATGACTGAGTATTATTCTTGGCTTAACAGGACTGCTTAAGTCTGAGGAAGACTTGCATCATATTCCTTTACAGATAACAGAGGAAGTTTAGGTCATAATTTGGCACAAGTCTGGGAATTCTTTTGTTATGTCAGTTCTTGTTCTGGTCTGACCTTTCACATTTGCCAGACTTACTTTACAGATATAGAGCACATCATGTCAAGATTGGAAGAAAAAAATGCCGTTGTAATGTGTAGAACAAGGACAATGAAGAACTGTGATCATTACTTTCAGAGACACAGATTTACACCTTTAAGAATAGAGTAGCAAAACCACCTCATAGGTAATGATGACTTTTTGGCTGAAGGTATAAACACTAACCCTGCATTTGTGCACTTTGCAGAGAAGGCATAACACGGGCTCGTCCGAGAGTTGAACCCGGGACCTCTCGCACCCTAAGCGAGAATCATACCCCTAGACCAACGAGCCTCTTTTTGAATAAAAAAATCCTCTAGGGGGTGCTGTTGGTCAGGATTGCTTGAGTGAAAAAGCTGCATGACCACCTGGTCGTCGACAGGTATGGCCTGCTGTCACATGTTTTGTGTATTGTGTGCAGACAGATGGTTGTGGTTGTAACTTTTGCTGCAAAAGGGTTGAGGTTGAAATCCTGCAGGTACGCTGTATGACAGAGTATTATTCTTGGCTTAACAGGACTGCTTAAGTCTGAGGAAGACTTGCATCATATTCCTTTACAGATAACAGAGGAAGTTTAGGTCATAATTTGGCACAAGTCTGGGAATTCTCTTGTTATGTCAGTTCTTGTTCTGGTCTGACCTTTCACATTTGCCAGACTTACTTTACAGATAGTTGCACATCATGTCAAGATTGGAAGAAAAAAATGGCCTTGTAATGTGTAGAACCAGGACAATGAAGAACTGTGATCATTACTTTCAGAGACACAGATTTACACCTTTAAGAATAGAGTAGCAAAACCACCTCATAGGTAATGATGACTTTTTGGCTGAAGGTATAAACACTAACCCTGCATTTGTGCACTTTGCAGAGAAGGCATAACACGGGCTCGTCCGGGAGTTGAACCCGGGACCTCTCGCACCCTAAGCGAGAATCATACCCCTAGACCAACGAGCCTCTTTTTGAATAAAAAAATCCTCTAGGGGGTGCTGTTGGTCAGGATTGCTTGAGTGAAAAAGCTGCATGACCACCTGGTCGTCGACAGGTATGGCCTGCTGTCACATGTTTTGTGTATTGTGTGCAGACAGATGGTTGTGGTTGTAACTTTTGCTGCAAAAGGGTTGAGGTTGAAATCCTGCAGGTACGCTGTATGACAGAGTATTATTCTTGGCTTAACAGGACTGCTTAAGTCTGAGGAAGACTTGCATCATATTCCTTTACAGATAACAGAGGAAGTTTAGGTCATAATTTGGCACAAGTCTGGGAATTCTCTTGTTATGTCAGTTCTTGTTCTGGTCTGACCTTTCACATTTGCCAGACTTACTTTACAGATATAGAGCACATCATGTCAAGATTGGAAGAAAAAATGCCCTTGTAATGTGTAGAACCAGGACAATGAAGAACTGTGATCATTACTTTCAGAGACACAGATTTACACCTTTAAGAATAGAGTAGCAAAACCACCTCAATGGTAATGATGACTTTTTGGCTGAAGGTATAAACACTAACCCTGCATTTGTGCACTTTGCAGAGAAGGCATAACACGGGCTCGTCCGGGAGTTGAACCCGGGACCTCTCGCACCGTAAGCGAGAATCATACCCCTGGACCAACGAGCATCTTTTTGAACAACTAATCCTCTAGGGGGTGCTGTAGGCAAGATTGCTTGAGTGAAAAAGCTGCATGACCACCTGGTTGTCGACAGGTATGGCCTGCTGTCACATGTTTTGTGGATTGTGTGCAGACAGATGGTTGTGGTTGTAACTTTTGCTGCAAAAGGGTTGAGGTTTAAATCCTGCAGGTACGCTGTATGACTGAGTATGGAAACCACCACTTTGAGGCTTAATATAGAGGAATGCTTTTTATGCCATAAATGATTCAACTTCTGATTGCTGTGGAGTTTCAATGCTTTCAGAAATGTCATCAATTCAAAACACTTTTCTGACCTAATAATCTTCTCGAGATGCACATTAGACAAGTCTTGGTGTAAGTGCTTGGCAAGATTCTCTGTTTCCAAAGTATAAAAGCATGATTCTTGGCTTAACAGGACTGCTTAAGTCTGAGGAAGACTTGCATCATATTCCTTTACAGATAACAGAGGAAGTTTAGGTCATAATTTGGCACAAGTCTGGGAATTCTCTTGTTATGTTAGTTCTTGATCTGGTCTGACCTTTCACATTTGTCAGACTTACTTTACAGATATAGAGCACATCATGTCAAGATTGGAAGAAAGAAATGCCGTTGTAATGTGTAAGAAGCAGGACAATGAAGAACTGTGATCATTGCTTTCAGAGACACAGATTTACACCTTTAAGAATAGAGTAGAAAAACCACCTCATAGGTAATGATGACTTTTTGGCTGAAGGTATAAACACTAACCCTGCATTTGTGCATTTTTCAAAGAAGGCATAACACGGGCTTGTCTGGGAGTTGAACCCGGGACCTCTCGCACCCTAAGCGAGAATCATACCCCTAGACCAACGAGCCTCTTTTTGAATAAAAAAATCCTCTAGGGGGTGCTGTTGGTCAGGATTGCTTGAGTGAAAAAGCTGCATGACCACCTGGTCGTCGACAGGTATGGCCTGCTGTCACATGTTTTGTGGATTGTGTGCAGACAGATGGTTGTGGTTGTAACTTTTGCTGCAAAAGGGTTGAGGTTGAAATCCTGCAGGTACACTGTATGACTGAGTATTATTCTTGGCTTAACAGGACTGCTTAAGTCTGAGGAAGACTTGCATCATATTCCTTTACAGATAACAGAGGAAGTTTAGGTCATAATTTGGCACAAGTCTGGGAATTCTCTTGTTATGTCAGTTCTTGTTCTGGTCTGACCTTTCACATTTGCCAGACTTACTTTACAGATATAGAGCACATCATGTCAAGATTGGAAGAAAAAAATGCCCTTGTAATGTGTAGAACCAGGACAATGAAGAACTGTGATCATTACTTTCAGAGACACAGATTTACACCTTTAAGAATAGAGTAGCAAAACCACCTCATAGGTAATGATGACTTTTTGGCTGAAGGTATAAACACTAACCCTGCATTTGTGCACTTTGCAGAGAAGGCATAACACGGGCTCGTCCGGGAGTTGAACCCGGGACCTCTCGCACCCTAAGCGAGAATCATACCCCTAGACCAACGAGCCTCTTTTTGCATACAAAAATCCTCTAGGGGGTGCTGTTGGTCAGGATTGCTTGAGTGAAAAAGCTGCATGACCACCTGGTCGTCGACAGGTATGGCCTGCTGTCACATGTTTTGTGTATTGTGTGCAGACAGATGGTTGTGGTTGTAACTTTTGCTGCAAAAGGGTTGAGGTTGAAATCCTGCAGGTACGCTGTATGACAGAGTATTATTCTTGGCTTAACAGGACTGCTTAAGTCTGAGGAAGACTTGCATCATATTCCTTTACAGATAACAGAGGAAGTTTAGGTCATAATTTGGCACAAGTCTGGGAATTCTCTTGTTATGTCAGTTCTTGTTCTGGTCTGACCTTTCACATTTGCCAGACTTACTTTACAGATAGTTGCACATCATGTCAAGATTGGAAGAAAAAAATGCCCTTGTAATGTGTAGAACCAGGACAATGAAGAACTGTGATCATTACTTTCAGAGACACAGATTTACACCTTTAAGAATAGAGTAGCAAAACCACCTCATAGGTAATGATGACTTTTTGGCTGAAGGTATAAACACTAACCCTGCATTTGTGCACTTTGCAGAGAAGGCATAACACGGGCTCGTCCGGGAGTTGAACCCGGGACCTCTCGCACCCTAAGCGAGAATCATACCCCTAGACCAACGAGCCTCTTTTTGCATACAAAAATCCTCTAGGGGGTGCTGTTGGTAAGGATTGCTTGAGTGAAAAAGCTGCATGACCACCTGGTCGTCGACAGGTATGGCCTGCTGTCACATGTTTTGTGTATTGTGTGCAGACAGATGGTTGTGGTTGTAACTTTTGCTGCAAAAGGGTTGAGGTTGAAATCCTGCAGGTACGCTGTATGACTGAGTATTATTCTTGGCTTAACAGGACTGCTTAAGTCTGAGGAAGACTTGCATCATATTCCTTTACAGATAACAGAGGAAGTTTAGGTCATAATTTGGCACAAGTCTGGGAATTCTCTTGTTATGTCAGTTCTTGTTCTGGTCTGACCTTTCACATTTGCCAGACTTACTTTACAGATATAGAGCACATCATGTCAAGATTGGAAGAAAAAATGCCCTTGTAATGTGTAGAACCAGGACAATGAAGAACTGTGATCATTACTTTCAGAGACACAGATTTACACCTTTAAGAATAGAGTAGCAAAACCACCTCAATGGTAATGATGACTTTTTGGCTGAAGGTATAAACACTAACCCTGCATTTGTGCACTTTGCAGAGAAGGCATAACACGGGCTCGTCCGGGAGTTGAACCCGGGACCTCTCGCACCCTAAGCGAGAATCATACCCCTAGACCAACGAGCCTCTTTTTGCATACAAAAATCCTCTAGGGGGTGCTGTTGGTAAGGATTGCTTGAGTGAAAAAGCTGCATGACCACCTGGTCGTCGACAGGTATGGCCTGCTGTCACATGTTTTGTGGATTGTGTGCAGACAGATGGTTGTGGTTGTAACTTTTGCTGCAAAGGGGTTGAGGTTTAAATCCTGCAGGTACGCTGTATGACTGAGTATGGAAACCACCACTTTGAGGCTTAATATAGAGGAATGCTTTTTATGCCATAAATGATTCAACTTCTGATTGCTGTGGAGTTTCAATGCTTTCAGAAATGTCATCAATTCAAAACACTTTTCTGACCTAATAATCTTCTCGAGATGCACATTAGACAAGTCTTGGTGTAAGTGCTTGGCAAGATTCTCTGTTTCCAAAGTATAAAAGCATGATTCTTGGCTTAACAGGACTGCTTAAGTCTGAGGAAGACTTGCATCATATTCCTTTACAGATAACAGAGGAAGTTTAGGTCATAATTTGGCACAAGTCTGGGAATTCTCTTGTTATGTTAGTTCTTGATCTGGTCTGACCTTTCACATTTGTCAGACTTACTTTACAGATATAGAGCACATCATGTCAAGATTGGAAGAAAGAAATGCCGTTGTAATGTGTAGAAGCAGGACAATGAAGAACTGTGATCATTGCTTTCAGAGACACAGATTTACACCTTTAAGAATAGAGTAGAAAAACCACCTCATAGGTAATGATGACTTTTTGGCTGAAGGTATAAACAATAACCCTGCATTTGTGCATTTTTCAAAGAAGGCATAACACGGGCTTGTCTGGGAGTTGAACCCGGGACCTCTCGCACCCTAAGCGAGAATCATACCCCTAGACCAACGAGCCTCTTTTTGAATAAAAAAATCCTCTAGGGGGTGCTGTTGGTCAGGATTGCTTGAGTGAAAAAGTTGCATGACCACCTGGTCGTCGACAGGTATGGCCTGCTGTCACATGTTTTGTGGATTGTGTGCAGACAGATGGTTGTGGTTGTAACTTTTGCTGCAAAAGGGTTGAGGTTGAAATCCTGCAGGTACACTGTATGACTGAGTATTATTCTTGGCTTAACAGGACTGCTTAAGTCTGAGGAAGACTTGCATCATATTCCTTTACAGATAACAGAGGAAGTTTAGGTCATAATTTGGCACAAGTCTGGGAATTCTCTTGTTATGTCAGTTCTTGTTCTGGTCTGACCTTTCACATTTGCCAGACTTACTTTACAGATATAGAGCACATCATGTCAAGATTGGAAGAAAAAAATGCCCTTGTAATGTGTAGAACCAGGACAATGAAGAACTGTGATCATTACTTTCAGAGACACAGATTTACACCTTTAAGAATAGAGTAGCAAAACCACCTCAATGGTAATGATGACTTTTTGGCTGAAGGTATAAACACTAACCCTGCATTTGTGCACTTTGCAGAGAAGGCATAACACGGGCTCGTCCGGGAGTTGAACCCGGGACCTCTCGCACCCTAAGCGAGAATCATACCCCTAGACCAACGAGCCTCTTTTTGAATAAAAAAATCCTCTAGGGGGTGCTGTTGGTCAGGATTGCTTGAGTGAAAAAGCTGCATGACCACCTGGTCGTCGACAGGTATGGCCTGCTGTCACATGTTTTGTGGATTGTGTGCAGACAGATGGTTGTGGTTGTAACTTTTGCTGCAAAAGGGTTGAGGTTGAAATCCTGCAGGTACGCTGTATGACAGAGTATTATTCTTGGCTTAACAGGACTGCTTAAGTCTGAGGAAGACTTGCATCATATTCCTTTACAGATAACAGAGGAAGTTTAGGTCATAATTTGGCACAAGTCTGGGAATTCTCTTGTTATGTCAGTTCTTGTTCTGGTCTGACCTTTCACATTTGCCAGACTTACTTTACAGATATAGAGCACATCATGTCAAGATTGGAAGAAAAAAATGCCCTTGTAATGTGTAGAACCAGGACAATGAAGAACTGTGATCATTACTTTCAGAGACACAGATTTACACCTTTAAGAATAGAGTAGCAAAACCACCTCATAGGTAATGATGACTTTTTGGCTGAAGGTATAAACACTAACCCTGCATTTGTGCACTTTGCAGAGAAGGCATAACACGGGCTCGTCCGGGAGTTGAACCCGGGACCTCTTGCACCCTAAGCGAGAATCATACCCCTAGACCAACGAGCCTCTTTTTGAATACAAAAATCCTCTAGGGGGTGCTGTTGGTCAGGATTGCTTGAGTGAAAAAGCTGCATGACCACCTGGTCGTCGACAGATATGGCCTGCTTTCACATGTTTTGTGTATTGTGTGCAGACAGATGGTTGTGGTTGTAACTTTTGCTGCAAAAGGGTTGAGGTTGAAATCCTGCAGGTACGCTGTATGACAGAGTATTATTCTTGGCTTAACAGGACTGCTTAAGTCTGAGGAAGACTTGCATCATATTCCTTTACAGATAACAGAGGAAGTTTAGGTCATAATTTGGCACAAGTCTGGGAATTCTCTTGTTATGTCAGTTCTTGTTCTGGTCTGACCTTTCACATTTGCCAGACTTACTTTACAGATATAGAGCACATCATGTCAAGATTGGAAGAAAAAATGCCCTTGTAATGTGTAGAACCAGGACAATGAAGAACTGTGATCATTACTTTCAGAGACACAGATTTACACCTTTAAGAATAGAGTAGCAAAACCACCTCAATGGTAATGATGACTTTTTGGCTGAAGGTATAAACACTAACCCTGCATTTGTGCACTTTGCAGAGAAGGCATAACACGGGCTCGTCCGGGAGTTGAACCCGGGACCTCTCGCACCCTAAGCGAGAATCATACCCCTAGACCAACGAGCCTCTTTTTGAATAAACAAAATTCTCTAGGGAGTGCTGTTGGTCAGGATTGCTTGAGTGAAAAAGCTGCATGACCACCTGGTCGTCGACAGGTATGGCCTGCTGTCACATGTTTTGTGGATTGTGTGCAGACAGATGGTTGTGGTTGTAACTTTTGCTGCAAAAGGGTTGAGGTTGAAATCCTGCAGGTACGCTGTATGACTGAGTATTATTCTTGGCTTAACAGGACTGCTTAAGTCTGAGGAAGACTTGCATCATATTCCTTTACAGATAACAGAGGAAGTTTAGGTCATAATTTGGCACAAGTCTGGGAATTCTCTTGTTATGTCAGTTCTTGTTCTGGTCTGACCTTTCACATTTGCCAGACTTACTTTACAGATATAGAGCACATCATGTCAAGATTGGAAGAAAAAAATGCCCTTGTAATGTGTAGAACCAGGACAATGAAGAACTGTGATCATTACTTTCAGAGACACAGATTTACACCTTTAAGAATAGAGTAGCAAAACCACCTCATAGGTAATGATGACTTTTTGGCTGAAGGTATAAACACTAACCCTGCATTTGTGCACTTTGCAGAGAAGGCATAACACGGGCTCGTCCGGGAGTTGAACCCGGGACCTCTTGCACCCAAAGCGAGAATCATACCCCTAGACCAACGAGCCTCTTTTTGAATACAAAAATCCTCTAGGGGGTGCTGTTGGTCAGGATTGCTTGAGTGAAAAAGCTGCATGACCACCTGGTCGTCGACAGGTATGGCCTGCTGTCACATGTTTTGTGTATTGTGTGCAGACAGATGGTTGTGGTTGTAACTTTTGCTGCAAAAGGGTTGAGGTTGAAATCCTGCAGGTACGCTGTATGACAGAGTATTATTCTTGGCTTAACAGGACTGCTTAAGTCTGAGGAAGACTTGCATCATATTCCTTTACAGATAACAGAGGAAGTTTAGGTCATAATTTGGCACAAGTCTGGGAATTCTCTTGTTATGTCAGTTCTTGTTCTGGTCTGACCTTTCACATTTGCCAGACTTACTTTACAGATATAGAGCACATCATGTCAAGATTGGAAGAAAAAATGCCCTTGTAATGTGTAGAACCAGGACAATGAAGAACTGTGATCATTACTTTCAGAGACACAGATTTACACCTTTAAGAATAGAGTAGCAAAACCACCTCAATGGTAATGATGACTTTTTGGCTGAAGGTATAAACACTAACCCTGCATTTGTGCACTTTGCAGAGAAGGCATAACACGGGCTCGTCCGGGAGTTGAACCCGGGACCTCTCGCACCCGAAGCGAGAATCATACCCCTAGACCAACGAGCCTCTTCTTGAATAAAAAAATCCTCTAGGGGGTGCTGTTGGTCAGGATTGCTTGAGTGAAAAAGCTGCATGACCACCTGGTCGTCGAATGGTATGGCCTGCTGTCACATGTTTTGTGTATTGTGTGCAGACAGATGGTTGTGGTTGTAACTTTTGCTGCAAAAGGGTTGAGGTTGAAATCCTGCAGGTACGCTGTATGACTGAGTATTATTCTTGGCTTAACAGGACTGCTTAAGTCTGAGGAAGACTTGCATCATATTCCTTTACAGATAACAGAGGAAGTTTAGGTCATAATTTGGCACAAGTCTGGGAATTCTCTTGTTATGTCAGTTCTTGTTCTGGTCTGACCTTTCACATTTGCCAGACTTACTTTACAGATATAGAGCACATCATGTCAAGATTGGAAGAAAAAAATGCCCTTGTAATGTGTAGAACCAGGACAATGAAGAACTGTGATCATTACTTTCAGAGACACAGATTTACACCTTTAAGAATAGAGTAGCAAAACCACCTCATAGGTAATGATGACTTTTTGGCTGAAGGTATAAACACTAACCCTGCATTTGTGCACTTTGCAGAGAAGGCATAACACGGGCTCGTCCGGGAGTTGAACCCGGGACCTCTCGCACCCTAAGCGAGAATCATACCCCTAGACCAACGAGCCTCTTTTTGCATACAAAAATCCTCTAGGGGGTGCTGTTGGTCAGGATTGCTTGAGTGAAAAAGCTGCATGACCACCTGGTCGTCGACAGGTATGGCCTGCTGTCACATGTTTTGTGGATTGTGTGCAGACAGATGGTTGTGGTTGTAACTTTTGCTGCAAAAGGGTTGAGGTTGAAATCCTGCAGGTACGCTGTATGACAGAGTATTATTCTTGGCTTAACAGGACTGCTTAAGTCTGAGGAAGACTTGCATCATATTCCTTTACAGATAACAGAGGAAGTTTAGGTCATAATTTGGCACAAGTCTGGGAATTCTATTGTTATGTCAGTTCTTGTTCTGGTCTGACCTTTCACATTTGCCAGACTTACTTTACAGATATAGAGCACATCATGTCAAGATTGGAAGAAAAAAATGCCCTTGTAATGTGTAGAACCAGGACAATGAAGAACTGTGATCATTACTTTCAGAGACACAGATTTACACCTTTAAGAATAGAGTAGCAGAACCACCTCATAGCTAATGATGACTTTTTGGCTGAAGGTATAAACACTAACCCTGCATTTGTGCACTTTGCAGAGAAGGCATAACACGGGCTCGTCCGGGAGTTAAACCCGGGACCTCTCGCACCCTAAGCGAGAATCATACCCCTGGACCAACGAGCATCTTTTTGAACAACTAATCCTCTAGGGGGTGCTGTAGGCAAGATTGCTTGAGTGAAAAAGCTGCATGACCACCTGGTTGTCGACAGGTATGGCCTGCTGTCACATGTTTTGTGGATTGTGTGCAGACAGATGGTTGTGGTTGTAACTTTTGCTGCAAAAGGGTTGAGGTTTAAATCCTGCAGGTACGCTGTATGACTGAGTATGGAAACCACCACTTTGAGGCTTAATATAGAGGAATGCTTTTTATGCCATAAATGATTCAACTTCTGATTGCTGTGGAGTTTCAATGCTTTCAGAAATGTCATCAATTCAAAACACTTTTCTGACCTAATAATCTTCTCGAGATGCACATTAGACAAGTCTTGGTGTAAGTGCTTGGCAAGATTCTCTGTTTCCAAAGTATAAAAGCATGATTCTTGGCTTAACAGGACTGCTTAAGTCTGAGGAAGACTTGCATCATATTCCTTTACAGATAACAGAGGAAGTTTAGGTCATAATTTGGCACAAGTCTGGGAATTCTCTTGTTATGTTAGTTCTTGATGTGGTCTGACCTTTCACATTTGTCAGACTTACTTTACAGATATAGAGCACATCATGTCAAGATTGGAAGAAAAAAATGCCCTTGTAATGTGTAGAACCAGGACAATGAAGAACTGTGATCATTACTTTCAGAGACACAGATTTACACCTTTAAGAATAGAGTAGCAAAACCACCTCATAGGTAATGATGACTTTTTGGCTCAAGGTATAAACACTAACCCTGCATTTGTGCACTTTGCAGAGAAGGCATAACACGGGCTCGTCCGGGAGTTGAACCCGGGAGCTCTCGCACCCTAAGCGAAAATCATACCCCTAGACCAACGAGCCTCTTTTTGCATACAAAAATCCTCTAGGGGGTGCTGAAGGTCAGGATTGCTTGAGTGAAAAAGCTGCATGACCACCTGGTCGTCGACAGGTATGGCCTGCTGTCACATGTTTTGTGTATTGTGTGCAGACAGATGGTTGTGGTTGTAACTTTTGCTGCAAAAGGGTTGAGGTTGAAATCCTGCAGGTACGCTGTATGACAGAGTATTATTCTTGGCTTAACAGGACTGCTTAAGTCTGAGGAAGACTTGCATCATATTCCTTTACAGATAACAGAGGAAGTTTAGGTCATAATTTGGCACAAGTCTGGGAATTCTTTTGTTATGTCAGTTCTTGTTCTGGTCTGACCTTTCACATTTGCCAGACTTACTTTACAGATATAGAGCACATCATGTCAAGATTGGAAGAAAAAAATGCCCTTGTAATGTGTAGAACCAGGACAATGAAGAACTGTGATCATTACTTTCAGAGACACAGATTTACACCTTTAAGAATAGAGTAGCAAAACCACCTCATAGGTAATGATGACTTTTTGGCTCAAGGTATAAACACTAACCCTGCATTTGTGCACTTTGCAGAGAAGGCATAACACGGGCTCGTCCGGGAGTTGAACCCGGGAGCTCTCGCACCCTAAGCGAAAATCATACCCCTAGACCAACGAGCCTCTTTTTGCATACAAAAATCCTCTAGGGGGTGCTGTTGGTCAGGATTGCTTGAGTGAAAAAGCTGCATGACCACCTGGTCGTCGACAGGTATGGCCTGCTGTCACATGTTTTGTGTATTGTGTGCAGACAGATGGTTGTGGTTGTAACTTTTGCTGCAAAAGGGTTGAGGTTGAAATCCTGCAGGTACGCTGTATGACAGAGTATTATTCTTGGCTTAACAGGACTGCTTAAGTCTGAGTAAGACTTGCATCATATTCCTTTACAGATAACAGAGGAAGTTTAGGTCATAATTTGGCACAAGTCTGGGAATTCTTTTGTTATGTCAGTTCTTGTTCTGGTCTTACCTTTCACATTTGCCAGACTTACTTTACAGATATAGAGCACATCATGTCAAGATTGGAAGAAAAAAATGCCCTTGTAATGTGTAGAACCAGGACAATGAAGAACTGTGATCATTACTTTCAGAGACACAGATTTACACCTTTAAGAATAGAGTAGCAAAACCACCTCATAGGTAATGATGACTTTTTGGCTGAAGGTATAAACACTAACCCTGCATTTGTGCACTTTGCAGAGAAGGCATAACACGGGCTCGTCCGGGAGTTGAACCCGGGAGCTCTCGCACCCTAAGCGAAAATCATACCCCTAGACCAACGAGCCTCTTTTTGCATACAAAAATCCTCTAGGGGGTGCTGTTGGTCAGGATTGCTTGAGTGAAAAAGCTGCATGACCACCTGGTCGTCGACAGGTATGGCCTGCTGTCACATGTTTTGTGTATTGTGTGCAGACAGATGGTTGTGGTTGTAACTTTTGCTGCAAAAGAGTTGAGGTTGAAATCCTGCAGGTACGCTGTATGACAGAGTATTATTCTTGGCTTAACAGGACTGCTTAAGTCTGAGGAAGACTTGCATCATATTCCTTTACAGATAACAGAGGAAGTTTAGGTCATAATTTGGCACAAGTCTGGGAATTCTTTTGTTATGTCAGTTCTTGTTCTGGTCTGACCTTTCACATTTGCCAGACTTACTTTACAGATATAGAGCACATCATGTCAAGATTGGAAGAAAAAAATGCCCTTATAATGTGTAGAACCAGGACAATGAAGAACTGTGATCATTACTTTCAGAGACACAGATTTACACCTTTAAGAATAGAGTAGCAAAACCACCTCATAGGTAATGATGACTTTTTGGCTGAAGGTATAAACACTAACCCTGCATTTGTGCACTTTGCAGAGAAGGCATAACACGGGCTCGTCCGGGAGTTGAACCCGGGAGCTCTCGCACCCTAAGCGAAAATCATACCCCTAGACCAACGAGCCTCTTTTTGCATACAAAAATCCTCTAGGGGGTGCTGTTGGTCAGGATTGCTTGAGTGAAAAAGCTGCATGACCACCTGGTCGTCGACAGGTATGGCCTGCTGTCACATGTTTTGTGTATTGTGTGCAGACAGATGGTTGTGGTTGTAACTTTTGCTGCAAAAGGGTTGAGGTTGAAATCCTGCAGGTACGCTGTATGACAGAGTATTATTCTTGGCTTAACAGGACTGCTTAAGTCTGAGGAAGACTTGCATCATATTCCTTTACAGATAACAGAGGAAGTTTAGGTCATAATTTGGCACAAGTCTGGGAATTCTTTTGTTATGTCAGTTCTTGTTCTGGTCTGACCTTTCACATTTGCCAGACTTACTTTACAGATATAGAGCACATCATGTCAAGATTGGAAGAAAAAAATGCCCTTATAATGTGTAGAACCAGGACAATGAAGAACTGTGATCATTACTTTCAGAGACACAGATTTACACCTTTAAGAATAGAGTAGCAAAACCACCTCATAGGTAATGATGACTTTTTGGCTGAAGGTATAAACACTAACCCTGCATTTGTGCACTTTGCAGAGAAGGCATAACCTGGGCTCGTCCGGGAGTTGAACCCGGGACCTCTCGCACCCGAAGCGAGAATCATACCCCTAGACCAACGAGCCTCTTCTTGAATAAAAAAATCCTCTAGGGGGTGCTGTTGGTCAGGATTGCTTGAGTGAAAAAGCTGCATGACCACCTGGTCGTCGAATGGTATGGCCTGCTGTCACATGTTTTGTGTATTGTGTGCAGACAGATGGTTGTGGTTGTAACATTTGCTGCAAAAGGGTTGAGGTTGAAATCCTGCAGGTAAGCTGTATGACTGAGTATTATTCTTGGCTTAACAGGACTGCTTAAGTCTGAGGAAGACTTGCATCATATTCCTTTACAGATAACAGAGGAAGTTTAGGTCATAATTTGGCACAAGTCTGGGAATTCTCTTGTTATGTCAGTTCTTGTTCTGGTCTGACCTTTCACATTTGCCAGACTTACTTTACAGATATAGAGCACATCATGTCAAGATTGGAAGAAAAAAATGCCCTTGTAATGTGTAGAACCAGGACAATGAAGAACTGTGATCATTGCTTTCAGAGACACAGATTTACACCTTTAAGAATAGAGTAGAAAAACCACCTCATAGGTAATGATGACTTTTTGGCTGAAGGTATAAACACTAACCCTGCATTTGTGCATTTTTCAAAGAAGGCATAACACGGGCTCGTCTGTGAGTTGAACCCGGGACCTCTCGCACCCTAAGCGAGAATCATACCCCTAGACCAACGAGCCTCTTTTTGAATAAAAAAATCCTCTAGGGGGTGCTGTTGGTCAGAATTGCTTGAGTGAAAAAGCTGCATGACCACTGGTCGTCGACAGGTATGGCCTGCTGTCACATGTTTTGTGGATTGTGTGCAGACAGATGGTTGTGGTTGTAACTTTTGCTGCAAAAGGGTTGAGGTTGAAATCCTGCAGGTACGCTGTATGACTGAGTATGGAGACCACCACTTTGAGGCTTAATATAGAGGAATGCTTTTTATGCCATAAATGATTCAACTTCTGATTGCTGTGGAGTTTCAATGCTTTCAGAAATGTCATCAATTCAAAACACTTTTCTGACCTAATAATCTTCTCGAGATGCACATTAGACAAGTCTTGGTGTAAGTGCTTGGCAAGATTCTCTGTTTCCAAAGTATAAAAGCATGATTCTTGGCTTAACAGGACTGCTTAAGTCTGAGGAAGACTTGCATCATATTCCTTTACAGATAACAGAGGAAGTTTAGGTCATAATTTGGCACAAGTCTGGGAATTCTCTTGTTATGTCAGTTCTTGTTCTGGTCTGACCTTTCACATTTGCCAGACTTACTTTACAGATATAGAGCACATCATGTCAAGATTGGAAGAAAAAAATGCCTTTGTAATGTGTAGAACCAGGACAATGAAGAACTGTGATCATTACTTTCAGAGACACAGATTTACACCTTTAAGAATAGAGTAGCAAAACCACCCCATAGGTAATGATGACTTTTTGGCTGACGGTATAAACACTAACCCTGCATTTGTGCACTTTGCAGAGAAGGCATAACACGGGTTCGTCCGGCAGTTGAACCCGGGACCTCTCGCACCCTAAGCGAGAATCATACCCCTGGACCAACGAGCCTCTTTTTGAACAAATAATCCTCTAGGGGGTGCTGTAGGCAACATTGCTTGAGTGAAAAAGCTGCATGACCACCTGGTCGTCGACAGGTATGGCCTGCTGTCACATGTTTTGTGTATTGTGTGCAGACAGATGGTTGTGGTTGTAACTTTTGCTGCAAAAGGGTTGAGGTTTAAATCCTGCAGGTACGCTGTATGACTGAGTATGGAAACCACCACTTTGAGGCTTAATATAGAGGAATGCTTTTTATGCCATAAATGATTCAACTTCTGATTGCTGTGGAGTTTCAATGCTTTCAGAAATGTCATCAATTCAAAACACTTTTCTGACCTAATAATCTTCTCGAGATGCACATTAGACAAGTCTTGGTGTAAGTGCTTGGCAAGATTCTCTGTTTCCAAAGTATAAAAGCATGATTCTTGGCTTAACAGGACTGCTTAAGTCTGAGGAAGACTTGCATCATATTCCTTTACAGATAACAGAGGAAGTTTAGGTCATAATTTGGCACAAGTCTGGGAATTCTCTTGTTATGTTAGTTCTTGATCTGGTCTGACCTTTCACATTTGTCAGACTTACTTTACAGATATAGAGCACATCATGTCAAGATTGGAAGAAAGAAATGCCGTTGTAATGTGTAGAAGCAGGACAATGAAGAACTGTGATCATTGCTTTCAGAGACACAGATTTACACCTTTAAGAATAGAGTAGCAAAACCACCTCATAGGTAATGATGACTTTTTGGCTGAAGGTATAAACACTAACCCTGCATTTGTGCACTTTGCAGAGAAGGCATAACCCGGGCTCGTCCGGGAGTTGAACCCGGGACCTCTCGCACCCGAAGCGAGAATCATACCCCTAGACCAACGAGCCTCTTCTTGAATAAAAAAATCCTCTAGGGGGTGCTGTTGGTCAGGATTGCTTGAGTGAAAAAGCTGCATGACCACCTGGTCGTCAAATGGTATGGCCTGCTGTCACATGTTTTGTGTATTGTGTGCAGACAGATGGTTGTGGTTGTAACATTTGCTGCAAAAGGATTGAGGTTGAAATCCTGCAGGTACGCTGTATGACTGAGTATTATTCTTGGCTTAACAGGACTGTTTAAGTCTGAGGAAGACTTGCATCATATTCCTTTACAGATAACAGAGGAAGTTTAGGTCATAATTTGGCACAAGTCTGGGAATTCTCTTGTTATGTCAGTTCTTGTTCTTGTCTGACCTTTCACATTTGCCAGACTTACTTTACAGATATAGAGCACATCATGTCAAGATTGGAAGAAAAAAATGCCCTTGTAATGTGTAGAACCAGGACAATGAAGAACTGTGATCATTACTTTCAGAGACACAGATTTACACCTTTAAGAATAGAGTAGCAAAACCACCTCATAGGTAATGATGACTTTTTGGCTGAAGATATAAACACTAACCCTGCATTTGTGCACTTTGCAGAGAAGGCATAACACGGGCTCGTCCGGGAGTTGAACCCGGGACCTCTCGCACCCTAAGCGAGAATCATACCCCTAGACCAACGAGCCTCTTTTTGCATACAAAAATCCTCTAGGGGGTGCTGTTGGTCAGGATTGCTTGAGTGAAAAAGCTGCATGACCACCTGGTCGTCGACAGGTATGGCCTGCTGTCACATGTTTTGTGTATTGTGTGTAGACAGATGGTTGTGGTTGTAACTTTTGCTGCAAAAGGGTTGAGGTTGAAATCCTGCAGGTACGCTGTATGACAGAGTATTATTCTTGGCTTAACAGGACTGCTTAAGTCTGAGGAAGACTTGCATCATATTCCTTTACAGATAACAGAGGAAGTTTAGGTCATAATTTGGCACAAGTCTGGGAATTCTCTTGTTATGTCAGTTCTTGTTCTGGTCTGACCTTTCACATTTGCCAGACTTACTTTACAGATATAGAGCACATCATGTCAAGATTGGAAGAAAAAATGCCCTTGTAATGTGTAGAACCAGGACAATGAAGAACTGTGATCATTACTTTCAGAGACACAGATTTACACCTTTAAGAATAGAGTAGCAAAACCACCTCATAGGTAATGATGACTTTTTGGCTGAAGGTATAAACACTAACCCTGCATTTGTGCACTTTGCAGAGAAGGCATAACACGGGCTCGTCCGGGAGTTGAACCCGGGAGCTCTCGCACCCTAAGCGAAAATCATACCCCTAGACCAACGAGCCTCTTTTTGCATACAAAAATCCTCTAGGGGGTGCTGTTGGTCAGGATTGCTTGAGTGAAAAAGCTGCATGACCACCTGGTCGTCGACAGGTATGGCCTGCTGTCACATGTTTTGTGTATTGTGTGCAGACAGATGGTTGTGGTTGTAACTTTTGCTGCAAAAGGGTTGAGGTTGAAATCCTGCAGGTACGCTGTATGACAGAGTATTATTCTTGGCTTAACAGGACTGCTTAAGTCTGAGGAAGACTTGCATCATATTCCTTTACAGATAACAGAGGAAGTTTAGGTCATAATTTGGCACAAGTCTGGGAATTCTTTTGTTATGTCAGTTCTTGTTCTGGTCTGACCTTTCACATTTGCCAGACTTACTTTACAGATATAGAGCACATCATGTCAAGATTGGAAGAAAAAAATGCCCTTGTAATGTGTAGAACCAGGACAATGAAGAACTGTGATCATTACTTTCAGAGACACAGACTTACACCTTTAAGAATAGAGTAGCAAAACCACCTCATAGGTAATGATGACTTTTTGGCTGAAGGTATAAACACTAACCCTGCATTTGTGCACTTTGCAGAGAAGGCATAACCTGGGCTCGTCCGGGAGTTGAACCCGGGACCTCTCGCACCCGAAGCGAGAATCATACCCCTAGACCAACGAGCCTCTTCTTGAATAAAAAAATCCTCTAGGGGGTGCTGTTGGTCAGGATTGCTTGAGTGAAAAAGCTGCATGACCACCTGGTCGTCAAATGGTATGGCCTGCTGTCACATGTTTTGTATATTGTGTGCAGACAGATGGTTGTGGTTGTAACATTTGCTGCAAAAGGGTTGAGGTTGAAATCCTGCAGGTACGCTGTATGACTGAGTATTATTCTTGGCTTAACCGGACTGCTTAAGTCTGAGGAAGACTTGCATCATATTCCTTTACAGATAACAGAGGAAGTTTAGGTCATAATTTGGCACAAGTCTGAGAATTCTCTTGTTATGTCAGTTCTTGTTCTGGTCTGACCTTTCACATTTGCCAGACTTACTTTACAGATATAGAGCACATCATGTCAAGATTGGAAGAAAAAAATGCCCTTGTAATGTGTACAACCAGGACAATGAAGAACTGTGATCATTACTTTCAGAGACACAGATTTACACCTTTAAGAATAGAGTAGCAAAACCACCTCATAGGTAATGATGACTTTTTGGCTGAAGGTATAAACACTAACCCTGCATTTGTGCACTTTGCAGAGAAGGCATAACCCGGGCTCGTCCGGGAGTTGAACCCGGGACCTCTCGCACCCGAAGCGAGAATCATACCCCTAGACCAACGAGCCTCTTCTTGAATAAAAAAATCCTCTAGGGGGTGCTGTTGGTCAGGATTGCTTGAGTGAAAAAGCTGCATGACCACCTGGTCATCGAATGGTATGGCCTGCTGTCACATGTTTTGTGTATTGTGTGCAGACAGATGGTTGTGGTTGTAACATTTGCTGCAAAAGGGTTGAGGTTGAAATCCTGCAGGTAAGCTGTATGACTGAGTATTATTCTTGGCTTAACAGGACTGCTTAAGTCTGAGGAAGACTTGCATCATATTCCTTTACAGATAACAGAGGAAGTTTAGGTCATAATTTGGCACAAGTCTGGGAATTCTCTTGTTATGTCAGTTCTTGTTCTGGTCTGACCTTTCACATTTGCCAGACTTACTTTACAGATATAGAGCACATCATGTCAAGATTGGAAGAAAAAAATGCCCTTGTAATGTGTAGAACCAGGACAATGAAGAACTGTGATCATTGCTTTCAGAGACACAGATTTACACCTTTAAGAATAGAGTAGAAAAACCACCTCATAGGTAATGATGACTTTTTGGCTGAAGGTATAAACACTAACCCTGCATTTGTGCATTTTTCAAAGAAGGCATAACACGGGCTCGTCTGTGAGTTGAACCCGGGACCTCTCGCACCCTAAGCGAGAATCATACCCCTAGACCAACGAGCCTCTTTTTGAATAAAAAAATCCTCTAGGGGGTGCTGTTGGTCAGAATTGCTTGAGTGAAAAAGCTGCATGACCACTGGTCGTCGACAGGTATGGCCTGCTGTCACATGTTTTGTGGATTGTGTGCAGACAGATGGTTGTGGTTGTAACTTTTGCTGCAAAAGGGTTGAGGTTGAAATCCTGCAGGTACGCTGTATGACTGAGTATGGAGACCACCACTTTGAGGCTTAATATAGAGCAGTGGTTCTCAAACTTTTTCTGTCAATCCCCACTTTGGACAAGGGAGAATTTTCAAGCCCCACCTGTCCCCATCGCCCCAACACAATGCTAATGAAATATGCAACAATCTTAAAATGTTCCAATTTTATTGAAGTAAAAAGTAGTATCTAAATACAAACTATCTACATCAAATAACAGCAAGCTCACAAATAAAGAAAATAAAAATGCAGCTGTGTCAAAATTTGTATCAAGCTCAAAGATAGAAAAAATTAAAGTGCAACTCTGCAATATGTTAATAAAAGAAAAGAAGTAAAATCCATCTGGCAAGACAGGTCTATTTATCCCTGCATTAGTGGCTGCAATGAGCCTGTTTTGCATTGCACAGTTTCTCAAAACGGGGTTGCAGGCTTGATACTGCCACTCTCAAGTCATGCTCAATGTTCAGCTGAGATCTGTATTTTGTTTTCAGTGAAGCAACAGCCTGCCCATTGGCGCGAAACAGATGTATACAGATACAGATATATGAGCGCGACAGTGTTGCCAACTCCTCAGTAAGGAAAGTAGCTATTGGCTGTGCTAAAAGTCTCTAGAAGTCGCTGAATGACATCATCGCCTAATTTGCATAATCTGCAACACGATGTGATGTGTAAATTATTGGCGCTGTGGGAGAAATAACGTTGTTAGAGAGAGACAAAAAGTGAGTAAAAACACTCAGAATATATAGAGCTACTTTTTGCTGTCCATTAATGTTTATTATTAGTATTATTATTATTATTATTACTATTATTATAATTATTATTTTTATTTTATTTTTTTAATTAATGTTTAATTTATTTCAATACTAACCCTCCTCCTTTACCCGGGTTTGAGACCGGCAAAATGAACCATAAAGAGACACTATGGCGGAGTTACAATTTTTTTAAATTTTTTTTTAACATTTTCTTTTTTCCCTTGTGGTCCACCAAGGAGCCTACAAATCACGGTAAAACATGAACATGTGGCTGTGTGAATCAAACGCCGTTATTTAAGATAAAATATTTCAAATTCTGTTATTTATGATCAACCTGCGCCGTCAATCCCGGCGCATGCGCGCTTTATTTGCAGTCTGGACGCTGAGGGTAAACATGCTGTGGCTCTGACTGCAGCGCTGAGAGGGACTCCTCCGGTAGCGGGAGAACGGGGTTGGGAGGGGGGAGGTGCCTCACGGCAGCAGCTGCCGCTGGAGGACAAGAGTATGAATGATACGTGCTTTCACGTAAGAGTCTCCAAAAGTCGCTAGATTTGTCGCTAGTCGCTTTTTTGAAAAAAAGTCGCTGGAGGGGTCTGAAATATAGCGACAAAGTCGCTGAGTTGGCAACACTGGGGCGCGAAAGGTTATCCCGTTACAAATAATATGCCGACGTCATGTCAATCATTATTTTGGCACTTCAGTTCCAGGTGAAATTTTTCTCATATCTAATGTTCTTTTAATTAGACTGCATGTAGGCTAGTAATGATTACTTTGTGGGTTTGATTGGTCTAATAAGCGGCAACAGACAGCTATAAGGACAGTTTGCTCTCACACGTTCTACATTTATAGTCACACAACACACACACACACACACACACGCCGGAACTTGGCGCGCCCCACCTGTCACGTCTCAATTCCCCACCAGTGGGTCGCGCCACACACTTTGAGAACCGCGGATATAGAGGAATGCTTTTTATGCCATAAATGATTCAACTTCTGATTGCTGTGGAGTTTCAATGCTTTCAGAAATGTCATCAATTCAAAACACTTTTCTGACCTAATAATCTTCTCGAGATGCACATTAGACAAGTCTTGGTGTAAGTGCTTGGCAAGATTCTCTGTTTCCAAAGTATAAAAGCATGATTCTTGGCTTAACAGGACTGCTTAAGTCTGAGGAAGACTTGCATCATATTCCTTTACAGATAACAGAGGAAGTTTAGGTCATAATTTGGCACAAGTCTGGGAATTCTCTTGTTATGTCAGTTCTTGTTCTGGTCTGACCTTTCACATTTGCCAGACTTACTTTACAGATATAGAGCACATCATGTCAAGATTGGAAGAAAAAAATGCCTTTGTAATGTGTAGAACCAGGACAATGAAGAACTGTGATCATTACTTTCAGAGACACAGATTTACACCTTTAAGAATAGAGTAGCAAAACCACCTCATAGGTAATGATGACTTTTTGGCTGACGGTATAAACACTAACCCTGCATTTGTGCACTTTGCAGAGAAGGCATAACACGGGCTCGTCCGGGAGTTGAACCCGGGACCTCTCGCACCCTAAGCGAGAATCATACCCCTGGACCAACAAGCCTCTTTTTGAACAAATAATCCTCTAGGGGGTGCTGTAGGCAACATTGCTTGAGTGAAAAAGCTGCATGACCACCTGGTCGTCGACAGGTATGGCCTGCTGTCACATGTTTTGTGTATTGTGTGCAGACAGATGGTTGTGGTTGTAACTTTTGCTGCAAAAGGGTTGAGGTTTAAATCCTGCAGGTACGCTGTATGACTGAGTATGGAAACCACCACTTTGAGGCTTAATATAGAGGAATGCTTTTTATGCCATAAATGATTCAACTTCTGATTGCTGTGGAGTTTCAATGCTTTCAGAAATGTCATCAATTCAAAACACTTTTCTGACCTAATAATCTTCTCGAGATGCACATTAGACAAGTCTTGGTGTAAGTGCTTGGCAAGATTCTCTGTTTCCAAAGTATAAAAGCATGATTCTTGGCTTAACAGGACTGCTTAAGTCTGAGGAAGACTTGCATCATATTCCTTTACAGATAACAGAGGAAGTTTAGGTCATAATTTGGCACAAGTCTGGGAATTCTCTTGTTATGTTAGTTCTTGATCTGGTCTGACCTTTCACATTTGTCAGACTTACTTTACAGATATAGAGCACATCATGTCAAGATTGGAAGAAAGAAATGCCGTTGTAATGTGTAGAAGCAGGACAATGAAGAACTGTGATCATTGCTTTCAGAGACACAGATTTACACCTTTAAGAATAGAGTAGAAAAACCACCTCATAGGTAATGATGACTTTTTGGCTGAAGGTATAAACACTAACCCTGCATTTGTGCATTTTTCAAAGAAGGCATAACACGGGCTCGTCTGGGAGTTGAACCCGGGACCTCTCGCACCCTAAGCGAGAATCATACCCCTAGACCAACGAGCCTCTTTTTGAATAAAAAAATCCTCTAGGGGGTGCTGTTGGTCAGGATTGCTTGAGTGAAAAAGCTGCATGACCACCTGGACGTCGACAGGTATGGCCTGCTGTCACATGTTTTGTGGATTGTGTGCAGACAGATGGTTGTGGTTGTAACTTTTGCTGCAAAAGGGTTGAGGTTGAAATCCTGCAGGTACGCTGTATGACTGAGTATTATTCTTGGCTTAACAGGACTGCTTAAGTCTGAGGAAGACTTGCATCATATTCCTTTACAGATAACAGAGGAAGTTTAGGTCATAATTTGGCACAAGTCTGGGAATTCTCTTGTTATGTCAGTTCTTGTTCTGGTCTGACCTTTCACATTTGCCAGACTTACTTTACAGATATAGAGCACATCATGTCAAGATTGGAAGAAAAAAATGCCCTTGTAATGTGTAGAACCAGGACAATGAAGAACTGTGATCATTACTTTCAGAGACACAGATTTACACCTTTAAGAATAGAGTAGCAAAACCACCTCATAGGTAATGAATACTTTTTGGCTGAAGGTATAAACACTAACCCTGCATTTGTGCACTTTGCAGAGAAGGCATAACACGGGCTCGTCCGGGAGTTGAACCCGGGACCTCTTGCACCCTAAGCGAGAATCATACCCCTAGACCAACGAGCCTCTTTTTGAATACAAAAATCCTCTAGGGGGTGCTGTTGGTCAGGATTGCTTGAGTGAAAAAGCTGCATGACCACCTGGTCGTCGACAGGTATGGCCTGCTGTCACATGTTTTGTGTATTGTGTGCAGACAGATGGTTGTGGTTGTAACTTTTGCTGCAAAAGGGTTGAGGTTGAAATCCTGCAGGTACGCTGTATGACAGAGTATTATTCTTGGCTTAACAGGACTGCTTAAGTCTGAGGAAGACTTGCATCATATTCCTTTACAGATAACAGAGGAAGTTTAGGTCATAATTTGGCACAAGTCTGGGAATTCTCTTGTTATGTCAGTTCTTGTTCTGGTCTGACCTTTCACATTTGCCAGACTTACTTTACAGATATAGAGCACATCATGTCAAGATTGGAAGAAAAAATGCCCTTGTAATGTGTAGAACCAGGACAATGAAGAACTGTGATCATTACTTTCAGAGACACAGATTTACACCTTTAAGAATAGAGTAGCAAAACCACCTCAATGGTAATGATGACTTTTTGGCTGAAGGTATAAACACTAACCCTGCATTTGTGCACTTTGCAGAGAAGGCATAACAAGGGCTCGTCCGGGAGTTGAACCCGGGACCTCTCGCACCCTAAGCGAGAATCATACCCCTAGACCAACGAGCCTCTTTTTGAATAAAAAAATCCTCTAGGGGGTGCTGTTGGTCAGGATTGCTTGAGTGAAAAAGCTGCATGACCACCTGGTCGTCGACAGGTATGGCCTGCTGTCACATGTTTTGTGGATTGTGTGCAGACAGATGGTTGTGGTTGTAACTTTTGCTGCAAAAGGGTTGAGGTTGAAATCCTGCAGGTATGCTGTATGACAGAGTATTATTCTTGGCTTAACAGGACTGCTTAAGTCTGAGGAAGACTTGCATCATATTCCTTTACAGATAACAGAGGAAGTTTAGGTCATAATTTGGCACAAGTCTGGGAATTCTCTTGTTATGTCAGTTCTTGTTCTGGTCTGACCTTTCACATTTGCCAGACTTACTTTACAGATATAGAGCACATCATGTCAAGATTGGAAGAAAAAAATGCCCTTGTAATGTGTAGAACCAGGACAATGAAGAACTGTGATCATTACTTTCAGAGACACAGATTTACACCTTTAAGAATAGAGTAGCAAAACCACCTCATAGGTAATGATGACTTTTTGGCTGAAGATATAAACACTAACCCTGCATTTGTGCACTTTGCATAGAAGGCATAACACGGGCTCGTCCGGGAGTTGAACCCGGGACCTCTCGCACCCTAAGCGAGAATCATACCCCTAGACCAACGAGCCTCTTTTTGCATACAAAAATCCTCTAGGGGGTGCTGTTGGTCAGGATTGCTTGAGTGAAAAAGCTGCATGACCACCTGGTCGTCGACAGGTATGGCCTGCTGTCACATGTTTTGTGTATTGTGTGTAGACAGATGGTTGTGGTTGTAACTTTTGCTGCAAAAGGGTTGAGGTTGAAATCCTGCAGGTACGCTGTATGACACAGTATTATTCTTGGCTTAACAGGACTGCTTAAGTCTGAGGAAGACTTGCATCATATTCCTTTACAGATAACAGAGGAAGTTTAGTTCATAATTTGGCACAAGTCTGGGAATTCTCTTGTTATGTCAGTTCTTGTTCTGGTCTGACCTTTCACATTTGCCAGACTTACTTTACAGATATAGAGCACATCATGTCAAGATTGGAAGAAAAAAATGCCCTTGTAATGTGTAGAACCAGGACAATGAAGAACTGTGATCATTACTTTCAGAGACACAGATTTACACCTTTAAGAATAGAGTAGCAAAACCACCTCATAGGTAATGATGACTTTTTGGCTGAAGGTATAAACACTAACCCTGCATTTGTGCACTTTGCAGAGAAGGCATAACACGGGCTCGTCCGGGAGTTGAACCCGGGACCTCTCGCACCCTAAGCGAGAATCATACCCCTGGACCAACGACCCTCTTTTTGCATACAAAAATCCTCTAGGGGGTGCTGTAGGCAAGATTGCTTGAGTGAAAAAGCTGCATGACCACCTGGTCGTCGAAAGGTATGGCCTGCTGTCACATGTTTTGTGGATTGTGTGCAGACAGATGGTTGTGGTTGTAACTTTTGCTGCAAAAGGGTTGAGGCTTAAATCCTGCAGGTACGCTGTATGACAGAGTATTATTCTTGGCTTAACAGGACTGCTTAAGTCTGAGGAAGACTTGCATCATATTCCTTTACAGATAACAGAGGAAGTTTAGGTCATAATTTGGCACAAGTCTGGGAATTCTCTTGTTATGTTAGTTCTTGATCTGGTCTGACCTTTCACATTTGTCAGACTTACTTTACAGATATAGAGCACATCATGTCAAGATTGGAAGAAAGAAATGCCGTTGTAATGTGTAGAAGCAGGACAATGAAGAACTGTGATCATTGCTTTCAGAGACACAGATTTACACCTTTAAGAATAGAGTAGAAAAACCACCTCATAGGTAATGATGACTTTTTGGCTGAAGGTATAAACATTAACCCTACATTTGTGCATTTTTCAAAGAAGGCATAACACGGGCTTGTCTGGGAGTTGAACCCGGGACCTCTCGCACCCTAAGCGAGAATCATACCCCTAGACCAACGAGCCTCTTTTTGAATAAAAAAATCCTCTAGGGGGTGCTGTTGGTCAGGATTGCTTGAGTGAAAAAGCTGCATGACCACCTGGTCGTCGAATGGTATGGCCTGCTGTCACATGTTTTGTGTATTGTGTGCAGACAGATGGTTGTGGTTGTAACTTTTGCTGCAAAAGGGTTGAGGTTGAAATCCTGCAGGTACGCTGTATGACTGAGTATTATTCTTGGCTTAACAGGACTGCTTAAGTCTGAGGAAGACTTGCATCATATTCCTTTACAGATAACAGAGGAAGTTTAGGTCATAATTTGGCACAAGTCTGGGAATTCTCTTGTTATGTCAGTTCTTGTTCTGGTCTGACCTTTCACATTTGCCAGACTTACTTTACAGATATAGAGCACATCATGTCAAGATTGGAAGAAAAAAATGCCCTTGTAATGTGTAGAACCAGGACAATGAAGAACTGTGATCATTACTTTCAGAGACACAGATTTACACCTTTAAGAATAGAGTAGCAAAACCACCTCATAGGTAATGATGACTTTTTGGCTGAAGGTATAAACACTAACCCTGCATTTGTGCACTTTGCAGAGAAGGCATAACACGGGCTCGTCCGGGAGTTGAACCCGGGACCTCTCGCACCCTAAGCGAGAATCATACCCCTAGACCAACGAGCCTCTTTTTGCATACAAAAATCCTCTAGGGGGTGCTGTTGGTCATGATTGCTTGAGTGAAAAAGCTGCATGACCACCTGGTCGTCGACAGGTATGGCCTGCTGTCACATGTTTTGTGGATTGTGTGCAGACAGATGGTTGTGGTTGTAACTTTTGCTGCAAAAGGGTTGAGGTTGAAATCCTGCAGGTACGCTGTATGACTGAGTATTATTCTTGGCTTAACAGGACTGCTTAAGTCTGAGGAAGACTTGCATCATATTCCTTTACAGATAACAGAGGAAGTTTAGGTCATAATTTGGCACAAGTCTGGGAATTCTCTTGTTATGTCAGTTCTTGTTCTGGTCTGACCTTTCACATTTGCCAGACTTACTTTACAGATATAGAGCACATCATGTCAAGATTGGAAGAAAAAAATGCCCTTGTAATGTGTAGAACCAGGACAATGAAGAACTGTGATCATTACTTTCAGAGACACAGATTTACACCTTTAAGAATAGAGTAGCAAAACCACCTCATAGGTAATGATGACTTTTTGGCTGAAGGTATAAACACTAACCCTGCATTTGTGCACTTTGCAGAGAAGGCATAACACGGGCTCGTCCGGGAGTTGAACCCGGGACCTCTCGCACCCTAAGCGAGAATCATACCCCTAGACCAACGAGCCTCTTTTTGCATACAAAAATCCTCTAGGGGGTGCTGTTGGTCATGATTGCTTGAGTGAAAAAGCTGCATGACCACCTGGTCGTCGACAGGTAATGCCTGCAGTCACATGTTTTGTGGATTTTGTGCAGACAGATGGTTGTGGTTGTAACTTTTGCTGCAAAAGGGTTGAGGTTGAAATCCTGCAGGTACGCTGTATGACAGAGTATTATTCTTGGCTTAACAGGACTGCTTAAGTCTGAGGAAGACTTGCATCATATTCCTTTACAGATAACAGAGGAAGTTTAGGTCATAATTTGGCACAAGTCTGGGAATTCTATTGTTATGTCAGTTCTTGTTCTGGTCTGACCTTTCACATTTGCCAGACTTACTTTACAGATATAGAGCACATCATGTCAAGATTGGAAGAAAAAAATGCCCTTGTAATGTGTAGAACCAGGACAATGAAGAACTGTGATCATTACTTTCAGAGACACAGATTTACACCTTTAAGAATAGAGTAGCAAAACCACCTCATAGCTAATGATGACTTTTTGGCTGAAGGTATAAACACTAACCCTGCATTTGTGCACTTTGCAGAGAAGGCATAACACGGGCTCGTCCGGGAGTTGAACCCGGGACCTCTCGCACCCTAAGCAAGAATCATACCCCTGGACCAACGAGCATCTTTTTGAACAACTAATCCTCTAGGGGGTGCTGTAGGAAAGATTGCTTGAGTGAAAAAGCTGCATGACCACCTGGTTGTCGACAGGTATGGCCTGCTGTCACATGTTTTGTGGATTGTGTGCAGACAGATGGTTGTGGTTGTAACTTTTGCTGCAAAAGGGTTGAGGTTTAAATCCTGCAGGTACGCTGTATGACTGAGTATGGAAACCACCACTTTGAGGCTTAATATAGAGGAATGCTTTTTATGCCATAAATGATTCAACTTCTGATTGCTGTGGAGTTTCAATGCTTTCAGAAATGTCATCAATTCAAAACACTTTTCTGACCTAATAATCTTCTCGAGATGCACATTAGACAAGTCTTGGTGTAAGTGCTTGGCAAGATTCTCTGTTTCCAAAGTATAAAAGCATGATTCTTGGCTTAACAGGACTGCTTAAGTCTGAGGAAGACTTGCATCATATTCCTTTACAGATAACAGAGGAAGTTTAGGTCATAATTTGGCACAAGTCTGGGAATTCTCTTGTTATGTTAGTTCTTGATCTGGTCTGACCTTTCACATTTGTCAGACTTACTTTACAGATATAGAGCACATCATGTCAAGATTGGAAGAAAGAAATGCCGTTGTAATGTGTAGAAGCAGGACAATGAAGAACTGTGATCATTGCTTTCAGAGACACAGATTTACACCTTTAAGAATAGAGTAGCAAAACCACCTCATAGGTAATGATGACTTTTTGGCTCAAGGTATAAACACTAACCCTGCATTTGTGCACTTTGGAGAGAAGGCATAACCCGGGCTCGTCCGGGAGTTGAACCCGGGACCTCTCGCACCCGAAGCTAGAATCATACCCCTAGGCCAACGAGCCTCTTCTTGAATAAAAAAATCCTCTAGGGGGTGCTGTTGGTCAGGATTGCTTGAGTGAAAAAGCTGCATGACCACCTAGTCGTCGAATGGTATGGCCTGCTGTCACATGTTTTGTGTATTGTGTGCAGACAGATGGTTGTGGTTGTAACTTTTGCTGCAAAAGGGTTTAGGTTGAAATCCTGCAGGTACGCTGTATGACAGAGTATTATTCTTGGCTTAACAGGACTGCTTAAGTCTGAGGAAGACTTGCATCATATTCCTTTACAGATAACAGAGGAAGTTTAGGTCATAATTTGGCACAAGTCTGGGAATTCTCTTGTTATGTCAGTTCTTGTTCTGGTCTGACCTTTCACATTTGCCAGACTTACTTTACAGATATAGAGCACATCATGTCAAGATTGGAAGAAAAAATGCCCTTGTAATGTGTAGAACCAGGACAATGAAGAACTGTGATCATTACTTTCAGAGACACAGATTTACACCTTTAAGAATAGAGTAGCAAAACCACCTCAATGGTAATGATGACTTTTTGGCTGAAGGTATAAACACTAACCCTGCATTTGTGCACTTTGCAGAGAAGGCATAACAAGGGCTCGTCCGGGAGTTGAACCCGGGACCTCTCGCACCCTAAGCGAGAATCATACCCCTAGACCAACGAGCCTCTTTTTGAATAAAAAAATCCTCTAGGGGGTGCTGTTGGTCAGGATTGCTTGAGTGAAAAAGCTGCATGACCACCTGGTCGTCGACAGGTATGGCCTGCTGTCACATGTTTTGTGGATTGTGTGCAGACAGATGGTTGTGGTTGTAACTTTTGCTGCAAAAGGGTTGAGGTTGAAATCCTGCAGGTATGCTGTATGACAGAGTATTATTCTTGGCTTAACAGGACTGCTTAAGTCTGAGGAAGACTTGCATCATATTCCTTTACAGATAACAGAGGAAGTTTAGGTCATAATTTGGCACAAGTCTGGGAATTCTCTTGTTATGTCAGTTCTTGTTCTGGTCTGACCTTTCACATTTGCCAGACTTACTTTACAGATATAGAGCACATCATGTCTAACCTGACAACAGCCAGCTGTATGTTGCTCCGCCTAGCTCCACTCACATACATCTGGGACACCGCCGGTAGCAAGTGATTTCTCCAACCAAATTTATGGTCTGGCCAATCAGGACGCAGGGCTGGAGTTTCATAGATGTGACGTAGTGGAGACGCGACCATGACGTGAGACTGTTTTGATAGCAATGGCGGCTAGTCGATGCTGCTATTTCTTCCGTGTTGTCCAATCTACCTAATATTGTTTCATTAAAAGAACATCAGAGAACGCCTCTGAAGGCTTTTGTTGGTGGACACGATGTTTTCGCCCTTCTCTCGACCGGATTTGGCAAGTTTTGTTTTCCGGGACCAGCGGACGTGCCGACGCGGAAGCGCCCCGGAGCGGTTAGCGGTTAGCGCTAACTATGTTAGGAGGCCTTTAGTCCTCAACGTGGTCGGCCCGGAATCGACTCCGACCCGCGGCGCTTTGCCGCCTGTCTTCCCCCCTCTTCCTGTCAGCTCACTGTCAATAAAACGTGTGCCACTAGAGCCGCAAACACATTATTATTATTTTTTTTTTTTTTTCCTGCGTCGCTATCATCAGCGTCACGGGTTAGCTTCGATGTGAGTGGTTGAAATAGCACGTCAATAAAGATGACAGACAAGTGGCTTATCCAATCATATGCAAGAATTTTTGATAAGGCCCAGCCTTCTGTAAAGGCAATCCCTATGGCGGTGTCCCAGATGTATGTGAGTGGAGCTAGGCGGAACGACATGCAGCTGGCTGTTGTCAGGTTACATCATGTCAAGATTGGAAGAAAAAAATGCCCTTGTAATGTGTAGAACCAGGACAATGAAGAACTGTGATCATTACTTTCAGAGACACAGATTTACACCTTTAAGAATAGAGTAGCAAAACCACCTCATAGGTAATGATGACTTTTTGGCTGAAGGTATAAACACTAACCCTGCATTTGTGCACTTTGCAGAGAAGGCATAACACGGGCTCGTCCGGGAGTTGAACCCGGGACCTCTCGCACCCTAAGCGAGAATCATACCCCTAGACCAACGAGCCTCTTTTTGCATACAAAAATCCTCTAGGGGGTGCTGTTGGTCAGGATTGCTTGAGTGAAAAAGCTGCATGACCACCTGGTCGTCGACAGGTATGGCCTGCTGTCACATGTTTTGTGTATTGTGTGTAGACAGATGGTTGTGGTTGTAACTTTTGCTGCAAAAGGGTTGAGGTTGAAATCCTGCAGGTACGCTGTATGACACAGTATTATTCTTGGCTTAACAGGACTGCTTAAGTCTGAGGAAGACTTGCATCATATTCCTTTACAGATAACAGAGGAAGTTTAGGTCATAATTTGGCACAAGTCTGGGAATTCTCTTGTTATGTCAGTTCTTGTTCTGGTCTGACCTTTCACATTTGCCAGACTTACTTTACAGATATAGAGCACATCATGTCAAGATTGGAAGAAAAAATCCCCTTGTAATGTGTAGAACCAGGACAATGAAGAACTGTGATCATTACTTTCAGAGACACAGATTTACACCTTTAAGAATAGAGTAGCAAAACCACCTCAATGGTAATGATGACTTTTTGGCTGAAGGTATAAACACTAACCCTGCATTTGTGCACTTTGCAGAGAAGGCATAACACGGGCTCGTCCGGGAGTTGAACCCGGGACCTCTCGCACCCTAAGCGAGAATCATACCCCTAGACCAACGAGCCTCTTTTTGAATAAAAAAATCCTCTAGGGGGTGCTGTTGGTCAGGATTGCTTGAGTGAAAAAGCTGCATGACCACCTGGTCGTCGAAAGGTATGGCCTGCTGTCACATGTTTTGTGGATTGTGTGCAGACAGATGGTTGTGGTTGTAACTTTTGCTGCAAAAGGGTTGAGGTTGAAATCCTGCAGGTACGCTGTATGACAGAGTATTATTCTTGGCTTAACAGGACTGCTTAAGTCTGAGGAAGACTTGCATCATATTCCTTTACAGATAACAGAGGAAGTTTAGGTCATAATTTGGCACAAGTCTGGGAATTCTCTTGTTATGTCAGTTCTTGTTCTGGTCTGACCTTTCACATTTGCCAGACTTACTTTACAGATATAGAGCACATCATGTCAAGATTGGAAGAAAAAAATGCCCTTGTAATGTGTAGAAGCAGGACAATGAAGAACTGTGATCATTGCTTTAAGAGACACAGATTTACACCTTTAAGAATAGAGTAGCAAAACCACCGCATAGGTAATGATGACTTTATGGCTAGAGGTATAAACACTAACCCTGCATTTGTGCACTTTGCACAGAAGGCATAACACGGGCTCGTCCGGGAGTTGAACCCGGGATCTCTCGCACCCTAAGCGAGAATCATACCCCTAGACCAACGAGCCTCTTTTTGAACAAATAATCCTCTAGGGGGTGCTGTAGGCAAGATTGCTTGAGTGAAAAAGCTGCATGACCACCAGGGGTCCGTTCTTCGTACGTCGCTAACTCAGTTAGCAGGATTTCATTGTTGACGATTTGGCATGATCTTGGATCGTTTGGTTCTTCGAAAGACATCCTGCACTTGTTGTCATAGCAACATGTGCGCCAGCTTAAGCCTGCTCGAGAGCAGGCTTATTTCATGTAAACAAGATTAGATCACGGCTGTATAAGCGGAGGAGATAGGCAAGTCTGCCGTAGCCATGTCCATTTTTACGACTGCAACCTGTTGCGGAAGGTGCAAGAATAATTTGCAGAGTTTTTCGAATTAATCGTGTATTGCGCAATAGACAGGATCCTTGAGCGCAGCGCGACAGTAGAGAGATTTTCTTGGTGGCTGTTATAAACAGACAAACACATCATTTAACAGTGGCTTTTAAAGAGGAAAAAGTGGTGTTGGAGCCATAAATCTAAAATATTTAAGTTATTTGTATGATGGTTTGCTTTGTATTTTTATCCTATTCAGTAAGAAGATTTGTTCGGGCCATTTTATTGTGAAGTTTAGTTTACTTTGAAAGGCTTGCTTCCTGTCGAGCCGTATATTCTATTAGAAAAAATTATGGATGGATTATCTAGCCACGGAGCACTACAGTTTTACCGTGTAAACTGTGGATGACTTGGAAAAGGAAAATTTTCATTTTTTATGGATAAAGATTTTTTTTTGTTAAAATTCCCAGTTTGCACATGTCCTTTACTTCCTGTGTCTAAGGAATGACACTGAAATTTGGATCTCTTGATATAACAAGTGCTTTTTTAAAATAAAGTATAATAATTAAAGGCTACCATTTTGTAGAATATTCTTGTATTTCACTTTTACTTGTCCCCATGTTCTAGTGGGTCCTGTGGAGGCTCTGACATAAAAGAACAAAGTAAATATGAGATTATTAAAATGCAAAAATTCATACTGTAGAAAGTGATAGAAACATCTACCATGGACAGTATTTACGCATTAATTTGTCCGCTGCTTTTTGCCAGCCCTCTCTCCTGGCTTTAACAGATTTTGAGGTGTTTTAATTAATGACTCAAATTCGGCATAACCTTCCAAGCTCTTGTTCTGCTTGGGAGAAAAACTGTGGGCGTTCTTTGGCCATGCTGAACAGCCAATAGCAGCGTTGCTGATCATTGTTTCTACTATCGATACATTTCCCCTTTTAAACAAACGCATGAACGCGCAGTTGTCTCAGATAACTCAATCCAGCGATACTAATCCTAAACAACAGGTGTGTTCGAAGAACCCAATTAGCCGGATCATGATTAGCCGGATGAAATCATCTTGGATGTGTCATTTGATCTTGGATGTTTTAAGCAACGTACGAAGAACGGACCCCTGGTCGTCGACAGGTATGGCCTGCTGTCACATGTTTTGTGGATTGTGTGCAGACAGATGGTTGTGGTTCTAACTTTTGCTGCAAAAGGGTTGAGGTTTAAATCCTGCAGGTACGCTGTATGACTGAGTATGGAAAGCACCACTTTGAGGCTTAATATTGAGGAATGCTTTTTATGCCATAAATGATTCAACTTCTGATTGCTGTGGAGTTTCAATGCTTTCAGAAATGTCATCAATTCAAAACACTTTTCTGACCTGATAATCTTCTCGAGATGCACATTAGACAAGTCCTGGGGTCCGTTCTTCATACGTTGCTTAAAACATCCAAGATGATTTCATCCGGCTAATCATGATCTGGCTAATTGGGTTCTTCGAACACACCTGTTGTTTATGATTAGTATCGCTGGATTGAGTTATCTGAGATAACTGCGCGTTCATGCGTTTGTTTAAAAGGGGAAATGTATCGATAGTAGAAACAATGATCAGCAACGCTGCTATTGGCTGTTCAGCATGGTCAAAGAACGGCCACAGTTTTTCTCCCAAGCAGAACAAGAGCTTTTAATGGAAGGTTATGCCGAATTTGAGTCTTTAATTAAAACGACAGGGAACACCTCAAAGTCTGCTAAAACCAAGAAAGAGGTCTGGCAAAAAGCAGCAGACAAATTACATGTGTAAATGCTATCCATGTTAGATGTTTCTATCACTTTCTACAGTATGTATTTTTGCATTTTAATAATTTCATATTTACTTTGTCCTGGCATGTTTCACCCTTTTTTCCCCAAAATGACACAGGGTGCCATCCGTTCGTTATATAAACGGCATCTTCAACAAAAAAATTGTGTTTTGTCCGGAAAAAAACACAAATTAAGAGGAGAAATTGAACTCCACAACTTGAAAAAGAGAAGAATTGCACTAGAGATCGAGTTGCTTCAAAAGGACCTTCAGAGTAAGTTCTAATACACCATTTGACAGTAGTATTGCTGACTTTACATAACTATCTTATTGCAGGCAAAAGATGACTTGCTGGCTTTTCTTTATAAATAATTGTTTAAATAAAAAGACAGGAACTAAGCATTATTTGTTTCGTCTTTTATTAAACATTAAAAATTTGTGTTCCACAATTCTGTCCCGTCCTCTGCCACTAGGAAGTCCAAGTGCATTGGCTGGACAGACTTCCCTATCTCCTCCATTTATACAGCTGCGATCTAATCCTGTTTACATGAAATAAGCCTGCTCGCGAGCAGGTTTAAGTTTGCGCACATGTTGCTATGACAACAAGTGCAGGAAGTCTTTCGAAGAACCAAACGATCCAAGATCATGCCAAATCGTCAACAATGAAATCCTGCTAACTGAGTTAGCGACGTAGGCTACGAAGAACGGACCCCTGGGGTCCGTTCTTCGTACGTCGCTTAAAACATCCAAGATCAAATGACACATCCAAGATGATTTCATCCGGCTAATCATGATCCGGCTAATTGGGTTCTTCGAACACACCTGTTGTTTAGGATTAGTATCGCTGGATTGAGTTATCTGAGACAACTGCGCGTTCATGCGTTTGTTTAAAAGGGGAAATGTATCGATAGTAGAAACATTGATCAGCAACGCTGCTATTGGCTGTTCAGCATGGCCAAAGAACGCCCACAGTTTTTCTCCCAAGCAGAACAAGAGCTTTTAATGGAAGGTTATGCCGAATTTGAGTCATTAATTAAAACACCTCAAAATCTGTTAAAGCCAGGAGAGAGGGCTGGCAAAAAGCAGCAGACAAATTAATGCGTAAATACTGTCCATGGTAGATGTTTCTATCACTTTCTACAGTATGAATTTTTGCATTTTAATAATCTCATATTAACTTTGTTCTTTTATGTCAGAGCCTCCACAGGACCCACTAGAACATGGGGAAAAAAGTGAAGTACAAGAATATTCTACAAAATGGTAGCCTTTAATTATTATACTTTATTTTAAAAAAGCACTTGTTATGTCAGGAGATCCAAATTTCAGTGTCATTCCTTAGACACGGGAAGTAAAGGACATGTGCAAACTGGGAATTTTAACAAAAAAAATCTTTATCCATAAAAAATTACAATTTTCCTTTTCCAAGTCATCCACAGTTTACACGGTAAAACTGTATTGCTCCGTGTCTAGATAATCCATCCATAATTTTTTCTAATAGAATATACGGCTCGACAGGAAGCAAGCCTTTCAAAGTAAACTAAACTTCACAATAAAATGGCCCGAACAAATCTTACTGAATAGGATAAAAATAAAAAGCAAACCATCATACAAATAACTTAAATCTTTTAGATTTATGGCTCCAACACCACTTTTTCCTCTTTAAAAGCCACTGTTAAATGATGTGTTTGTCTGTTTATAACAGCCACCAAGCAAATCTCTCTACTGTCGCGCTGCGCTCAAGGATCCTGTCTATTGCGCAATACGCGATTAATTCGAAAAACTCTGCAAATTATTCTTGCACCTTCCGCAACAGGTTGCAGTCGTAAAAATGGACATGGCTACGGCAGACTTCCCTATCTCCTCCGCTTATACAGCCGTGATCTAATCTTGTTTACATGAAATAAGCCTGCTCTCGAGCAGGCTTAAGCTGGCGCACATGTTGCTATGACAACAAGTGCAGGATGTCTTTCGAAGAACCAAACGATCCAAGATCATGCCAAATCGTCAACAATGAAATCCTGCTAACTGAGTTAGCGACGTACGAAGAACGGACCCCTGGTTTCTCGGCAACCAACAACAGTAACGACTGCGTGGGTAATACATGAAAACCTTCGTAGGTTGCCCTTCTTACTTGGTGATTAACGCATGTTTTCGTTTTCCTAGATTTTTTTCCCCTGGGCTGTTTGGACTGATTTCTTGATGCGCCTCCTGCTGCAGGAACCCGATAGATTCTGCTAATTTTAGGCTCAGCGTCCTGTTTCGCCATGTTGCGCAAGGATCTTTTCGAGGCCATTCTTCTGGTAACGTTGTAAGAATTGTTAAGAAAAAAGAAGAAAAAAGTTAACGCGTCGTTCTTAAACAACCATGAGTCAAATATTGTGCATCTGTATGTATGCATACTTTTATTGATCAGAAAGAAGCTCCCAAAGAGAGCCAGAGGAAAAGGAAGAGTTACAAAATTGAACTGACCGATGCACAGATTTGGGAACTCAAACGGGATTTTGATGCGTTTGAATCAGCAAGATCAGGACCCATAAAAGTTGAAGAGCTAGAGGTGCGTTTTGGTTCGCAGTGCCTTGGACGAATTGCTCCACAGCTGAAGATGTTTCCCAGTTTGAGCAGAACCTCAATTTTAATAATCTGGTACCTTAACAGGTGGCCATGAAACATTTAGGCCTGGAGCCAAAGGAAGAAGAGCTCAGAGTGATTGTGGTGAACCAGGATCCCAGTGGAACTGTTCATTTAAATGACTTTCTCCATGCTGCATCCTGGGAAATGGTGAGTGTCTAAATACAAGAGAAGGGGCCTACTCTGTGAAGTATGACAAATCTAAAATAATGTATTAATCCCCAAGGAGAAGGATATGTTGTTGTAACTGAAACCAATTTTCTCAGCTAGTTGTTTTAGATGGTTATGGCTGTGGGCAGGAAGGATCTAGCACTCTGTTTTACTGCTGATCTGAAGAAGCCTCTGACTGAACACATTCTGTTGTTGTACGACAGCCTACAAAGTACAGTTAAAACCATAAGAATCTCTTGAAAAGGTTTAGTATATATGTATGCTCATTTCAGAAACAAATCACACAAGAATGAAAACATATCAAGCTTTTATTTCTTGTAATTTTGACGATTATGGCTTACAGACAACGAAAAACCCCAAATTTAACGTCTCTTTTGAAAAAGTTACGGCATGTTCACAGAAGATAGGACAATAAAAGTATTGTCCCTTTTTATTGCAACTGGGATAACTACAGCCTTGAAAGGTTTGCCAAGCAAAAAAAGAAAAATAAATAAAATAAATAAAAAGGCGGGGGGGGGGGGGGGGGGTTGCATATTTAGTGTCATCCCACTAACCAGAGACAATGTCAGACATGTCACCTGGGCTAAGAGAACAAGACCAGGGGTCTCATTTATAAAGCTTGTGTACGCACAAAATGCGGCCTGAAACGTGCGCACGCCACTTTCCATGCAAAAAATTGGGATCTATAAAGAAAAACTTGATGGGAAAATGTACAGTCCTCATGGTAACTCTGACCCAGGCGCACACTTATTTTTGGAGACGCAGATGGTGAAGTGGGGAATTTCAGCCAAACTATATCATGATTCCTCTCAGACGTTCAATTTCACTCCATATCAAACTTTAATCATACATCGACTTCATCATAAGGATTCAAAACCACGGTGTTATTCATGCTTGGGTCACACATACCTATACAAAATGACCTTTTTATAAAATAAAAATCCCATGAGCCATCTTAAATCTTAAATAATAGTCCGCACAACATTTCATTGGGATTTTCTACCATCACGTTCCTCTCCCCGAAGATCACCAGGGTGACGTGTTCCATAGATTAACAGATTATTGTGACAAGGTGTGCAGCAATTACTTTAAATGCTGCAAACAGTCAAATCCACTTGTGCGTAATGCTGAGCAGTGACACGTTTGGAAGACCTTGCAGATGGGAGAATTAGTAGGAAACTGGTTTCAGGGATCAAATATTTCCTGGCCAATGATGACGACTGGCTGATATGCAGCTTTAGACTCTGAGCATTACATTCTGCTATAACCTGGAGAGGAAAGTGGCTACACCCCCCTGCAGGTCCTGAAAGGCCGCTCTCCAGCCCCCAGAGCGCAGGGTGCTTACGGCACACCCATGCAGTGCAGCGATTGCATCAAAGTCCAAGACTTTGATGCAATCAACTGGGTTCCGTTAGAGAGGAAACTTTCTGACCAATCTGTATAATCTGATTGAATTTGACTTTGGAAAGTGCCTTGAGATGACATGTTTCATGAATTGTCGCTATATAAGTAAAATTGAATTGAATTGCAGTTTAATCTTGTCAAATTCACCTTAAAGCGTCCACTAATCCAATATTTCATTTTTCTCTTGTTCGTAACAGAAGAAGGAGATTACCATGGAGGAACTGAAGAAAGTTTTTCAGGTGTTCGATGATGACAATACAGGAACAATTTCCGTCAGAAATCTACAAAGAGTTGCAAAGGAGCTTGGCCAAAACATCTCATTTGAGGAGCTAAAGGTGATGTGGATCTTTTATGGTTCTTTAGCCTTTTTCATACTCTATGGAACCAAATATCCTTTATAGGGAAATTTTCTCAAGGTACAAAGTGCTGCTGTACAAAAAACAATGTATCTGTGTCATAATGAAACATAATCTGGCCAGCAGGATTGATAATGTGCAGCACTCTAGTTCTGCACACTATCAATCTGGGACTGCTCTATTTGAATTTGTTTGGCGAAAGAAGGGTAAATTTCTGCAGAACTTTGAGCATAATGGGCGAAGCCACACCAAGTGCCCGTCTACCAAAGGTTGGTTTTAGCCAATCACGGTATGAAATAAAAACGTAAGCAGCACGTATTGTGAGAAACCACAACATGTTAAGCTAGTCAAGACACTTCTTGCTGTTCTTCTATCAAAGAAGAAATTGTGGATTCTTACCAAACAGATGAGATAGCAGCAGCTACGCATGCGTTCTCCTCCTGCGTTACTTAACTGTCCTCAACATTGGCACAATATCAGGTGTTTGTGACATACAGAAATGAGACCCTGGCAAATCTGATTAACCTGAAATAAAGCTCTGCTGTCCCACTTGGATCTTCCAGAAATTTGCTTGTTTAGATCCTTCAGGTAAAGCCTTAAGCCCCGTTTCCACCCTCTCGGTTTGAAGCGCTCTACTCCGCTCCACCTGCTCTCCGAGCATTTCAGCAACACTTTTTTTTCAGGGCCAGCCCAAATTTACCAATGATTTCTCTCAAATTACGCTGAAAGCTCTTTAGTTTTGTCTCTGAAGAGTGTTTGGTTAAAAAAAGTGTTCCCGGCCTTTGATCCATCCACCGTGTGCGGTAGAAGACTGAGCTGCTGTCTGCCTTTCAGACTGAGAGCAGCTGGGGACGGGCAGCAGGCTTCTCTCTCGCGCACATCATCAGCACCTGCCAAAATGCTACCCCCATTAAAAAATGAATAAATAAAACTTCCCACATCTTTGATGGCCAGTTGACATGGACTCCCCTTCCTCGGCAAACGGAGAGGGACAGATATGTGTCCCTTTTCTATCAGTACCAACTTTTGCATTAGTAAAGGTTACGTGGAACCATTGCTATTTTTACTACCTGGTTTAATGTTGCTTTAATGCAGCAAGTTGGCCCGAAGACACGACTTCAGAAGACTATTGGTTGTTGATTTGCTATGGGGTGGGGTCACTGTTTGCGTAATTAGAGCAACTCAGAAACAAGAATCAGACCCGCCGTAATAATAAAAAACTAGCACACAGCAGCTACTGAGTATATCATTAGATGCTGAACAAAGATGGAAGCCCCCAAATCAATACAACGGCCCAATGCAGAGGTGGACACATTTTTGTGAAAAGAGTCACGTGCTGGACGCTTGCCGCTGCCTGGCTATGTCGGCTGTGCCCATGTTGGCGTGGCACTCGGTTATAATTGAGAACCACCCAAGTAGAACCGAATCTAGCAGACCCGTACCAAATCAAATCGATGTGTCAACATGGAAAAGGCCTGTTTCATACCACCCAGCTGTTAAAGCACTACAGCCTATACCAATGCTAATCAAAAAGAGTGCGGACAAATTCACACTTTATTTATACCGTAGACACTCTATTAACGAAGTCTAATAGGACACGTAAACATTATTTACACATTTACATTCTAACTTGAACCACTTAAGCTCAAAACAGAGCAATAAACTAAACCCACAGTCCAAGTCACCCTGCCTCCCTCCAGTATGTTTCTCTTTCTCCCTCATGAGCCTGATTGAACACACGGGTTCCTTATCAGCACTGCTCAAGGGCACTTCCATGGCAACACATGACCAGGTGACCTCAAAGAAAGAGAGAGGGGATGAGAGACAAAAACAAAGTTAAATTAATACACTGATCAAGCCATTTTCTAAAGTAGATCACTGCAAATCAAAGGTAATACATTTATACATCAAATTCATTTTGAGCATAGCAAGTAAAAGGCATGTGAGCATAACTGTTTGTCAATCTTAACTCTCTTTTCTGCTGATGTTTTCAAATGCGTAATTCTCTGAAAAGCTATTAAAAAGGTTGCTTCATGCTGGTAGTTTCAAGGGATGCTCTGTGGGACACATGACATCTTATCTAGTCTCCTGCATTTGCTTTCTGTTGATTTCTTGTTGTATTATTTTACTGTTTTGTGTCCTTTCAGGAAATGGTTGAGGAAACAGACCTAGATGGGGATGGTGAAATCAACTGGGAAGAGTTTCAACAGATAATGAGGGAGCCCGAACGCCACCCAACCTGCTGAGAATGAGTTTTAGCTCAAAAAACACATCTTGTTAGGATTCACATTTGATGCTGTCCCAACAGTTTAAACGGTTTTCAATAAATATTTTTGTGTGTCGTGCTTGCACACATTCTTTGTTTGAAGTATACATTAAAAATATTCTAATCTAGTTATTTGTTGTCTTCTTTACATTTAACAATTAAAAACGTTAAGCCAAGTCAGTGAATAGTTTTCTATCATTTCAACCTATCTTAAAACAATTACTTCAGGTAGCTGTGTCAGAGGTATGAGTTTTCTGTCAGTCTGTGAGAGGTGAAAAGGCAGGTAAATAAAAAGTATATATAAGGAAATGCACATGTGAATTATGGTGATTTTCAATGTGTTGTTTAGGCACGAAAGTAGCAATAGATGCCGGTATGACATGCATAGTATTCATAATACCTTTAGAGACATAACTAGTATATTGTGACTCTTGCTCAGTTTGCAGTTTGTAACAAAAACTTGACCACTAGAGGATGCTAGTGGATAAAACATTTAAGTCTAAAGCTGCCACTTTAGACTTTACAGATGGTTGGACTTGTACACAGACATAAAGAGCTGATTCGCCATGGCTGGTTGGTCTAGGGACCAGGACCTCTTGCATCCCTCTCGCTTGGGATGCAAGAGGTCCTGGGTTTAAATACCGTTTGGTTCTTAAAGGTTTTTAGTGTCTAGCCACTGTTACAATATCTAGATAACCTGGCAGTCATCCATTAAATTACACCTGCCTAAAGTATTGTCTTTATGGTAAAATCAGAAGGACAGAAATATAAATTATTAAAAAAAACTTGTTTTTTTTATGTAACATTTAGAAGTTTGTCAAGGGTTTGTAAACAATTGCATATTTCTTGATATGTTCAAATCAGGAAATTATACCCGGCCAGTCCAACTTTTACGCTGCTTGGAACCGTCAACTCAAAATTCAACCCAATTTAATTCAGACATACTTTTGGATCTAATAAAGTGATAAATATTTTCTCTTTTAGACATTTGCAGATTTACACAAAATTATTACAATTAGTGTGTACAGTAAAGTCTTTTAAACCAAAGAAGTTGTAGCTCATTCAGATTTGTCCATCGACACTTGAGTTTAATGCAGAAACTTGCATGCCTCTCTTTAACTCACCACTAGAGGGTGCTGTGAAACAACTTGACATTTACACTCAGAACTGCCACATGGACAGACCCTACAGATGTTTTGTCCCACTTAATTACAGATGTTGGAAGCAGCCTTTGTGGCTCGTTGGTCTAGGGGTATGATTCTCGCTTAGGGTGCGAGAGGTCCCGGGTTCAAATCCCGGACGAGCCCTTTTGGTACTTTCATAAAGGTTCAAGCACTTTCCCCTTGCCCCACAGTAATCTCTAAGAAATTACATCTGACATAACTAGTTAAACCAAACGAGAAAGGGCAAACAAGGAAAAACATTGTGATCATTCTGTCCTTCGTGACAAAAGGAGTGATTTTTTTTTCATTTTCATCCTTTGTTCTCGACTAGTCTGTAAAAAACGCAGCTGTAATTAATCTACATTTCGCCTCTACATATTTTTTTTCTGGAAACACATTATTGTTATTTTTCTCTACAGTATTGTAGAATAAGAATGCACATTACATCAAAATAAGAAAGCACTTGGATTTCAAGTTTAAATACTTAAAGAAACAATCTTGCTGAGCTATTACTGACCGCTGGATGAGGCTGCTGGACACAGTGACATGTAAATCCAAAGTTGCTATATGTAGACAGACTTTGTAGATGTTTCTATAAATATTTATAGAGACATTGTGAGCTTGATCTCTGTGGCTTATTGGACCACAGGCATGGTTTTCAGTCAGAGGTTTGAGATTCAAATCCCACACAGGCCCTGTTAGGCTTTTTATTGAGGTCCTGGATGGTACATCTGGAAAACCTGTCATCTGTTCAATCTGTCTAATATATTAAAGCAAAACGTAAAAGTTAAAGATCAGTCAAGTGTATGTCTGAATTATTATGCACATAACATATCTGTGTATTTTAAAAAAACAAAGTGAAGCCAGAATAGAATTTTAAATTCTCACTTCATTGGCTTCCTGTTAAATCAAGAATAGAATTTAAAATTCTTCTTCTAACGTATAAAGCCCTTAATAATCAAGCTCCATCATATATCAGAGCTCTGATTACCCCGTATGTTCCTAACAGAGCACTTCGCTCTCAGACTGCAGGTCTGCTGGTGGTTCCTAGAGTCTCTAAAAGTAGAATGGGAGGCAGATCCTTTAGCTATCAGGCTCCTCTCCTGTGGAACCAACTCCCAGTTTTGGTCCATGAAGCAGACACCCTGTCTACTTTACAGACTAATCTTAAAACTTTACTTTTTGACAAAGCTTATAGTTAGAGTGGCTCAGGTTACCCTGAGCTACCTCTATAGTTATGCTGCTATAGGCTTAGGCTACTGGAGGACATCAGGGTCTATTTTTCTCACTCTACTGAGTTCTACTGTTCTTCAATTTTGCATTGCTTGTCGTCATTTCAGCTTTTAACTTTTTTGTTCTCTCTATTTTTCTTCATAGTAGGTACACCTGGTCTGGCGTACTGTTAGCTGTGACATCATCCAGGGAAGACAGATCACCCGCTATTACCATCTAATGTAGAACAGATTACTGGATCAATGTGTGCTCTGTGCTTGTTGGTCTGTCTTGTTGTGTCTCTGCTCTGTCTTCTGTAACCCCCGGCAGATGACCGTTCATACTGAGCCCAGTTCTGCTGGAGGTTTTTCCTTCCCGTTAATGGGGAGTTTTTCTTTCCACTGTCGCTTCATGCTTGCTCAGTATGAGGGATTGCTGAAAAAGCCATGGACAATGCAGACGACTCTCCCTGTGGCTCTACGCTTCTTCAGGGGTGAATGCTGCTTGTCAAGACTTCGATGCAATCAACTGGGTTCCCTTTATTAGGAATTTTTTATGACCAATCTGTATAATCTGACCCAATCTGTATAATCTGATTGATTTAGGTTTTTGTAAAGTGCCTTGAGATGACATGTTTCATGAATTGGCGCAATATAAATAAAATTGAATTGAAAATTTAAATTAATCAGGCCTTCATGGTAAAATAGCTGCTAGGAAACCACTGCTAAAGACAGGCAACAAGCAGAAGAGACTTCCTTGGGCTAAAGAACACAAGGAATGGACATTAGACCAGTGGAAATCTGTGCTTTAGTCTGATGAGTCCAAATTTGAGATCTTTGGTTCCAACTATCGTGTCTTTGTGCGACGCAGAAAAGGTGAACGGATGGACTCTACATGCCTGGTTCCCACCGTGAAGCATGGAGGAGGAGGTGTGATGGTGTGGGGGTGCTTTGCTGGTGACACTGTTGGGGATTTATTCAAAATTGAAGGCATAATGAACCAGCATGGCTACCACAGCATCTTGCAGCGGCATGCTATTCCATCCGGTTTGCGTTTAGTTGGACCATCATTTATTTTTCAACAGGACAATGACCACAAACACTCCTCCAGGCTGTGTAAGGGCTATTTGACCAAGAAGGAGAGTGATAGGGTGCTGCGCCAGATGACCTGGGCTCCACAATCACCGGATCTGAACCCAATCGAGATGGTTTGGGGTGAGCGGGACCGCAAAGTGAAGGCAAAAGGGCCAACAAGTGCTAAGCATCTCTGGGAACTCCTTCAAGACTGTTGGAAGACCATTTCAGGTGACTACCTCTTGAAGCTCATCAAGAGAATGCCAAGAGTGTGTGAAGCAGTAATTAAAGCAAAAGGTGGCTACTTTGAAGAACCTAAAATATAAGACATATTTTCAGTTGTTTCACAATTTTTTATTAAGTATATAATTCCACATGTGTTAATTCATAGTTTTGATGCCTTCAGTGTGAATCTACAATTTTCATAGTCATGAAAATAAAGAAAACTATTTGAATGAGGTGTGTCCAAACTTTTGGTCTGTACTGTATATATTTTAGTGGCAATTGCAAACACATTTGTTATCAAGGCACTTTACAAAGTCAAATGCAATCAAATCATACATACAGATTGCTCAAAAAGTTTCATATCTAAGGAAACCCAGCAGGTTGCATCAACTCTTAACAAGCAGCATTCACTCCTTCTGAGAGAGCGTAGAGCCACAGTGGACAGTCGTCTGCATTGTTGATGGCTTTGCAGCAATCCCTCATACTGAGCATGCATGTAGCGACAGTGGAGAGGAAAACTCCCCTTTAACAGAAAGAAAAACCTCCAGCAGAACCAGAACCAGAACCAGGCTCAGTGTGAACGGCCATCTGCCTCGACCCACTGGGGGTTAGAGAAGACAGAGCAGAGAAGCATAAAGCGCAGAAGCACACATTGATCCAGGAGTCTTTTATATGATAAAAAGTAATGGCAGATGATCTGCCTCCCTCACAGCTAACAGAACGCCAGACCAAATTTACCTACTATGAAAAGAAAAAAAATACAGAGAGAACATAAAATTAAACGTCTAAATAACAACAAGCAATGCAAAATTGAAGAACAGTAGAACTCAGTAGAGTGAGAAAAATAGACCCTGATGTCCTCCAGTAGCCTAAGCCTATAGCAGCATAACTATAGAGGTAGCTCAGGGTAACCTAAGCCACTCTAACTATAAGCTTTGTCAAAAAGTAAAGTTTTAAGATTAGTCTGTAAAGTAGACAGGGTGTCTGCCTCACGGACCAAAACTGGGAGTTGGTTCCACAGGAGAGGAGCCTGATAGCTAAAGGATCTGCCTCCCATTCTACTTTTAGAGACTCTAGGAACCACCAGCAGACCTGCAGTCTGAGAGCGAAGTGCTCTGTTAGGAACATACGGGGTAATCAGAGCTCTGATATATGATGGAGCTTGATTATTAAGGGCTTTATACGTTAGAAGAAGAATTTTAAATTCTATTCTTGATTTAACAGGAAGCCAATGAAGTGAAGCTAAAATTGGAGAAATATGATCCCTCTTGTTGATTTTCATCAGAACTCTTGCTGCAGCATTTTGGATCAGCTGAAGACTTTGAACTGGATTTTGTGGACTTCCTGATAGTAAAGAATTACAATAGTCCAGCCTTGAAGTAATAAATGCATGGACCAGTTTTTCAGCATCGGTCCAGGAGCGAGTCACACAGTCTCCTCTTAACAGTTGTTCTAGAGATGTATCTGCTGCTAGAGAAACACGCTTGATGGTTTTTGCGACTGCACTTGGAGACACTTTCAAAGTTTTCCCAATTTTTCGGACTGACTGACCTTCATTTCTTAAAGTAATGATGGCCACTCGTTTTTCTTTACTTAGCTGCTTTTTTCTTGCCATAATACAAATTCTAATAGTGTATTCAGTAGGACTATCAGCTGTGTATCCCCCTTGACTTCTGCACAACACAACTGATGGTCCCAACCCCATTAATAAGGCAAGAAATCCCACTTATTAAACCTGACAGGGGACACCTGTGAAGTGAAAACCATTTCAGGTGACTACCTCTTGAAGCTCATCAAGAGAATGCCAAGAGTGTGCGAAGCAGTAATCAAAGCAAAAGGTGGCTACTTTGAAGAACCTAGAATATAAGACATATTTTGAGTTGTTTCACACTTTTTTATTAAGTATATAATTCCACATGTGTTAATTCATAGTTTTGATGCCTTCAGTGTGAATCTACAATTTTCATAGTCTTGAAAATAAAGAAAACTCTTTGAATGAGAAGGTGTGTCCAAACTTTTGGTCTGTACTGTATATATATATATATATATATATATATATATATATATATATATATATATATAAATAAATGTAATTTAATTTAATAAACCTCAAACCCAACAGCCCTGCATGTGGGCCCAGTTGGGACAGGTGTTAAACTTCGCCTCTAAACAACATGAATCACAGCTTTTTCATATTTTCTAATCAAATGAAATGTACTATTTAAATTAATGTGTCACAACATACAGTTGCCTACTGTGTGATCTTTTCTTTCCTATCTTTGGAGCTGTTTCTGTACATTATCAACTAAACAAAATAAAAATCTTCCCTGTGGTTCAGCTCTCCATTTAATATGCCATTGCGTCATAACTTTAACCCATATAAACGATTTTTATCCTCATTTTCCCCAAGTGGCAGATTAAAAGTAATAGCAATTTGTCCTTAATGTTTATTTTGCTGACTTAACCTTTAATTCTGCCACTGCCATATTATTTTTTATGGGTGATTCAGATGCAGCGATTAGAAAAATATTATAATCTTTAAATAAAATCCTCAGTGGTTGATCCAACTATTTCGTCACTAAAAAATTGTTTCTAAAACTATTTTATTTATTCAGTCATTTTGGGTCGCTCACTCACTGAGCGTTTTACTTTGGAAAGAGGTGACCGGAAGTCAGCCTGTCAGCGTGACGTCAGACTGTAGCTACTGATTAGCCGACTTCATGCCAACAAACCCCCACAGTTTACATCTGTTAAGGGGCTTGGGTCAGTGATTGCACAGCGTGGTATGTTTTTAAGATATGTCGTGATTTTCATTATTTTTTTACTGTTGTGTTTCTCGTACGAGTTTCGTGAAAAATAATTGACGATACGATAAGCTAACTTTCTAGATTTCTCGTCAAAAATCCCTAGGTTTTGTATAACTGGTATTCTGGTATTCTGATACATCACAACAGTAACTACCTGTAAACTAGTCAAGTGAACTGATTTGGTTGTAAATTCCGCGTTCTAGTGCCACAAATCAGAGGGAGATTAGCCAGGTGAACAGCTTTAGCTTGCTCGCTGTTGCTAGGCAACAGAAGTCGCTTCCGGCCGGGTTGCGGTAAAGCCTGTAATTACATTAGAGGCGCAAAAATAACGCCTGCCAACGGGTTACGGACACGGAAACGCGCTTTACCGACATCAGGAGTTTGTCAGCAAAAGTGTCTGCAGGCTATGAAACACTGACCCGAAGAGGTTTGACAGCACGTCTTACTGTTCAGGGATAAGGAGGCCGCGCCATGATGGTCCCCATCTTCACGCTGAAGCTGAACCACAAGATTAACCCCCGCATGGTGGCTGTTGGGAAGTTTGATGGAGTGCACCCGTGTCTTACAGCGGCCACGCAAGCTGGAAAGGTGAGGAGAATAAGTCACCGCTGCTGTTGTTCCAAAGGGAATTAGGTTTATAGGCTACTGCAAAATAAAATTAACAATGAAACAAGATATAATTTTCAATGGCGTCAACAGATTACAATACAAAATTCATTTAACAGGGACAACACAAACTCTGCATAAAAATGGTGCAAGAATTTAAGTTCCATAATCTTAGTAGTTCAGCATTTTTACAGCTTGAAACATAACGCTCTGGCCCAGTCTGCTGGTTCTGAGTTTGATGTTGTAGGACTGGACGATATAAGAAAAAAAGCATATTGATAAAATAGAAATCATATTGATCAATATCGATAATTATCAACAAATTCAAAACATACATTTCAAGTGCAGCCCTGGCCGTTTTATGCTGTCGCTTAATTACCTATTTTTAGATACAGAACACACAAACACTGAATTCAAACTCAACCTTTTATTATACCAACTTTTTACCAAAACTGCAAGTTTTTAAAAAATGAAAAAGAGCGCGTGCTCTCTGAACTCTTTGAAGGGGGCGGAGCGTTCCTGGGTCTGCCCTGTGATTGGCTGGGAGGTTCTATTCGCTGTAATATTAACCTACATGATAGAGTTCAAAAGGAAGGAAGACTGTTATTCTATTGAACTTTTTATTGACCCCTTTTTTTCTATCAATCGATATACGTCTATTGATCGATATGTATTGTTATTGAATTATCATCCAGCCCTATGATGTTGTACCATTTTTTTCCTGATTGTAACCGGTCCAAAAGTTCACATAATGGGTGTGAGGAGGCTTACAATGTCTAGAGCGTTGCTCAAGCGGGGGATCTGAAACAGTAACTCCTGTGCAGAGGGTAACCTTGTCAGCTCGTCTTGCTGTCATTTGCAGGGCCTTCTAGTCTGCCATATTATAGTTGGAATACCATTCTTAGATGCAGAATGTCAACACCTTCTCAACCTCAGCTAAGTAGACTGCTCTGAGGATGCTGCTTTGGAGTGATGCTTGTATCCATTCACTTAAAAACATTTGAGATATGAAAGTCAGTGATAATCTTCGACAATTTGTACACTTTCAGCACCAGGTTGTTGTCTCGGCATCAGTCCTCTACATGTCTGATTCCTCCCAGTGTACTGATTCATCATTCCGACTAAAGGATGGAAGAAAAAGTCAATTCTAAATACCTAAACCCAGATTGATGGTATCTGAACAGTTTGCATTAAGAAAATTGTAAAGAGTTCACTAAAGAGTTGAAACAGGACCTGAGATGTCATGGACATCTTTTAATAGAAAATATAGCTCCAGCCCTTCGATAAAGAAACTGTTTTCTGCTATAGCCAAGTCTTTCAAATTTTGACACATCAGTCCAGGGCACCAGCTGCGATTCTTACGTTTTCTTGCATACCTGAGTTGCTTGGCCTTGTTTCCACGTCGGAGGTATGGCTTTTTGGCTGCAACTCTCCCATGAAAACCACTTCTGGCCAGACTTCTCTGGACAGTTGATGGGTGTGCCTGGTTTCTGACCGTTTTGTGCCGATGGCACTGCTGAACATCTTCTGATTTTGAATCGTAATAAGCTTGATGTGTCTTTCATCTGCTGCACCAGGTTTCTTTGGCCCGACCACTGCGTCTACGATCCTCAATGTTGACCGCTTCTTTGTGCTTCTTCAAAAGAGCTTGAACAGCACATCTTGAAAACCCAGTCTGCTTTGAAATCTTTGTCAGGGAGACACCTTGCTGGTGCAGTATTATTACCTTGTGTCCTGTTGCTGTGCTCAATACTGACATGACATGAAACTGTCTTTCACAACCACAGCTTGGTGGTAGAGTTTGGCTGTTCCTCACCCAGTTTTAAGCCTCCTACACGGTTTCTGTTTCAGTTCATGACTTTGTTTCAACCTACGTGTGACAATGATGATCATTAGCACCTGTTTGGTATGATTGGTTGATCATACACCTGACTATATAATCCTACAAAATCCCTTACTTTGTGCAAGTGTACCTATAAGGATCGATGCTGGTTTGAAGGCAAAAGGTAGTAACACCATTTCGATTTTTCTGTTGTTCGCTCACTTTGCATTTTGCAAATTGATAAAGATAAACGATCTTCATTATATTTCTGAAAGCATTTTTTGTTCACAGCATTTTTTTACACCTGCCTAAAACTTTTGCACACTACTGTATATTTTTAACTAGATCAGAAAAACTTTCATTGCTACAATTTATGGAAAATTATGCTGCAAGATAAAAAAACAAAAAAACTACAATCTACTACAGTGTGACGTATGGAGGGGCTGGGATTTTATTTTCATTTGCATCAAGCTAAAGCCTGGTTGGTTAATTTTGGGGAAATTTGTCAAAATGTTGTGCTACTGAGTTTTGTGGGAACACAGAATGATGCAAGTTTACATGAACCAAGCAGCATCAACTTCTGACTCTGAGGCAGCGCTCGTCCACTTTCACTGTTAGTTCCAGGTTAAAGCTATAGTTGGTAATCCTGTTCAGAAATACTTTTTGTTATACTGGGTAAAATTGTCTTTCCATCCTGACAGTAGTCCATATATTATGTATTCAGAAAAAAGAGGTTAAAAAATTAGATCTCTGTGAAAGCTGCAGGCCTGTAAAAACTCTAACCAATCCATGCCGTTCGGTCCAAAGAGCAGCAATTGGTCAGAGTTTTGGTTCTGCTCTTTCCCCCCTCTGTCCTCAAGTTCTGGGGGTATCGCCTTATCTACTGGTTGTCCCACATGCCAATCATTCTGACGCGCTCATGTAACGCCAGTGTCCGTGCTCATTCCTAGTTAGTTTCTGCTTGCTGCATGCGCACTTCTAGTGTTTATGTATCCAGTTAGCTCAGCTGTTAGCTTAGTGGTTAGCTTCGGTGTTAGCCGTTCATTGTAGCTCCTCTGCGCTCACCCTATACTTTGAACATGGCTGAGAGTCGCAAGAAGCAAACCGTGTTTATGTTTATGAGAAGAGGAAGGTCTCAGAAAGAAATAAGACCAGAGTGGATCTGGGAGATTGTTTTCACGCGATCCCCTAAGGAGTGGAAGAGCAGGTAAGACGGTCTTAGGAAAACTTCCAGAATCTACCTCTGTGATGCACCAGAAATTCATATTTAAGAGACTCATGCTGACACCAAGCTTGCAGATGTAAATAGTCTGCCTAGCTGTCCTCAGAATGAATATTAAGTAAGAAGGGATCAAGAGATAAATTGTTCCAGAGCCACATTAGAAGGAAAAAGCAGTGCTAGAGTGGTGCTAAACTCTAAGCTGCACCAGTCTAACGGCTACATTATCCAGTAAATTTGTTTACAATGATTTCTTTAATTTCTATTATTCAGCTAGCAAACAACTAAGGTCAGCAATCCTTCCCCGCCCATTCTTAAATGATAAAATAAAAACCAAGATAACAACAAATGACTCTCATCAGCAGCTGCACCACCCCATGAGTCCTGACAGCAGTATTATGGTTGTCTTCATAACTGCCTATCAAACCTCTGTATAAATCCTTGAGATATTCTGATTTGCCTGCTGCTGTAATCCTCCTCCTTGCTACCTTGATCATGGGAAGCCGTCAAGGTTGTTTACTTTAGACATTTCCTCACCTCGCTTTGCCGCCCTGTGTTGGTGACCTTATGCAAGTATTCGGCTATTTCTTCATCTGTTTCTTACTTTTGTTTATTTTCATGCTCAATAGACTAACTTTTCAGCATGTGTCAAAGCTGTATTTCCAGACAGAAATACACAAAACGTTGAGAATAAGTGCATAGTGGTGAAATCCGGCCTTGAAGGAACCCTGAAGCAATTTAAATCTGTCTCTTTAAAGGATGACAAACAAATCTAGCTTCTTGGTAGCAGAATATAAAATATAGGGTTTTACCTTTTTCTACATTATGTATGTGAGTTACCATGTTTCTGATTTTTAACCAGTTCTTTCTCTGCATTTCACCATATTCAAAGGTTTTCATCCACAACCCTCATGATCGCGGTCAGAGACCTGCGGGCCATCGCCTGAGCCAGAGCGCGCAGGACTCGGACATCTCTCTTCTCAACATCAACCAGGCCGTAACATGTTTGACTGCAGGGACACTGGGTCCAAACAGCACTGGAGACACGCTCCTTGTGGGATCTCAGACCAACCTGTTAGCTTATGATGTTCACGACAATACAGATGTATTTTACAGAGACGTAAGTGGAAAGATCCTAGCTGTGGAATCACTACGTGTAGAGCAGACGCCTAGAGGTTGGTGAATAGTCTTTTTCAAATTGCTTTGTGTCATTCAAGGTCACAGATGGAGCGAATGCTATTGTGTTGGGTAAACTGGGAGACATCTCCTCTCCTCTCGCCATCATTGGAGGGAATTGTGCCTTGCAAGGTTTTGACTATGAAGGGAACGACCATTTCTGGACAGTAAGATTCTCTTAAGTCACTCCAAAGTTCGTCATATTTGAAAATATGTTTTACAAAAATTATTTCAGTTATTGTTGCAACTGGAAATATTCAACCCCTCATACTTGATACATATTTGAGATACAGTGACAACAGAAACTGACTTAACCTGAAGTTCATATTAAAAATGAAACTCTAACACATCAGCAGTTTTGTTCATTCCCACCCGGCAGTACTTTGTGATCATCCTAAGGACTTCTAACCAACATTTTCTCTAAGTTTTTACATGCTTCCTATATCTCTTGATAGACAGCGTCCTGTTTAGTTATGTTTTATGGCTGCAACTGGCTTCTCTAATTCCCAAAGATTTTTGGTTAGATTGAAATCGGGTTACTGAGAAGGCCAGGGACGTTATTTTTTTACCAAGCCTCAGTTGACTCTGAGTTGTACTTGGCATATTATTGCTTAGGTACATAATCAAGTTTATTATGGTTGACTGTAGGGGTAAAAATCATTTTGCGTGGGTGAAAGCCTGGTCTATATATCCAAACTGTTCCAGTTTAGTTCCATCAGTTCATACAAATTTCTCCTTAACTCTGTTGTCCTGTCCAGATTCCTCCTAGCTAACATTCTGGTTGACTACTGATGTTCCTTCAGGTCAAGAGAGCAGTCTTGGAATCTGGCCATTAAGTCCTGGTATCAGTGTGTGTCTCTTATCTGAACCAATCACACCAGTCTTCATCAGGTCACTCTCTATGTGTCTTGTGGTGCTTTTCTTTGCTCTGGGCCTTTGATTAAATACCGAGCTTTCTTCTGTGGTCAGATAGGTTTGCAGCTGGTCAATAAGTTTTAAAATTCTTTATAATGGTCCCAGTGGGGTTTCTTTGAATTTTTATGGGGGTTGAATATTTTAGACTTTGCTCACTTAAGAAAATATACCATGAACCATAAATACTAAAATGTGCATTTTATTTATTTTCTTTATGTACCGCTCAACACATAAACTTGTTTATTTGCCTAAACGTGTCCATAAAATGTTTATGCAGCACAGATTTCAATATTTCAGGCTGTAACTGTGCAGTCTCCTTTTTCTCAGGTAACTGGCGATAATGTTAGGTCTCTGGTGCTCTGTGACTTCACTGGAGATGGGAAAAATGAGGTAAGTCTGAGATTTGTTGCAGAAACATTCACAAAATGTTGAAACATTGACAATAAAAGAGTTTACGATTCCTGATCAAAATAAGAAACCAGAAATCATTTGGATTTCTATTAAATTGAAAACTAACAGCTATACCTACAGCTGGTAGAATAATATAGAATATTAAATATAATAGTTATAATGATGTTCTCTATAACATTTATTCACTGTTTTTGGGACAGTTTAAGTGAGGGAAAATTTTAATAGCCCTTTTTCAGCTAACTCCTGGCACTGTACAGTAACAGGTGGGAGAGGGTCAGCGTTGTGTTATTCTCTGCTGCATAAAGCCATAGAAAACTAATAACACTAAAGTGTTTGGTGTAACGGAAAATATTAATAGTTTTGAAAACATATTTTTTTTGAAACCTTGGTATGCCTTAAACCTGTCCCTTAGGTTTATCAGACTGTATTTACTAGTCCTTTGAAACATAATCCAAGGGTATGAAAATAATTGGCACAAGGAAGAAGGATGACAAAAAGCAATATAAAAACAGTTACTAACAAAACGCCCATTTTCTATCTACATTTTAAGAAAATTTAATTGAATTACAATTCAATCATGACTAAAAACTACGCTAAGACACAAAGTCACTATAGCACTAAATAATTTCATCTTATTCAATTTTTTCAATTTTCAATTAAATTTTATTTATATAGCGCCAATTCATGAAACATGTCATCTCAAGGCACTTTACAAAATCAAAATCAATCAGATTATACAGATTGGTCAAAAATTTCCTATATAAGGAAACCAGTTGATTGCATCAAAGTCTTGACAAGCAGCATTCACTCCTGGAGAAGCGTAGAGCCACAGGGAGAGTCGTCTGCATTGTCCATGGCTTTGCAGCAATCCCTCATACTGAGCAAGCATGAAGCGACAGTGGAAAGAAAAACTCCCTATTAACGGGAAGGAAAAACCTCCAGCAGAACCGGGCTCAGTATGAACGGTCATCTGCCTCGACCGACTGGGGGTTACAGAAGACAGAGCAGAGACACAACAAGACAGACAAAAAGCACAGAAGCACACATTGATCCAGTAATCTGTTCTACATTAGATGGTAATAGGGGGTGATCTGTCTTCCCTGGATGATGTCACAGCTAACAGTACGTCAGACCAGGTGTACCTACTATGAAGAAAAAGAGAGAGAACAAACAAAAGTTAAAAGCTGAAATGACGACAAGCAATGCAAAATTGAAGAACAGTAGAACTCAGTAGAGTGAGAAAAATAGACCCTGATGTCCTCCAGTAGCCTAAGCCTATAGAGAGTTGGTTGTATTTCAGACAGAAACTATTGCGCAAATCACTTTGTAATAATGTTATATTACAATGTTGTTTATTGCACATTGTACTTAGATTATTCTTAAATTATTGCACATTATTCTTAAACAATAATAGTACTTGAGGTAGGGTCACGAAAAAGGTATTAGTGCTAATAATATCTAGTTTATTTTCAGAGAACAATGAGAGCATCTCATAACGGCTTGACATGTGGGATAAATTACATTTATGGTCTAATACATCAATAGTAATTAAAAAACTAGTTTAGACACTGAGGGGCCATGTATTCTAACTCTGTTATTCAAACAATAATGCATTTAGCAATAATGGTTGACGTTCCATGTCTGCTATGGCCACGGCTGAAATAGAGTTTAGTTACTGACATGTTAAAGGTAAAGAAGAGTGGTGAGACCGTTGTGATGATGGAAAAGAAAGAAAAGAGTGAGACATTTTTGAGTTAATTGCAGTTTTTTTCACTGTTTTAACATGCGACAAGAATGACGCAAATTCACGTTTTTTAATTTTGTGCATGCTGTATATTTCTGTTTTTGAAAATGCATAAAAGAACAATGATTCTCTTCTGGCTCATTTATAATAATTAATTTTAAGGTACCCAACCAACATCACATTTACAGAATTTTCTTTTATTTGCAACTGAGAAGGTTGCCGTAAAAATAATCTTTCAAGCTGATTAAAGTTGTCTAAAATGGATAATGTTCCTTTAAAGGAGTAATAAGCGAAATTTCATTATTTTAGATAGAATTAAAAAAATAGTGATTTGAAGAACTAAAGGTAATATTTCAGATTGACTATGATATGACTTCCCACCACCTCTTACTATGTTGTTCTGTAGTCTCTTGTTTACATGGCCGGCCTCGCGTACGTACGTGCACGTGAACAGCTGCCACTCCCTGCCCTATAGTACCACCGTCAGAGCAGTGGAGCATTGGAGCAACATGGCGGAGAGCACCCCCAGCAGATCAAACGTTCTCTTTCTAATGGCATTCTAAACTTATGAGTTACTTACTTCACTAGACATGTTCCGAAAGGTGATGCTGTTTGCTGTGTTTTTATCCTGTACAAATATGCCAACATGAGAAGGGAAAGCTCGGGTGGCAGCTGGAGTGAAGATAGAGAGAGGAATGGCTTGTCGTGCATCTTGTTTTGGTGTACAGACAGTGATCAAGCACCCCTTAGTGGTGAAATATCGCTTATTGCTCCTTTAAGTATTACATTGTGGAATATTAGCACTTGATAAAAATATTAAGGAACTGTTGATTAATGGCAAAAACTAATTGTTGTTATTGACAGCTTCTTGTTGGGTCTGAGGACTTTGACATCAGGGTCTTCAAAGAGGATCAACTTGTATCCGAGATGACAGAAAACGAGGTAAACAAACACTTGGTAGTTTTTGTTACTCTCATAAGGTTATAAAAAAGATTTGCTGGCTTTATAAAATGCATAAAATTATTTTAGTTTTTGTCCAAGACAAACGGACGTTTGGTTTTGTGCATCACAGGTTCATAAAAATTGTGTTTTTATCTTGTGTTCACAGACAGTGACGTCATTATGTCATATGCATGGCAGTCGTTTTGGCTACGCTCTGGCTAATGGCACCGTTGGAGTCTATGACCGCACAGCCCGCTACTGGAGGATCAAGGTGTTCATGCTCAGACTTTCAACTCTACATCTGTTGTTATATCTGTACATTTTTAATAATTAATCAGGTTAATTACATACCGACCTTTTTACTCAGTCTAAGAACCATGCAATGAGCATCCATGCCTTTGACTTGAATGGTGATGGAGTTGTGGAACTCATCACTGGCTGGTCCAACGGAAAGGTCCGTGCATGGAATTTGTTATTTTCCTGTATTTGGTTTTTTTAGGGTTTTGCTCTTTGCAACCTCTGTTTTCTGCTGACATCCAGCTCTTGTTTCAGATTGATGCACGAAGCGACCGCACAGGGGAGGTTATCTTTAAAGACAATTTCTCCTCATCTGTAGCTGGAGTGGTGGAGGGAGACTACAGGTTAGATGGACAGAAACAACTAATCTGCACCTCCATAGAAGGAGAAGGTGAGTTTGGTGCTCATGTCCATTCATACTACATTTTAAATAGCGACACTTCTAAATGTTTTGTGCAAAGAAACTGGATTTGTAATGTTTTGATTCAATGACACTTGCCCGTTTGTGTATTTATTAGTTCGTGGTTACCTGCCAGCCAGTAAGGATTTAAAAGGTAATCTCATGGACTCCAACACTGAACAGGATCTCATTCGGGAGCTCAGCCAGCGCAGACAGAACCTACTGCTTGAGCTACGCAACTATGAAGAAAATGCCAAGGTGTACATGATTTTCATTTGTTAGATTTAATTTACAGATGTGCAAATTATTCAACCTCTGTAAGTGACTCAATTCATGCACAGACTTTCCAGACACTGCTTCTTGTTGCAGTTTCCCTGGTGTTTGTCAAAGTTTATAATGTTAATGTACATATTGATAGTGCTGAGTTGAATCTCCTTTTACCTTCAGAGCTGCCTTAATTCTTTGACAAATTCAAAAGAGATGCCAGGATCATCCTTTAGTGATTTTGGCCCATATTGATGTAATGGCATCACACAGTTGTTGCAGATTTATCAGCTTCACATCCATAAACCAGATGGGCCACAGCAGCAGGAGACCACACGGTGGGCCACTCCTGTCAGCTAAGAACAGGAAACTAAGGTCATAATGGTCATAATGTGACGATAACAGATTAGAAAGACGGTTCCAGGTCTGATGAGTCTGGATTCCAGCTGCAGCATTCAGATGATCAGGTATTAATTTGGTGTAAACAACATGAAGGCATGGATCCATCTTACCTTCGGTCCAGTTTGCTGATGGCAGTGTAATGGTATGGGGGATATTCTCTTGCCAGACTTTGGCCCCCTCAGTACCACTTGAGTATTGTTCCATTTCTTTATGACCGCAGTGCACTCATCCTCTTATTGCTAGTTCCAACAGGATAATGCTTCATGTAACAAAGCTCGTATCGATTTTGGATATGCAGATGACAAATCTGCTGCAACTGTGTTATGCCACTTTACAAATATGGACCACAGGCTCTGAGGAATGTTTCAGACATCTTCTGTCACTAAGAAATAAGGGAGCGCTCAAGACAAGCAAGGCTCCGGGCCAGTGCTAGCAAGGTATAAATGATATAGCGCTTGTATGGGTAAGATTAATATCACACTACTACAGTGTGATTCTTGTCTTTATGAATCTCTAGCAGAACCAAAGCCCAAAGATATTAAATTAATTATTCATAAGTTTAATTTGTTTCCCATCATCAAAGTTAATTGCCATTAAAGATAAAACCTTCAAGTTATATTTCTGTCTCAAATCTTTTTTTAATCTCCCTTTTTTTTGTTTCTTTATTTAAAAGTAACCAGGTTTAATTTCAGGGTTTGCATCAGAACTAAGCTTTTTTTTTTGTAAAGGCTAACCTTAACCAGACCATCTGTTTCAGGGCGTGTCACAGACAAACAGCAGGATGGGTGTAATACCAGCCAACACTCAGCTGCAGACAGCGCTGTCGGTCAGAGCTTCTACGGAGGCCCAGAAGGCTCATTTAGAGCTCAGCATCTCAACTCCAAATGGTAGCTTTTTCTCACACCCCATGTATGTTAAAGGTGCATAGCCACGTTATTTGCCTTTTCTATTTATTTACACGTTAGTAGCTCACTCAGAATCAGAATCAGACATACTTTAATAATCCCAGGGGGAAATTGTTGTAATGTATGTACTCTGGGTACATACAAAGTTTTTATGAAAGATTATCACATCCTGCTGGTGTATTAGTTATTTTGCTGTTTTATGCTTTGTTTTTTCTCAATTTGTTGGTTAATAAAGCCTAATTTAAGCCTGATTTATTTAAGATTTTAACGAAAGTACATACTGCGCATGAGCAGCAGGGGTTAAAACAAGGAAGTGGCTAACGGCTTTTAGCATCTCCCAGCCAGTGAAACAATGAAGAATGTTTCAAGATCCAATGGGGGAAAAAAACACAAAAAATATGATTCCAAGAGAGAAAAGCTTGGAATGTCTCTGGGAATACAGTCTGAACGTTGGTGTTCACTGAGGCGGACGCAAAACCTGCCGATTGCGCAGATGTGACGCAGAGTTGACTGTTGTGAGTAAATGTTCTGATATGAGTTTTCCAAAACCTCTTTTTTTTTTTTTGGAATGACCATGACCTGGATGACTGAGAATCTTCACCAGCGTTCTGATATGAGGCTCTTAAAGTTGCTGTAGATCGGTTTATTTAATTAATAACGGTTGGTCTTTGATCACGCCGAGCTGCTGCTTTACTGTGAGGCATTGCAGAGGGTCAGGCTCGGTCCCGCATTATTTACAACTGATTTATTAACTAAGAAAACCAGCATTATGATAATTCTGCGATACTGTCGCTAGATGTCGCCACGTCTGTTTATATCTATTCATCGCGCCCGAGAACGCATAATTTTTAGTCTCAAAAAGGACTATTAAAACACTATCAAGACGGAAGCTTGATGTATATAACCTTATTTTATCATGATCAAACGTTTTTTGGTATTGTTTTTGCAAGCATATTACGTGGCTATATACCTTTAAGCATTTATGTGCTCAGCAAATCTGGAAGAATTACCTGGAAGTCTGATGTCTTCCCTCCAGAAACAATCATCCGTGCAGTTCTCATCTTTGCTGAGGGAATATTTGAGGGTGAGAGTCATGTTGTTCACCCCAGTGTCCAGAACCTGTCGGGCTGTGTCCGAGTTCCCATCGTCCCCCCAAAAGATATTCCAGTGGATCTGCACATCAAAGCCTTTGTTGGCGGGAGGACCAGGTAGGATGTGTAAAATAACTTTAATCAAACTTTCCATCATTTCGTAAATTCGTGTTGCATTCTGAAAATAACCTCAATGATTAAACAAAGCATTTTTCTTCAGCACTCAGTTCCACGTGTTCGAAATAACTCGCCAGCTGCCGCGTTTCTCCATGTATGAGATCACAGAGGACTCGTCTGCTGCGCCTCCTGCTGGGAGAGTTTCCTTCAGCATCAACGAGCGACCGCAGAGGGTAGGTACCCACTAGGAGGGAGGGAGACGCTGAAAGACTATTCTGATCTGGTTCACTGTGCTTCAGGAGGCAGCATTCTGCTATGAAAAGTTTAACCTTTTTCTTGCTCTTTTTGTTATTGTTTCTCCGTCTATCTGCATGAATGTAGGTGGTAATGTGGCTCAATCAGAACTTCCTGCTTCCAGAGGTGATAGAGAGTCCTAATGTGTCATTTAATTCCCTCCGTGGAGGAGGACGCATGTCTTTTCATATGGCCAGTAATGGACAGGTAAACGGCAACAGATGGTCATTTAAAAGGAATTTAATACTTTCTGCCACAACAATACGCTATATTTTATAAGACAAGTTTTCCTTTTTTAAATCACAAAAATATACATGTATAACAGAACCTTTTCTGTTGTTTAACTGTCTGGGACCCTCAGAGGGACCCTAGAGAGGCAAATATGTCACTAAAAATAGTCCAATAAAAATCATATAAAGATTTTTTTGCATTAAAAAAACAGCCCTGATCAAGAATGCAAACATTTTAATATGCTGGTGAAGATTCTCAGTCATCCAGGTCATGGTCATTCCAAAAAAAGTAAAAGTCCAGTTGCCTTGTTTTTTACTTTTTTTGGAAAAACATTTTAATAATTTTTTAAATATTGTTTATATTTACGTTATTTGTATATTTTTATATTAGTATATTTTGTTTCTGTGCATCATTGGGTTCAATTTAGACCCTTGCATTAGAGAATTTGAGAATTTCCTCCCATTAACTCTGTGTAAAATATTCAAATATATTAAAAATTTAATTGATTCCCAGGATCCCTGGAGGGATACAACTCGAATCTGGTAATAGTCTGACTTGAAATAGTTTGGGAATCTTTATTAACTCACTGGGCCGCAAAACATATCTACGCTGTTATCGCTGCTTTTTATTTTCTAGATCAGATTTGTTAAATCCAATTGCTGTTTTTTATAAAACATGTCATTTGTATATTGTTTATTTATTCCCTCCTGCAACAAGAACGGTTCAAATAAATAATTGAAAAACAAAAAACGGACTTCTGAACCGAACTGCATATTAATAAAGTGGCGCATTCATGGTTCTTTAATCCACTAATATTTCCCACTACTGATCTTTTTCATCAGATCACCCTGAGTACCGATGATATTGATCTAGCAGGGGATCTGGTCCAGTCCCTCGCCTCCTTCCTGGCGATAGAGGACCTGTCGGTGGAAGCAGACTTTCCGTCATACTACGAGGAGCTTCGAACAACACTCACTGAGGTTCTCGTTCGGATGATGATGTTTCTTTTTATTTGAAACCTCTTTTAGTTACAAAATCAATTGTGCCTAAAAGGCTTAGTTCTAGTTTCAGTCGCTTGTGATGTAACAGCTTGTGCTGTTTCAAAGAACACGTTTCAAGAGGATCCTGCTGTAATAGTGCTTGTTTTTTATGTTTTTAAGTATCTTTTCGCCGTTGGTTTTACTTTTGCTACAGTAAAATGAGATGTATTAATGCAGGGCCGTGAATATTTATATCACAGGTAGACGAGTTTCACTCTGTGCATCAGAAGTTAACCGCTGCCATGGCTGACCACTCGAACTACATCAGAAACATGTTGGTCCAGGCAGAGGACGCTCGCCTCATGGCTGACATGTGAGTTACCGCAACGCTGCCTTCACACCTTTATATGCATGTAGACGGCACATGTGTAACAATAGAGGTTCAGAAACAGTTACAAACTGGTCAAAGTTGGGACTAATACCATCCATTTTAATCTTACTGACTGTTAGAACAGCTAATTTCTGACTCATGGGAGTTTCTATGTCTGAAATAAACAGCAAACCTGCAGTTAAACAAACACTGACAACACTGTTATGGCTCTGTCTGCAGGAGAACGATGAAGAAGCGTTACAGGGAGCTCTATGATCTGAACAGGGATCTCATCAATGAATACAAGATCCGTTCTAACAATCACAACGCCCTGCTGGCCCGTCTCAAGTCTGTCAACCAGGCCATCCAGCGGGCCGGTAGACTCCGAGGTACGACTGGGCTTTAATAATGTTTTAAACCTATACTGTGTTAGAAGTGTAGACAAACGCCCTAAACATTTTTACATCTTGTCACGTTACAACTACAAGCTTCTATGTTTTGTTGAGATTTTATGTGACTAGACCAACAGGACGTCGTGCAAAATGATCAGTTGGAAGGGAAATTTGCGTTGCTTTTGGTGTTTATGAGAACTATCAGGACCACCTTTCACTGTATTTGCAGCTGCAAGTCTTTGGTTGAATGTCTCCAACAGCTTTTCAGATAAAGAGAGAAATTTTTCCTCAGTTTTGCAATAGAACTCAAGCTCAGTCAGATTGGCTTATCTGACCGATTTATTTCTTTGATCAGGAACGATGTACAGAAAAACTGTAACGGAGTAAAGATTCACTGCATCAGATTCTAGCTTCTTAACTTGATTTCATCTGCAGTCCCTGTGGCAAGTAAGAATGAAAAGAGATAGGATGTGTTGTGGTAAAGAAAGAGCTGAGCCAAAAAGCAAAGCTCTCGATTTGAGAGTCCGTCTAGATTCAAACCTGATCAAGACTGAAAGAATGAAATCCTGGATACAAGTGACCAAAATGAGCTTCCTCCAGAGGGTGGCTGGGCTCAGCCTCAGGGCGCTGTTATCCGAGGGGAGCTCAAAGTAGAGCCACTGCTTCTCTGCATCGAAAGGAGCCAGTTGAGGTGGTTTGGACATCTGATCAAGATCCTCCCTGGACGACCTACTTTGGGGGTTTTCCAGGCATGTCCCATTGGAAGGAAACCCCGGGGAAGACCCAGAACTCGCTGGAGAGATTATATATCCCATCTGGCCTTGAGACACCTTGGGGTCGCCCAGAACGAGCAGGAGGGGAGAGATGTCTGGGTTTCTCTCCTGGACCTGTTGTCCATATCTCAGATAAGTGGAAATGGTCAGATGGACGGATTGATCAGAGATCTAGGAGATGTTTATTGCTTGGAATATTGTTGTAGAACCTGCTTAAACCCTGCTTAAAACTGAAGCAGAACTTCCTCCCTCACCTGTCTCCTTGGTTCCTTGGTCTTCATGATGTTGTTCTCTTACAAACTTCTCACACTTTCAGGGAACAGCTTGATTTGTACTGATAATAAATTATACAGTTACGCTCTGTTTGCTAATACATTTCTTTCTTTATTTAAATTTTTTTCAGGGGCACCAAAGTTAAAGGAACTAAATACAAATCAACGCCACCCTTTCCAGATATATTTTTTATGTTGAAAGCTGCGTTTCATTTCCTTTTCACAGTTTTGCTCTACTTTGTGTTGGTCTGTCACATAAAATATTAATAAAATACGTTATCTGAGATGTTAATGTACAGTTGCGACATGCTTGTTAAGAAAGAAAACTCTCAGCAATAATTAGAAGAACAAATTTAGGATTAGTTTTAATAGTTCACATTTCTTCCTGCTCTTTATCCACCTGACTGTTTCTCCTCAGTGGGGAAACCCAAGAACCAGGTGATCGCTGCCTGCAGAGATGCCATCAAGAGCAACAACGTCAACGCCCTCTTCAGGGTCATGAGGGCCGGTACTGCATCTTCTTGAGGCCAGCCGGAGGAACCGGGCTGTAGAACCCGACGTTGATGAGCGCTCTAAAGGACAAGTGTTACACATGGAAACTGTGCATAAGATTGTAGGAGCGTGGGACAAACACTAGTTCAGCCTTAAAGTTGATGAAGCAACAACCAGGCAGCAACACTGGGAACCGCTGCAGTGAGACGTGAAGCTGTAATGAAAACAGACCTAGAGCTGTCGTTTAGTTGTGTGGCTAGTTAGAAGGGTTTGGCTTAGTGCAGCACAGTTGCCCACTATCTACACCCACTCCCACTCATGTTTGCCTGCATCTGTACTACGGGCTTACAGCTGAATAAAGCCGTTTAGTCTCTTAGCGCCGTTCCAGGCGATGTGGCACTTGTGTTTGAAAATGTTTAAGCTTCAGGAAAAGCCATCTGAATGTTTGGACCAAATGACTGTGTTGGATCTGATCCCCGGTTGTTGAATCCGGCTCACTCAGTGAGGTTTGGAGAGGAGACAGCTGGAGCGAGACACGGAGTAGCTTCAGAGTCCTCAGGGTCCTGAGGATTCAGCTCTTGGAGTCCAGTTTTTCGCCAAAGAAAATTCTTTTAAATTTCTCTGAGTGTGATTGTGTGTTTGTCTTGTTTACGTTTGTAGTTTTGGATTTTGTGATTGTTGTGATTGTTGCAGCATTCTTTTTAAACATTAAAGTTTTAAGATATTTTCATCGTTTGGTTGGATCTGTCATCAGAAACATAATTACTCAGCTGTTTATTCTAAGTTAACCAAAGTTTAGAATAAGCTAGTTCTTCTGTCATGGTTTTCAGATGACGAGCCCACATGCAGATACGAACGGGAGGCAATGCACAGTTTTAAGATTTTTATTAAAGGAAAACAGGCAGGTCTATGGACGGAACTACAGGTGACTCGGCTGGGTCAGAACGTCACGGCTGGAGAGTCTGTAAGAAAGAGCAAGTGAGTTCTTCTGAAATAAGAGCCAGGAAACTTGCTAGGAGTTGCGCTGCTTACCATTAGGCTGGGCGGACCTAACCGGGAAGAAGTAGCGTCAGGAGAACTCTATGTGACTACTCAGATGGAGATAGGTGGCTAGTGGCTGAGGGCGGCAGATGTAGCTGGCGAGGAATCCGAGGCGACCTCATCGGCAGCGGTTGACAGATGGATTGACCAGAGTGAGCACAGAACCAACAGAACCCGGGAAAGGGGATCTCAGGCCTCGCTGGGTAACTTCCAGGAAGTATGAGGGGAGCGCCAGAGCAAAATCTGAGCAGACGGGTCTGCTGGTCTGTTTCTTCGGACGGGACGTCAAGACAGGTGAGTGCATCCAAGCACCAAAATCTGGAGCAACAGAGAGGTACAAAAAATTACTCAAAAAAGAAGAGTAACAAAAAACTCACAAGCTGGTTTCCGAGAGTTGGGACAGAGGCCACGTCGTACCACGACTGGTTAAGGCTCCGGCGTCTTCCATCTGCCAGTGCTCTGCTTAAGAAGCCAGAGGAAGCCGCCTGCAACGAGCTGCAGGTGTGGACCACACCTCCTCAGCCAACTAGACACACCTGAGGAGTAGAGTTAGAGCAGCCAACACAGAGAACCCTGACACTACCCCCCCCTCAACGGCCGCCTCCTGGCGGCCCAGACGAAGAAGTGCTGGGCTGAGTAGACCAGAAATCCCGAATCAAATCCTGATTGGCGATGGTAGCTGCAGACACCCATGAGCGATCCCCAGAGCTGCAACCCTCCCAATCGACGAGGTATTGGTGACCCCTACCTCGTCGACGGGCATCCACAACCCTGATGACGCGAGGATTCTGACTGTCCTGGGAGGGTGGAGGGGGTCCGGAAGGAGGGTATGAATCATTGTCCAAAACGGGCTTAATCTGGGATACATGAAAAGTGGGATGAACACGAGAGTGAGGGGGAAGACGTAAGCGGACGGTGGTCGGGTTGATAACTGTCTCTATTTCATAGGGACCAGTAAACCGGGGAGCAAGCTTCTTGGCGGATGGGTTAGTCAATACATCTCTGGATGATAACCAAACCCTCTGACCGGGGCGATAATGGGGAGCTGGTCTGCGGTGCTGGTCAGCAAACCTCTTACTCCGCTCTGCGGTGCGAGTGAGTGCTGTAACCGTCTCTTTCCATATCTTCTGGCAGCGAGCAATATAGTCGTTGACGGAGGTGAAGGGAATCCTGAGTTCGTCTGTGGGTAGGAGTGGAGGTTGATATCCTAAGGCAACTTCAAAAGGTGAACGTCCCGTGGCTGAGGTGATGTGAGAGTTCAGGGCATACTCTACCCAAGGCAAAAACTTGTTCCAGTCGGTAGGTGAAGATGACGTGAGGCAACGGAGAGTGGTCTCTAATTGTTGATTCATTCGTTCTGTTTGGCCGTTGGTTTGAGGATGGTATCCGGAGGTGAGCGTGTAACGGGCACCCAGAGCGGAGCAAAAGTGCCGCCAGACCTGAGAAATAAACTGGGGACCCCGGTCAGAGAGAATGTCAACAGGGATACCATGGAGCTTGAAAACATGTTTGAGGAGTTGGGCAGTCTGGAGGGCGTTAGGTAGCTTACGGATGGGAATGAGATGACAAGACTTCGAAAAACGGTCAACAACAGTCAAAATCGTTGACATGCCTTGGGAAACAGGGAGTCCAGTAACGAAATCAATGGCAATGTGGGACCATGGACGTTTGGGGATAGGAAGAGGATTCAACAACCCAGAAGGTGGCTGGTTAGAAGACATTCTGGGCGCAGACAGGACAAGCTAAAACATAGTCTCTGACGTCCTTGGTCCACGATGGCCACCAGAATCGCCGGGACACCTGAGACTGGGTTCTATAAATGCCCGGATGGGCGGAAAACTTCGCATCGTGACACCAGCGTAAAACCTCCGGACGAACAGATTGGGGAACATACTTTAGTCCCGGTGGACCCGTACCAGGATCCGGATCTAATAGTTGGGCCTGGTTAATCCTGTCCTCCAGATCCCAATGCAGACCTCCAACAGTGCATGTGGGGGGAAGAATAAGTTCCGGCTCCTTCTCTTGTTCAAATGGGGCAAATTGACGAGACAGAGCATCTGGTTTAATGTTTCTGGAGCCTGGTCTGTAGGTTATGGTGAGGTTGAAACGAGAAAAAAATAATGACCAACGGGCTTGCCTTGAGTTGAGTCTACGGGCTGTCTGCAGATAGGAGAGGTTCTTGTGATCTGTCCATATTATGATGGGCTGCTCGGATCCCTCTAGCCAGTGCCGCCACTCCTCCAAGGCTAACTTAATGGCTAACAGTTCACGATCGCCTACATCATAGTTCTGCTCGGCAGGGGACAAGCGACGGGAGAAGAATGCACAAGGGTGTAACTTTTTATCTATCTCAGACTGTTGGGATAGGACCGCTCCCACACCTGTGTTTGAAGCGTCTATTTCAAGGGTGAATTGTTTCGCAGGATCAGGGTGAATGAGTATGGGAGCCTGGGAAAAACGGGACTTAAGTCGATTAAATGCCTCATCGGCTTCAGGACTCCAGCTAAAAGGGACCTTGGTGGAGGTAAGAGCATGTAACGGGGAAGCTATCTGGCTGTAGTTCCTGATAAAACGCCTATAGAAATTAGCGAACCCAAGGAAACGTTGAAGCTGTTTACGTGACTCAGGAACTGGCCACTCCGTTACTGCTTTTATTTTTTCTGGGTCTGACCTCACTTGACCGCCTTCCAAAACAAGACCGAGGAACGAAACTGAAGTCTGGTGGAACTCACACTTCTCGGCTTTTACAAACAGGCGATTTTCTAGTAATCGCTGGAGAACAAGTCGCACATGTTGCTTGTGTTGTTCTAGGTCACGAGAGTAAATCAGGATGTCATCTAAATAGACAAAAACAAAAACATTCAAAAAATCCCGCAGGACGTCGTTAACCAATGCCTGAAAAACTGCCGGGGCATTACACAAGCCGAAGGGCATGACTAGGTACTCAAAGTGACCTAACGGAGTCTTAAAAGCCGTCTTCCACTCATCCCCCTGTCTCACCCGAACCAAATGATAAGCGTTGCGCAGATCAAGCTTAGTAAAAATCTTGGCATTCTGGACTGGCTCGAGGGCTGATGATAATAGAGGAAGCGGGTACTTATTCTTGACGGTTATCTGGTTAAGCCCTCGATAATCTATACAGGGTCGAAGGGTCCCGTCCTTCTTGCCCACAAAAAAGAAACCAGCCCCTAATGGGGAGGAAGAAGGACGAATTAACCCCGTAGCCAAAGACTCACTGATGTATTTCTCAAGCGATTGACGTTCTGACCTGGAGATGTTATAGAGCCGACTCACCGGTAGAGGGGCCCCAGGTAACAAGTCAATCGCACAGTCGTATGGGCGATGTGGGGGCAAAGAACAAGCCTGAGTTTTACTAAATACCTGCTGTAAGTCGTGGTAATCCTCTGGAACGCGAGAGAGGTCAATCATGTCTCCGGAATCTGTCAAGGAAGTAGAGGAGACGGCTACGGGCCGAGCGGACTGCAAGCAGCGGGAATGACAAGTAGGTGACCATGACTCCAGTCGGGACTCAGCCCAATTAAACTGCGGATTGTGGACCCTTAACCAGGCTATTCCAAAAACCACAGGTGAACGCTTTACCGGGAAGACAAAGAAGGAAAGCTGTTCCCGATGGTTACCGGAAACTATCACTACCAATGGTCGGGTGCGATGGGTAATAAGAGTCAATCTCTGCCCATCTAATGACGAGACCTGGAGTGGCTCGGGTAAAAGATCGACAGGTACTCGAAGCTGGTCCACAACCGCCTGATCTATGAGATTAAAATCAGAGCCTGAATCTACTAGAGCTGAAACATCAAAACTTTCCTGGTCGAATATTAAAGTAACTGGTAAACAACAACGAGAACCAAATGACGCCTTAACAGCCTCCCGGGGAATAGATCCCAACCTGTCCACCGATCCCCCCGTTAAGAGCGGCGGACTCGGTCTTTTGGCCGAACAGGACAATCTCTGAGGTAATGACCCTCACCTCCACAATAAAGACATAAGTTCCCCGAGACACGCTGCTGACGTTCCTTATTGGAAAGACCAACCTGCCCCAACTGCATGGGTTCAGGAGGAGGTGTAAAAGAACGGGGTTCCTTCTTGGTAAATGTAGAAGAGGTGGAGGTGGATGATTGCAAGGCAAGGTTGGATCTAAAACGGGTTCGGCTGCGTAATCGGGAATCCAAACGGATAGCAAGTGCTACAAACTCCTCAAAATCCTCAGGTTCCTCAACCCGAGCTAACTCATCCTTTAACGACTCGTCTAGAGCCTGAAAGAAAGCTGCCTTTAACGGTCTCGGCTGCCAACCCGCAGCAGCAGCAAACGTACGAAACTCCACGGAAAAATCAGATACGCGTCGACCGCGCTGTTTCGAAGTGAGGAGATGACGAGACTGTTGTGCCGAATCCAACTCAGGTGAAAAAATTGTCTTAAATTCAGCAATGAAGTCCTGAAAAGTAATCCCAAACGACTGACAATCAGGGAATCGAGCCTCGGCCCACCTAAGAGCCCTGCCCGTTAGTAGACGTAAGACATAAGATATCCTTACCTCAGAGGCGAAAGTCTGGGGAGAACGGTTAAACACCAGTTTGCACTGGAAAAGAAAACCACCGCAACTTCCACCGTCACCGGAGAATTTCTCCGGACAAGGTGACGCGCCCTCAAGTGGTGGAGTCCAAACCTGATTCTCCATGCTCGGAGCGTCGGAAGGCGGGGTAACGTGATCCTGAGTGACAGGTGACGTCTTCGCGGAAGTGACTGTGTCCACAAGTAGGCTAACCTGAGCGGCTAATCTCTGAAGCTGTTCCTGAGTAGAATTGACAGCAAAACCTAGCGACTGCATTTGTTCCTGCTGTGCGGCTATCTGCCGCCCGAACGTATCCGCTGGACTCTGGTGGCCGGAGCCTTCTTCTGTCATGGTTTTCAGATGACGAGCCCACATGCAGATACGAACGGGAGGCAATGCACAGTTTTAAGATTTTTATTAAAGGAAAACAGGCAGGTCTATGGACGGAACTACAGGTGACTCGGCTGGGTCAGAACGTCACGGCTGGAGAGTCTGTAAGAAAGAGCAAGTGAGTTCTTCTGAAATAAGAGCCAGGAAACTTGCTAGGAGTTGCGCTGCTTACCATTAGGCTGGGCGGACCTAACCGGGAAGAAGTAGCGTCAGGAGAACTCTATGTGACTACTCAGATGGAGATAGGTGGCTAGTGGCTGAGGGCGGCAGATGTAGCTGGCGAGGAATCCGAGGCGACCTCATCGGCAGCGGTTGACAGATGGATTGACCAGAGTGAGCACAGAACCAACAGAACCCGGGAAAGGGGATCTCAGGCCTCGCTGGGTAACTTCCAGGAAGTATGAGGGGAGCGCCAGAGCAAAATCTGAGCAGACGGGTCTGCTGGTCTGTTTCTTCGGACGGGACGTCAAGACAGGTGAGTGCATCCAAGCACCAAAATCTGGAGCAACAGAGAGGTACAAAAAATTACTCAAAAAAGAAGAGTAACAAAAAACTCACAAGCTGGTTTCCGAGAGTTGGGACAGAGGCCACGTCGTACCACGACTGGTTAAGGCTCCAGCGTCTTCCATCTGCCAGTGCTCTGCTTAAGAAGCCAGAGGAAGCCGCCTGCAACGAGCTGCAGGTGTGGACCACGCCTCCTCAGCCAACTAGACACACCTGAGGAGTAGAGTTAGAGCAGCCAACACAGAGAACCCTGACAACTCCATTAAAGAAGCTGGATGTAGGCGCAATGAGGTAAAGGTTTTGAAATTAATCTTGGGTCTTTAGGCTTTATTGGTGCAGAATTTCATCTAATTTTTAAGAAATGCGGTTCTGATCAACTGTTCTTCTGGTCTCTGAAGTTTTTAAGTCTTTGCTTTTTCAAACATTGTCCAATATCTGAACATTTTCAAAGACATATATTTTTATTGCTAAGCCACTGACCTCTGATCTATGAATCGTTCAGCCAGGGAAAAGTGCTCATACTCTGGCAGTGAGCTCAGAGCTCATTTAAGATGGTATAGAGATATAAACAGACTTGGATATGGGGGGGGGGGGGGGGGGCTTCCTTCCAATTAACATCTTTTACAACAGATCAAAAAAGGCCTCCTATTATCCAGGTTTGAACGTTGGTGCATTTATGTCAAGACAAAACATCTCCAACAGCTTTTTACATTTTGAGATTGAAATTTTTGCCCATTCCTCTCTCGAAAATATCTGAAATTCAGTCAGATTAGACTGAGAGAATCTGCAAGCTTACGGTTTCAAGTCTTGCTACAGATGTTCAGTTGGATTTAGGTCAGGACTTTGATTAGGCCATTCTAACATGATTATTCTTTAAACCATTCAATTGTAGCTCTGGCTGAATGTTAAGATTAACCTGAATAAAAGTAAGCCCACAGCATGGTGCTGCCACCTCCATGTTTCACCATGGAGATGGTTTGTTCTGAGTCACGCCACAAAAAGCCTTTACCAGAGCACCGGGTTTCCCTACGTGGCGCTGGGCAAACTGCAAACAGGACTTGTGTTTTCTTAGCACTCTTCCATGAAGGCCATCTTTGTGGACTGCTTTATTAACGTCAATTGAATTCTAAGTCATAAAATCAGCACATTATAAACAGTATTATGATCAACCAAATATGTGTTGCATAAAACACTGGAAGTTATTTTTATATTGACAGATAAAAGGTCACTTTTATAAATGCTGCCATTTTTTTCGTTTGTAGTTTTTTGACATTGTCCTGCCTTTTATGTTTCCGCCAGCTGAGTAGAAGGTGGGAGTTATCTAACAATTCAGCTGTTCCTTGTTGTTTTCTAATCTATGCGAGTTGGAAGAAACTAGAATATTCTATTTAATTTTATTTATATAGCGCCAATTCACAACACGTCCTCTCAAGGATCTTTTATAAAGCAAATTCAATCAAATCCTCCTGATTGGTCAGAAAGTTTCCTCTCTAAGGAAACCCAGCAGGTTGCATCAAGTCTCTCCAAGCAGCATTCACTCCTCCTGAAAGAGCGTAGAGCCACAGTGGACAGTCGTCTGCATTGTTGATGGCTTTGCAGCAATCCCGCATACTGAGCATGCATGAAGCGACAGTGGAGAGGAAAACACTTGTAGAACTGGGTTCACTGTGAACGGCCATTTGCCACGACCGACTGGGGGTTTGAGAACACAGAACAGAGACACAGCAGCGCAGAAGCACACATTGATCCTGGAATCTTTTCTGTTAGATGGATGATGCCACAGCTAACAACGCCAGACCAGATGTACCTACTATGAAGAAGAAAAAAAGACATAACATAAAACTAAAAGTTGAAATAATGAATAATGCAAAACTGGAGAACAGTAGGAGAACTCAGCAGAGTGAGAGAAATAGATCCTGATATCCTCCAGCAGCCTAAGCCTATAGCAGCATAACTACAGAGTAACCTAAGCCACTCTAACTAAAAGCTTTGTCGGAAAGGAAAGTTTTAAGCCCTGTCTTCAAAGTAGACACAGTGTCTGCCTATTCCTGGTCATCGTTGTTTTAACTACACTGGTTTGTCCTGCAGTACAGGGAATTTGTACATTGTCAGATGCTAAGAACTATTTACACACTTTCAGCTTCTCAGAGGTGTTGTTGGTGCATTCTTGAACATTATGTCTTGATTTGTGTCAGTGGGTTTTATGTGAATTCTGATTCACTGTAAAGTCTGAGTGTAATGATCAGGAATTGCATGGATTTTTGTTTTTATTTGCATACATATTACTGATAAATCTTACAATAAAAAAAAACATTTACAGAGCCGGCTCATGGCAATTTCAGGGCTCTTTGGTGCCTCCTGCCGATACTGGGCCCTTAAACAGCCTAAAACTATTAGCTGGAAATTAACATCCCAGGTTAGATGATGGTCTGAAGGATGATGCACCCCTCAGGTCCTGTGTCAGGTATTTTCTGGATGTTGCCCTGTTTTATTTTTTTTTAAGATGTGTTGATCTGGCCTGACACTTGTTTTCCTATACTTATTAAATATTGGGTAACAACCTTTCATTCACTGAGCTAAAATCCGAATAATTTTTTTATAAACTTTCATAAAACCTGGAGAACTGTGGATCTGTTCCAATTTTAGAAGATTGGAATAAAGTCTTACTGCATATTCGCCAGTTATAAAATTAGGGGCGGTTTAATGAAGATCCATTTATGAAACATTTGTTTCTCCAGTTGCATCCATGAGCAGGACTGTAATCCAGTTGAAGTCATGTTGTGTTTTTTCCTTCCCTCTACCGCCTCCTTCTCTTGCTGCGTTGGCATCCGGATTTGTTCTGCTGCGACTCAAACCACATGGCCAAAGCACCGAATGATGATGATGCCTTCAAGAACCTCCTGTCGGCTCCGTTTTCTTACCCCTCGCGCACGCTCTACTGCGCCTTTTTCTTTTAATTATACACATCTCTGACCTAGTTGCTGATATAACTACCTCCTGGGGAAAAAAAACTGCTTAATAGTCCAAACTTGATGGTTATGTTGCGTTCAGTGCTTTTGGAATGAGTCATGTGAGAAAAGCTACCTGTTATGTTAGAATATTTGCGGCCTCTTATTTAATTATTTTCCGGGTTTCTGTTTATTTTGGTGCGCAGGTTTGTTCAGTCAGTACATTTTTTAAAACGTATATTTCAGCATAGAGGGCTCACCTTCATCTACATCTAGTTTCCCCCCTACGGCACATAAATGCGTCCTGCGCGCAGCCCCAGCTCAGACAGAACCAGAGGAATTTTGGGGTTCGGTTCTGCTGACGCAGACAGTCCGGCTTGCCTGGACCTTTGTGGGGATCAGAGGAGTCGATGTTTCCAGTCCGTCTTTGATCGCCTCCTCCGGTAGGTGGGAACGCTGTGCGTTTAATCGGGGATTTCGTTTAATTTAGGAGTTAACTTGTTTTCTAACGGAGGAAACCAAACGCGGTGTGTTTCCCGTTTTCAGCCAGAGTTGTCAATTTAAAAGAGTAAGATTTGTCAATACTTTGTAGTTTTTTGCATTTATAATCTTGCTCATTTCCAATCGCCCCCCTAACAAGGAAAGTTTTTTGTTTATAGTACAGCAAATTAAAAATTTAATCACCAGCAAACGATGTTCTGTAGCAAGTTCTTATATTCAGACGGAAAAGGTTATGTGACGTTGAGGTTTTCTCTGCCACATATATCAAACTGTGGCATTTAAGTTTTTCCTTTTCTTTTATGAAATCAGGCTGGTTTATTTGTACAGCATCCGTTATGAATAAAGGTAAGTCACAGTACTGCGTCATTAAAGAAGCAATGGTAAAGAAGTAGAAAACAAAGACAATAAAGATGAATCGATTAAATATTTGACCTTTATGGTTAAGATGCCTGAAATAGTGAGTTCTTATTTAAAGAAGTCAAAAGTGTCTGTTGCCTACATCTCAAATTTTCAGGAAGTTGGATTCTGAGCCGAGGAGCAAAGAATGTCCTCCATTCCTTTGGTTTGGTCCTGAGAACACCGAATGAACACGTCTCTGTTGATCAGGGAGGTCGATCTGGTTCAGACCTGACCAGCAGTTTGTATTTCTGACCATTAAATGCACCAGTGCTGTGATGTAAGAACCCAATTTCCTGGTCTTGTTCAGTAGTCTGGCAGCAGCAATTTTCCACATCTGCAGCTGTTTGATAGATTATTTTACAGAGACCGGTTTAATACACCATTTAAATAATATAATCTACTGGAAATGCAGAGGAATCCATTTATCTGGCAAGGTTTTCAGGATGGTAGTAAGCTGATTCAGTAAGTCTCTATATGAATGTTGAAAATTAATGTATGCATCCATAACTATACCAATATTTCTTCTATGCTGTGTGTGATCAAGTCTAGATGACTGTCGATCTCTAATGTTTTGCTTTGGAGACGGTTGCTTTTCTTTTATCTGCTCAGTGTGTAAAGACAATAACAGTCTCTTCTCTGTCTCTTCTGCATAGATATGGTAAGAGATGTTGAACTGCTTTATAATCTGATCAAGGGGAGACGTGTCTATGTTGAATAAAAGTAGTCTGAGAATGGAGCCTTGAGGAACCCCACATGGCATCTTTGTTCAAACTTATAATTGCCAAATGACACAAAGTTGTCCCAAACGATCAAGGAAGATGTAAACCCGCGCTACCAGAAAATCTAACAAAAGCATTTCCTTAATCGCTTTAACATGATATAAATCTTGTCTTAATGGCTTAAACAAGAAAAGGGGAAATTCCCTAATTATTTTTGGAAGTTGCATTCCAGAAACAAATCCACAACACACCTAAATCTAAAACACAATTAAAATATGAGTTAAAGCTGCAGTAGGTAACTTTTGTATCAATGTGCTTTTTACATATTTGTTAAAACTGTCACTATGTCCTGACAGTAAAGAAATAATCTAACTCATCCGGAGGGAAAACAGAAGGAAACAAGATTTCAGTGGACTAAAAAGAAGCCGTCATGGACTGTGGCTGACTGAATGAAAGTGGGATTCATGGATGAGTCTTGAATTTGCATTGGCAGAGGAAATGATGCTGCAAGATTTGTTTTAAAAGAAAGGGGGTAAAAGGAAGAAAAGCGACACATTTCAACAGTTGCTCCTGATATTTGGACTGCATGTCACAGAAAACAGCAGTAGGGCATCACGTCATCTCACCACCATCAAGCCTTTGCTTTAAGAACAATAAACTTTGAAACTTATTTTTATATATAGGCAAAAGTTACAACAGTTTATGCAATAAAACGGCAGAGATTTCAGAAGGTGCATATATTTCCGTTTTTTCAGGGAAGTTTATCTTTCCTCATCAGGAAGGATTAAAAAGATAGGGAAAAAGAAACGTCCATAAGGAGAATAAAAGGTAATATATTATCAGTGTCACTTAACTGTGCAGTTCTGCTTGGAGTCATCAAGGTTGCTTTTTGTTTTTCGTTGTTTAGGACATTCTCATCCAACGATGCCTGAGGATGGAGAGGAACATGATGCACATGTACACACTGACATGGCCGAATCCAAACTTGTGTTCTGCAGCTCTTCAGTGATGTAGTAGAGCAGAGCAGAGAGGAAAACAGGTGCATATCTAAGAGGTATTTTTCCAAGAGTCTCTGTAAAACCATCTCTAGAACCAAATTGAGTGTCTTTGTGCTTCAGGTTTGAGTTTCTTTGTGCTTCAGGTTTGAGTTTGTACAGCTGTCGGAAGATGCAGCACAGCTGAGAAGATGCTGAGGAAGGTAGTGATGATGAGGAGGGTCCTCCACGTGAAGGGAGACGTGATGTGCACGGTCGTGCTTCTGGTGCTGCTCTGTTTTCTGCTGTACACTCGTCAGGTGAAGAGGACAATAAAATGTACAGTGATTTGAGGAACAAAAAAACTTCCATCTATGTCCCATTTAATCCAAGGCGATGCTTCTAGGTTGTTCTGTCCTCTGGCTGGAGCAGACCTGTCTGGAAGCTGGAGATCCACGGCTCCACCAGCTCCAGTAGGATCCTGTTGGGATCCGGTGGGACCAAAGTGAGAAAAGAGTCACCTGAGGTAAGAACTGATACATCAAGTCCAATTGGTTGTAGATCTGGTGTGATTATTTTCTCATATGGACAGCGAGAGCCTCCATCCATTCATCCATTCATCATATAATCACAATGTATTTAGATAAACAACATTTTGAATCTACATCAGAACAGTGAAAGGAGTGAAAGCAGAAATCATCCAGATAATCCCTGGCATAAAGTTTCTTTTATGATTCATATTTATTTGCTGTTACAAGACATGAGGTGGGTAGTAACTACTTGCCTTTACTCAGGTACATTTACTTGAGTAACTTTAAAAAAAACACTTCTAGGAGTAGTTTTACTGCACCTTACTTTTTTACGTCTACTGGAATATTTTTTTCTCGATAACAAATTTTGCTGGACGATAAATTGTTCCAGAAATGATTGCGATAAACTACAATATGGCCGTTTGGAGACCATTTTCAACTAATATAATAATAAAGGCACAATAATGTTGTCTTTTGTGCTGTTGTACAGCTGTGGAATTGCCTTTTGTAACATAAATGTTTTCCAGGTAATTTGTTTTGGGTGTTGAATGTTTGCAACTTTTTTTGAAATGCCAGCTTTTCAACTAAATTAAAGAGCAAGATCTCTTTAGAGGTGAAGCGAACTACAGTGTCTGGAAGCGCACATCAATTTGCAATGCCCCTGATCGAGCTCATTTAAATTTATCTTGCTAGTAATTTTCATCATGTGATTAATTGTTTTATTGCGATATGCTTAATTTTTTCTAAGTAATGCAACTCTTAAGTGCAATGTTTGGCTAATCTACCCACCTTTGTACATGTAGAGCCCTGCACTTACAATTAACTAGAAGGTTTTCTTGCAGCCCTCATATTCAAAGCTTGAATCGGAAAGTGAAACATTAATGGCTTGTTTTCTGTTTTCTTCCTTTTTTTTAAATTCAGTCTCCACTACTACCACAGATGCCGTCATGTAAGCCCCAACTCAAGTCGAAACCTTCCCAGACTAAATCCAGCTCTCAGATCAGGTCCAGGTCACGGAGGAAAAAGGTTGTTCCGACGGCGGCTGCAGGAAAACAACTGCCGACACTGCCGCCATTTGACTTCGAGAGCTATCTGAGAGAAAAGGACAACAGAAACTTTAATCTGCTCATCGACCAGCCTAGGAAATGTCGCATCATAGAAGAAGAGGAAGGTGGAGGAGGCGCTGCGTCTGCTCCCTTCATGCTTATCGCAGTGAAATCTACAGCTGCAGATTTCGACAAACGTCAGGTAGCAATTTTTGTTGTTTAAACCAATTACTTAAATCTCTTTTTTCATCTATTTCTTTTTCTCCTCGCTCCATTGTTTCAGGTAGTGCGACAGACGTGGGGGAAAGAGGGGACCTTCCAACCTGGTGGATCCATACGCACCGTGTTCCTGCTGGGGATTCCCCGGAATCGGTCCTCCCTGCCTCAGTGGGATCGTCTGCTGACCTACGAGAGCAAAGCCTTCCGGGACATCCTACTCTGGGACTTTGAAGATACGTTCTTTAACCTGACTCTGAAGGAAACACATTTTCTGGAATGGGTCAACAGCAGCTGTCCTCATGTGAAGTTAGTGTGAAGAAAATTTCCTGAATTTTTTATTTCAGCCTCAACTCAAGCTTTAATTTAAGTCCATCTGCTCTCCTCCAGGTTCATCTTTAAAGGTGACGCCGACGTGTACGTAAACGTGGAAAACATCCTGGAGATGCTCCAAGGGCGAGAGCCAGATGAGGATTTGTTTGTTGGGGATATTATCGTTAATGCCAAACCAATCCGCCGCCGCTCTTCCAAGTATTACGTTCCAGAGTTGGTGTACGGAGGCGGCCTGTACCCCAGTTATGCTGGAGGAGGAGGGTTTGTGATGTCAGGACACACAGCTCGAAGACTGAGCTCCGCATGTCAGCAGGTACCCCAGAGATTTTAATGCACCAGATAGAAAACACAAAAATTCAGCCAGACATGGTGTCGCACTAAAACGGTTTATTGTAAATAAAACAAATAAATACATGATGCTAGTTGGTAAGAATCCAGGGTGAGCTGGAGACAGGCAGTGCAAGTGGCAGGCTGCTCACAGTGGCTAAATATGGTGAAGGCAGAAAGCTGGTCCATGAGAATACCAAGGGGGATACCCGGATAGGAAGGCAGGAGAAGGCTGACAGATTCAAAGGGTCGGGCAGGGTGAGTGATCCAAAACAGTCCGAGTCATGTCCAGAAGTCAGAGAGCCGATGAGGTGTTCGAGTGAGGGCAAGGCGAGACAGGAAAATTTAAAAACAGATGACAGGGTCATAAACAGACAATGCAGAGAAGAATGCTGGACATCAACTACCTCAAAGCTTGCCGACAAATTGGCAAAGACTTGCTGTGAGAGGCAGGTATATATGGGAAGAGTCACAGGTGAAAACCTTGCAGGTAATTAGAATCAGCGTAGGTGAAGCTGCTCCTAATAATTAGCAGAGTGGGGCAATGCAGAAAGTGGAAAACAGCCAGCCAACCTAAAAAACAACAAACAGAGGACAGGCAGGATGCATGACATAGATTAAAAAATAGCCATAGGCCTGTTGTTTTTCTTGTAGACATAGTTATTGACTGAGCTTTTACTACAACTAACTGTATGCGCTTTCCGCACAGCTTATATGCTTAACTGTGTTTCTTTCGTAGATAAAGTCGCATATGGAGCCACTGCTTTCATTACCCTTTTACTTTTCTCTAATATAGAAAGTACTGCTGGATCAGTGCATCAGTGTTGTTTTTGTGTGTCTGCTCTGTCTTCTCAAATCCCCAGTTGGTCATATACATAATACGCAACACACGTCATCTCAAGGCATTTTATAAAGTCAGACTCCATCAGATCCTCCAGGTTGGTCAGAAGTTTCCTCTCTAAGGAAACCAAGCAGGTTGCATCAAGTCTCTCCAAGCAGCATTCACTCCTCCTGAAAGAGCGTAGAGCCACAGTGGACAGTCGTCTGCATTGTTTGCAGCAATCCCTCATACTGAGCATGCATGAAGCGACAGTGGAGAGGAAAACTCCCCTCCAGCAGAACCAGAACCAGCCTCAACATGAACGCCAATTTGCCACAACTGACGGGGGTTTGAGAAGACAGAGCAGAGGCACAAAAAAAGCACAGAAGCTCACATTGATCCAGGAATCTTTTCTCTGTTTAATGGTAATGGCGGATGATCTGCCCCCCTGGATGGTGTCACAGCTGTCACAGGTGTACCTTCTATTAAGAGAAAAAGGACAGAGAGATAGGGGAGTTAAAGTATTCATATTCACAGTTGGATTTAGGTTTTGACTTTATGTCATTCTAATACCAGCTCTGACTGAATTCCAGCAGATTATTGTCCCGCTTGAAGGTGAACCACCAGCCCAGTCTTAAGTCTTCTGCAGCTTCTAACAGGTTTAGCTTCCAGAATTGTTGTGTAATTAGCTCCATCTGTCTTCCCATCAGTTTCCCTTTGCCCGCTAAAGAAAAGCATCCACCCACCAGCATGATGCCTCCACCCCTTTTTTTTACACCGGCAGTAATGTGTTTAGTGATTTTAGCTTTCCTCCACACATGGTGTTATGCATGAACACCAAAAGGTTTAGATTCAATTTACTCTGAGCAGAACACGTTCTTTCATTTTATTTCATAGTATGCTGTGTCTCAAACATGCTTGTGGCAAAGAGTAGGTGTGACTTTTTACAGCTTTTTTGACTGTTTCAGCAATCTTCTCTTTCTTCCATTGAAGCCAGATTTGAAGCCAGTGTAGGATTAATAACTGTCTTGTCAGCAAATTCTCTCTTCAGAAGCAGAATCAGCTTTATTTTCTAAGTATGTGTACACATACAGGTAATTTGACTCTGGATTGCACAGTGCTCACAGTGTGCCTTCTTATACCATAATACAATAACACAATGATGCAAAAATAAAAATCAAACACAATCTGCAGTATAGAAAACAAGTGGACATTGAAACGATAATGCAGTGGTGCAATGAGCAGAGTGGAAAGGATGCAGACGTAAACATTATTTCTATTATCATTATTATGCACATGTCGAAGGTGGGAGGAATGTATGCACCTATAGATACAAATATACATAAGTGATGAGTGCAGACAATGAGAATCATGGAATAAACAAGTATTATTTGCAGTGTTATGTATGTGAGGGAGTTGGATTTGGTATACAGTATACAATAAATACAATATGAACAGTAAATGAACAGCTCTGAAATAGAGAATAATGGATAATAAATGATAAATTATGAGCTGTGGATTCAGTTCAGGTGGACTTTCATGTCCTGGTAGGTCTGCAGGTGGTCCATCCTCTCTCCAGGTCCAGATGATGGATCAGAGCTCTGGGAGATGTTCAAAGGTCGGGATGTTTTAAACTGAACCAGAACTTTCTCCCTCACCTGTCTGCTGGGTTCCTTGGTCTTCATGAGACAAACGATTTCAAAAGGCGTTAATGCTTTAAAAAAATATAGTGAAAAATTATAGTTTTCCAGCTATAAGCTGATTCACCAGCTGTTTGAAATTAAACCAAACATTTGTTACATTTTGTGTTTACATGTTGAGAACTGTATTTCATTCAAGGTTTTGTCATTCTGCGAAGACATCATACTGGCCCATGTCTATTTATAAGATGTTTACCCATGTTTCGCTATATGTTTTAAGAATAATTTATTAATTAGTGACTGATTTATTAAATGTCTCTTAGGTGGAACTGTTCCCGATCGATGACGTCTTTCTAGGAATGTGCCTCCAGCTGATTGGTGTCAACCCTTTACGTCATCAAGGATTTCGCACCTTCGGGATTCCCCGGCCGTCCGCGGCACCTCACCTCCAGACCTTCGACCCCTGTTTTTACAGAGAGCTCATGGTTGTTCACAGCCTCAGTGTCCCGCAGATCTGGCTCATGTGGAACCTCCTGCACGACCCCAAGCTGAGTTGCCACAACAGAACCCGGCTGGCATACGGAACCTTTAAATGGAGAGGGAGGATTGAAGAGACGGCAGGAGATGCGACGGATTATGGCGAGAAGCCAGTGTTTCTCACACATTAGTTCCTGGAGCTGGAGGTATCGTGCAGTCTTGGAGAGAAATGTGAGATTTTATTCAACCAAGCTGATGGAGCATATGCCAGGAAATGAAATGCCGTACGGAAATCTTTCCCAGCTGACTCTGCTCTCTGTGCTAAAACTGTGGGAATGCATCTTAACTTTTACCTCTGGGACCAAACTGCTCTCACTGTATTTATCAACTGCCAGATAGAAAGGTTTTTATTTGTTTTAAGTTTACAGAAAGGGCAGGTTTCTTTGCACATTTGAATTTGTGATGCTGCTGTGACATGGTCTCATCTTGCTAATGTATGGTGGGTTTTTTTTAAAACCTATTTTACATGTAGAAGTGAGGCACATTTTGTGAAGCATGATGTGCCCTTCTCATGTATGCTGCGTGTGTAATAGGATGAGGGTTGTAAAATGTACTACGTACAGACTAATGTTTTGCTGTGTCATCATTATCATTTTATTTCTTTCCATACCTAATTATAGCCTGGCCATCTTGGGCTGAAAGTTCAATGATCTATAAGCTGCTCAAGCCTGCCCTCAAGTGGTCAAACTCATGATCCCTGAATTAAAGCTAAGGTAGGGAGTTTTGAGAAAACTATGAGCCTGAAAAGCTGAAAAATGAAGCCTACTGTGCTACTCCAATGTTTACCTGCCTTTGTGTGTCCTGTCTGGCAATGTGGTATTAAGAATTGTTGTCTTAATGCCAAAAAGAGCCCAACAGATTTTACTTTCACAAGTGGAGCCTTACTTCTTTCACCATAGTGCTCCACTTGAATTATATATGCAAGAAGATATTTTAGATTTTATGCTGGGACTATTTCATGTTCAATGGACACTGGAATGGGAAGGTAGAAGAAGAAAAAAGGAGAGAAACAGATTAGACAAAATGCTAAAAGGCAGAAAGAGGGTGAAAGAGGAGAGGAAAGGGAGAGAGCAATATAACATCCTCTGAGTCTGCTTCTACAACAGAAAAAACAACTGGTAAAGTATTATTATTAGGTACAAACAACCAACGCCTTGATACCATCACTGAAGAATATACAGTATTATTTAATACGAAATGTATAAAGTGACAGCTAAAGATAATAATAGGAGTTTTCTGTATAGAAGTGAATCTAAGTACCTGAATCCAAGCACCTGTAGGTGTTTGTGAGAGTGCGCTGGGCCAGAACACTGCAAAAAGAAAACTATAATGAGTCAAATTTTCTTGAAATTTGCACTTGATTTGAGCAGGTAAATAAGATGATCTGCCAATGGAGATGAGTTGTTCCTATTTTTAGTGTAAAAATCTTATTCCATCATCTTATTTCAAGTGACTATATCTAATTATCTTATCTTAGGAGTAAAAATACTAATTCCATTGGTAGATAATCTTATTTAATTGCTCAAATCAAGGACAAAAACACTAATTTCAAGAAAATTTGACTTATTTTAGTTGCTTTTTTGCAGTGAACCCCGGATGCCCAAAGGGACCCCGAGCAAAGGTGCCCAAGAGGGGCCAACACAGAGATAGCTGCCTTCCCCATCCCAGGGAAGAGCAGGAAGGAGCCCCAGGACACCCCCCAACAATGCCAAAGCCCCCGGGAGCCGCGGGGACGAGCCCGTACGCTTCACCGGCAGCCAGCTATGCCGGACCAGATCCAACCATAGGCCCGGAGACCTGAGAGCCAGGGTCCCGGCACCAACACCCCAGAGGGGTCTCCAGCCCCGGAGTCATTGTTTTCTGTGCAGGTGCCACAGCAGAAACTGTCACTTTTCCTGTAAGGCAGATAGTTTCTCCACCATTTCTTGACACAGTCGCGACCCACAGGCAATCTTGAGCTTGAAGGACGGTAGCACCTTCAAGGGGGAGGGGGTGTGAGCAGGGCATGGACAAGAATGATTGACACTGCTAACAACCAATCAGAGCCAGACATTTGTCCTGACTGATTGGTTGTTTTTGCCCAGGAGCGGTGTATTTAAAAAAATAGTGCCCCCACATTCAAACACTCCTACAAAAAAGGGGGACACAGTATACACGTCCTATATTCCCGGGTTCCACATCCAGTATTCCAGGGGAGAGCAAAGGCGCCAGCCCCAACCCCAGCCGACCCCTGGACTCTGGGTGGCAATGGGAGAATGGGTGTGAGAAAGACCCCGAGCCTGCCTCTGCCTGCTCAAATTTCGTGTTGTTGCACGTTGTTCTCAAGTGCATTTATAACTTAGAGGGCCAAAAAAGGGGGTGCCCAGCATAGCCCACCACCCCCCTCCGGAAGGTGGCAGGTGCCAGCGCCACAACCCCCCCCCCCCCCCCCACGCACCCTACCTAGAACCCTACAGGTGTGACAGCATGATGGAACAGGCAGGGAGGTGTCCGGGGATGGGGAGGAATGACTGGGGAGCAAGATGCCCTCCAAAGAAGTCAGCTCCCCCGCTGACTCCAATAGGCCTAACCCTAACCCCAAAAACTATTCTCTGGTCTTGTGCTACGTTATCAGACTCCTATCAGACATTAACAGGCATATCACACAGAGAAGCAAAGCAGTTGCATTGTAAGATCAAGGTTTGAAGAGAGTTTTTAGCAGACAAAGTAGTTTGCTGGTTAAACTTTGTGCTTGCTGTTAGTGCCGTGGCTTTGTTTAGCCTCTTTACCTTGTGAACCTGGATGATACACAAAGAGACTGTGGCATAATCTGTTTCGTGGTGGAGGAACAACATAATGGAAACCAGCTGAACAGTTCAAAGTATGACCAGGACAGGAATAATTTGTGCTTTTTTTCTTCAGGCTGCAGAACATTGCTACGTATCCAGAGATTGCATGTTCTTGGGTTGGGGTCATTGTGTGGAAGGAAATAAAGAGCAACCTGAAAACACAAACTTGGATCCTTGTGTGGTTAATAGTCAAATTTTCACATATCGGGTTACATGAAAATCTTATCAAACAGGCTGACACCAAAAATACTGTCATACTTTGAGACAGATATCTGATAATATATCAGTCTAGATATCAATCTGGTCACTGAAGGTTGTGCTTCTTCATAAACAATTATGGCATAATCAATACCATGTAAAATGTCTTGATACCCCTTGAACATTTTTATCTTGTTGTCTTTCGCATCCTCTCTGGTAAACTTGATGTTGTTGTCCACCGAGTTGATGTGTCTTGTGAAAGCTTCCACTTCTTTTAACTGGATTTTGACAAAGGTGTCGTCCACATATCTAAACCAGTGGCTTGGTGGTGTTCCTCTGAAGGTTCCCAAAGCTTTCTTTTCCATTTCTTCCATGTAAAGATTGGCTACAATGGGCTACAATGACAACAAGCTACCTTTTTTCGACTGTTTGGTGAACATGGAAGGAGATGGAAACCTCAACATTGAAGTATATAGGAAACCCACTCACACAGACCAATATGTTCTTTTTGACTCACACCACCCACTGGAGCACAAACTTTCGGTCATCAGAACCTTACAACACCGGGCCCAGCATGTCCCAACTAAAACAGAAAGGAAGCACAAAGAACAGATACACATCAAAGATGCTCTCCAAACCTGTGGGTACCCTAACTGGGCTTTTGTCAAATCAGCAAGAAAATCCAAAAGACCCGCTGCAGAACAATAGGATGAGAAGAATAAACGCAAAAACATCGTCATCCCATATGTTGCTGGAGTCTCTGAAAAACTCAAGAGGATTTTCTCCAAACACAAAATCCCAGAACATTTCAAAGCAAACAGGACCCTTAGACAGAGGCTGGTGCATCCCAAGGACAAAACCCCCAAACCTAAGATGAGCGGAGTGGTGTCTGCAGTTCAGTCAGTGAGGAACGTTCTGATCTTTATATTGGAGAAACCAAACAACCTCTCCACAGACGCATGGCTCAACACAGGAGAGCTACCTCCTCAGGACAAGACTCTGCTGTCCACCTACACCTCAAGGACAAATGTTCACATTTTGGACAAAGAAGACAGACGGTTTAAAGGGGTGTGAAGGAAGCCATCTACGTTAAGAGAGAAAAACCAATCTTAAACAGAGGAGGAGGACTTAGGTTCCAACTCTCAAAAATTTATAATCCAGCTATAGGATTAATTCCGGCCAATCATCACCTCAATTCTCCCCCTCATACGGGTGATCAAAACATCGTTCCTTTAAGACAGGCCAATAACGACCCTAACGACTCCCCGTTACAGAGGAGTGGACCAGTTTCGGTTCAATCTGCTGGCTTAATGACTTTAACGACTTCCCATTACTAAGGGGTGGACCTTTTTCGGTTTAATTTGCATGTTGTCTAAGCCATTACAAGGCCTTTGTTGGGCAGTAGTATAAAGCTTGATGCTCCACATTACTCCAGACTTTTTTAATTGAGAAAGCTCCCTGGATAAGAAGCGAAACGTCTTCAAACTTTGGAAAACAAGTCCAGTTGTTTTGTTTTTTACTTTTTTTGGAATGACAATGACCTGGATGACTGAGAATCTTCACCAATTTAAGCCATCAGAAACTTCAATACTGAAGTTTTATTAAAAATTGTTGAAAATAACATCCCAGAAGGCCTGTATAAAAATTTATAGTAATTACTCGTTTTTGTTGTGTCAGAAATACATTACAATGGTTGAATAGCGGGGATCTCATTCACTCACCGGCATATGCTCTGTACACCAGTCCTGACCCTATTCTTTGTCCTTGCCACTGGTTTGCACACTGCCATATCATTTGTAGCCTCTGGTGCAATTCCCTGTAATATAGTAATGAATCACAAATGATTACTTTACAAACAAGTTGATAGAATCTGTTAGTCCAACTTCATCAAGGTAATGGGACTGTCTTTAAGCCCATACTCCTGTAGTGAGCAATTTGAAACAGGAGCGCCACCCTGTGATTGTACAGGGCTTTCCCAGCTGAGCATGTTCAACAGGAACCTCAGCAGAATCAAGCATCTGGTCTGACTTTGCCTGTATTCTCCTGTCGCTTGTTCGCCAGCCCGTGATGGGACTGCTCCAGTACTCAGTACTCAAGAAAAATGTTCCTTCTTCAAAGGGGGCGTGACAGAAAACATTTGAGAGCCACTGCCCTAGGGCAAGGAGCCTGTTTTTTCTTTTTAGAATGAAACCTGTAGATGGTCATCTTGGACAAGATGGCTATATGAAAAAGCTTGCATGTTGACCGGTTGTTCACAGGTATGACCTGCTCTCACACCTTTTGAGGCTTGTGTGGAGACACATGCTCATTGTTCAAGGGGTTCGATTCTAACTTTGGCTGCAAAGAAGTTTGAGGTTTACATCCTGCAGTATTCAAGCCGCGCTTTGAGGCTTAATATTAGCCATTTCTGATTGAACTTCTGATGGCTGTAGAGTTTCAAGGCATTCAGAAATGTTACTAGTTCAAATCAGTTTTCTGACTATGTCAAGTTCTCGATATGCATAATGGACAAGTCCTGGCATCGCATGATTCTGCATCAATTGATCTTATTACTCCACCAGTTAGAATAGTAACATGAAACATGAAAGCAAAGTGCTCTTCCTTTGAAGAAAATAAAATAAAAACATTCTTCAACTTCACCTCTAATCAACAGCGAGATGGTTGTAACTTAGATACAACTGGGACATCAAATAAATACACACACACCTAAAATTGTTGTTGAATGGGCAACAACCATCTTGACTAGCCTAACATCAGGCTGCTGGAGTGTTCCCAAATTTGAGCCCCAGTTGGGATCTATTAATCTGAAGGATTATGAAGTTGAATATTTATATTAACAGCCAACCCAAAATAAAAAGATGCAGAAGATAGGGTGAGAAGGAGACACATGACTCTCTGTGGCAACATTTAAATAGGAAAAACTAAAATGGATAAGATATTATTGCCGCCAATGCAAACTTCTGACCAGAGCCGCAAAGTTGTTTAAACAAAATCCAAAACACTGTCACACCATGTCACATCCACATTTTATTTTTCTCTTTTCATATTTTGGTTGTACAACACAAAAAAACTCTGTTGTCAACAAATGGTAAGTACTTGATTTTTCAAAAGTCCATCAGCTTTGTTGAAAATTCAACAACCATCAGTGGAGTTCTGCTGCAGTAAAGCTTCGGTCTCATGCATTTCTTTGCACTACATGGTTTTATTGCCATTTTAACTGTGGGACATGCTGGACAAACCTGCCTGTTATTTCATACACAAAGTTATTCAAAATATGCATATAAAAAAAAGCCACATTCCAAAGAATTTTACATCCATCTTAATTACTTGTCCTACTCTCCCCAAAAATGGGATTCTAAACATAAACTTCATCCAGAAAAATATTATGAGTGGAGGAAGATCAGAGCTGAGCCAAGAACAAATAATGTGTACCATAAAATAATTTCTTTTAAGCTTTACAATAAAAGTTATAGCAAACTGTAAAAACAACAGAACCAGACAAAACCAAGTTTATGGTCTTAATTTTTGTTTTTCCATTTAAAAAAGTGATATCTCCACCCATCAATCTAATCCTGCTCTCTGCCCCACAGACACAATACTGTTATATTTGTATTTTGTTTGGGCAGCAAGGGGTTACAATTTGTGTTATGATTTTTTTGTATTTGTAGACATTTTCATCGAGGCAACAGGTGTTGGTGCTCAGAGGGACCAAACCAAACTACCTTTGCTCTACTGATGCAGCATCTGGTGGTCAGTATTTGAATTTAAGATGAAGACTGTGAAGATCTCTTACTGATACAACACAAGCCATCAAAGGTAGGGGGGATAAATCTGAACATATCTGACCATATATGGGAAAAAATAAAACACGTGAAAAACATAAAGCACAACTGTTTCTTAACCAAACAAAGACTCGTTAAGAACATGTCAAATGGATGAATAGGTGTTTTAAGTGAGTACTCTTACTGTCCAAAGGTGGGTTAGGTTTGGGAAAACAAATAGGTGAAGGTGGCAAATTTTCCTGTTTATGAAAGGATTATGAAACAACTGGAAACTTGGCTTCTCAAGTAAAGGAACCCAAGGTTGAGGAACAAGGAAAGAACCCACTTCATGCCACACAGTGATCGATTACTGTAGCAGACCGTCCACTGAGGCAAATATGGATATAATTTATGTGGAAGCTCTCATTTTTTATCTTGGTTTTTACTTTTTATGTGTCCAAAGTAAGTATAAATAATCAGCTGATCCTTTTACGCACAATAACAGGTTATAGTTGTGATTTGTTTCCTCTTTATCATAGCAAAATGAATGACTTGATTGTATAGCGGTATTTTTGATTCCGTTCATTCCATCACACACGTAACATTAGCTTGATGATATGACTTTTTAGGGCTAAACGACTTGTTGCAGGGAAACAATTATGAAATAACTTGCAGAGCTTGCAAGCGTGTGACAGGTGGTGTACTGATAGTAACGTTTTGACAGCATTGTTGTAATGCAGGTAAACCTTCCCTCATAAAACACTGAATAATTATGCAAAGAAAAAGGGGACTTTTGGCTGCTTCTATTCACTCTTGCTATGTTTTATATAGCCACGGATTAGCTAGAGTAAGAGTGCACTTTCTCTGTGCATTTAAATAACAATACTGATTAGAAATGGAGCAAAAATTGTGTCCACCTGCAAGCTGCCAGAGTATTTTCATTGCTCTGTCTTATTGTTTTATGTTGCACGAGTCTTTATCAATTAAACGGCCTGTGAGTGAACCCCACTCACTAGGACTTTTAAATGTAGGCTCAGTTTATTCGATTTCAGTCAAAAAAATGTTTGGTCCTTTAGACTACCAACACCTGCTATCTTAACAACAGTTCCCATCTTTTATACAAAAACATTCCCCAACACAAATGTTAAACAGATTGGCTGAACAAGGGCATCACATAAAACAAACAAAAATGGCTCCTACAAACACTTCCCCACAGAAATGAACATATCCAGCACCATGCTAACTAAAACTGGGCTCATACACTTTCCTCAATCTGCATGTTAGGTGAAATTTACTTGTTTTCCCCCCCAAAATATAAAAAATAAACAAAATGAACATAAACACAAAAAACCCTGGACTCAAAACTAAAAACTAAGACACCCTAAGAAAGATTGTGAGGAAAATATTAGTACACATGGAAATGTAATATGAATTGTAACAGTTGCAATAAAAACAGGGGGAAATACTTGTATGACTGCAATAGAAAATGCAATTTCTGGTCCTTCACATCAGGTGCACATGGATAGAACATCACTCAGCATTTTAAAGGAGACATTTTGTTGTGCTCCTGAGAGTGGACATTATGGTGAGATCTAAAGTCTCCAATTAATGTGAAATCAGCGATTCCACTGTAGGGGAAATAGTCTAATAGGGGAAGAGATTCAAAACTACTGCCAACAAGCCTAGGTCTGGCTGCCAAAGCAGGATTAAGACCACAAGATGCTAAAAGAAGTCTCTGCAAACCCTAAAATGCCATCAGAGGATCTATAGCAGACTCCAGCAAATGTTGATGTGAAAGCTGATCGTCACTAAGAAACAGTGCAAGCTGAACTTTCATGAGAGCTGTGCGAGGAGGAGACATGAAGGCCCGACTGAAGTTTGCCATTGAGAACGTAGACAAAGAAGACTTCTAGAATAATATTAGCTGGACAGATTAGTAAATGTATGTCATTTTTGGCATAAACCAAACACAGCACTTCAGAAAAATAACCTCAGGCCAACAGTTAAGCACGGAGGTGGAAGTATCATGGTTTGCTGATGCTTTGCAGCAACAGAACCCACCATGAACTCTACCGGGTACCAGGGGTTGTTTAAGGAAACTGTGAGAACATCTATGAAAACACTGAAGGTGAAGCAGAACTGGACCTTGAAACATGACAATGGTCCCCCAGAGCATACCAGTAAATTCACCACTGACTGGCCGAAAAAGATCAAGCCCAGATCCTGTTCTCACTGAGATGCTGTGGGGCGCCTTGAATCGGGCCAAAGCTGCAGGAAACCCCTCAAACATCTCAGCTGGGAGGGAAGAGTGGAGGATACTTTCCTCAGACTGACAGCAAAGGTGCTGGATTGATGCAAAAAGCAACACTAGACATTAGCCGTACAGGGAGTCCTGACTTTTTCCTTGGTTGGTTTCTTTTAACAAGTAAATCAGGCTTATTTTGACAACTAAAATTTGTGAACATTTACTAGATAACCAAATATGTACTTATTTGTTTTTGTTAGATTCCCAATTAATTCAAACTCACACCGAGATGGCGGAAAACTAGATTTTTTAGACATGGAGGATGCTTTTAGAATAAGTCATGTGTTTTATATAATTGAAGTGTTTAAGTGTTTTAGGTGTCATAAAATAAAAAAAAAGATAAATGCATATCCTACATAAAAGCAGAACAATACACCCAACCTGGGATTCTTTGCAGATATGAGAAGGAAAAAACACTAAGACAACCAGCAGGCCACACAATAGAATGGTGCTAACGCTCAATGACAAACACGCATACAACGCAACTAAAACACATTCTCACACTAAGTACCGCAGAAAATCATTTTACAGAGAAAAACAAATCCCACAGAAGTCAAAGACAGGCTCAGTGGGAGATTAGGCACAACGTTTCATTTTGTTTTTTAATACATTTTCTTCCACAAATGCAAGTAGAGGGAAATTGGCCATAACAATTATGACAGTTTCCACCAGAACTAAACCAAAGCAGAAATCAAAGAAACCTCAAATATTGGGAGACATAAGAACCCCCAAAGAGATATGTTGGAAATAGGTTTTCAAAACCCAAAAGTTTGTCAAAGATGAAGAAACTGAGAACCTGAACTTCCAAGATCATCCAGATGAAGGCTGAGCCACCGGGTGAAATGAAAAGGAATCAAACTTTGTCCAGCAGAGCATGATGCGTTTATGCACTTCACAGAAACGTCCCGTTTACCTGCAGCCCTCAGTCTACAAGAAATGACTGAACTGGTTTGGACTCACTGAAATCCCTCCAGTGTGAGTCACTGTATCAGCTGTAAGCACTCCCCCCCCCCCCCTTTTTTTTTTACTTTCTTCACAGTATAGAAGCAAAGACAGCGAGCCATAACAAAGAGGGTGCCATCAAGAGCTATTTACAGTATTTATACATCAGTGTCAGCTTCCCATGGAACATAATAAATCCACAAAATGTCACATTTTTGTTCGTTTTTTCCCCCCTTAGATACAGAAAAAAGCATTACGGGTTTGAAATGATGTGAACGGGAAAAACGAGTTACTCGGCGTACTGTAAAGTTTCTCCTGCTACTTTACATGCAGCCAATTTAGAATTTCATTGCTGCCTGATAAGAAACACACATGCATTTAACGGCCCTTAGATCGCAGATGTATCAAAATAAAAAAACCCTGAAGATTTAATCAGTTGTTTTTGGATCAAACAAAAATCACAAATTAAGATCTGAGTTAAATATCATTTACATAATATTTTGTGTAGTGGCCCAATGCTTTGCAAATGTCTTCATACCACTTAAACTTCTCCACATTTTAATTACAGTACAACCACAAACCTCTAGCATTTTTGGCTAGATTTGAGAGGTCATAAAAGAGTGCATGATTGAAAAGTGGAAGAAAAAGCAAGCCAATTAGTAAGGAAATGATAAAACATGTGATTAAATAAAATGAACACATGACCTTGCATACAAACCCTCCCTAGTGAAACATGGTGGTGGCTGCATCATGTTGTGGGGACACTTTAGCAGGAACAGCAAACCTGGCACAGGCTGCAAAATTCACAGCATGTTGCAAGATTGTTAAATGAAAGCAGAAACATTTCCACTCCAACATCTGCCACAAGACATATAAGAGACGGAAATGAAAGAGAGGCTCTGTTCAGATGAGACTAATTATTACTTTTTAGATGCAAAACACCATGAAAATCGATAACCCTGAATATGCCCACGGTGAAACATGGTGACAAATTTCTTCAGCATGGGTAGAAGCTGGTCAGGGTTGATGGGAAAATTAACGCAGCTTAATACAAGTAAATTCAAAGTGAATCTGTTAGAGGCTGTCCAACTAGACCTTCCAGCAGGACAAGGATCCCACACACAGCCAGAACATCAATGAGTTGGATTAGATCTTAATCTAGTCCTCGAGAGCCGGTATCTACACATTTAAGGTTTGTCTCTGCTTCAACACACCTGGATAAAATATTCAGGACATTGTAGAACTTGATAGCACGCTGTGGATGCAATTTAGCCATCTTATTCAGGTGTGTAGGACCAGGGATACACCTAGAGGTGCAGGAGACCAGATCTCGAGGACTAGTTTGACCCCTGGTTGAGATCAAAGCATATTCATGTTAGAATGGTCCAGTCAAAGTTCAGGTTTCAATCTAACAGAGAATGTGTGGGAAGACAGACTGGCGTTCAAAGATGTCCTCCATCCAGTCTGTGTAAGGATGAGCTTTGTGCAACATGAAAAAAAAAAGTGAAAGAGTCCAAGGGGTGTGGATAACTTTAAAGGCACAGTAATTAACCCTTATATTTAGCAAAACCAGAAAAACAATAACCTTTGCCTCAAGGAACAATGACCTCCTGTTCAAATGAAATGCACAGTTTATTAATATATTTGTAATTAAAAACAATGTAAATTACACGTTGGGGAAGGAGTTGACAAAGAAATAATGGATCTTTTCCATTTTTTTTCCCCCCCAAGACAAAGTCGGGTATACAACTACAGACATGACGGCCCAGTTTACCGAGGACATTAACCACAGTACGAGCTGACACTTAATGCGATGCGTCTTATCCAAAACAGATGAGCTGCAGGTCGGCTGGTCAGGTTAGACGATCACTGTCAAAACTGACAGACACATGAATTTAGTAATTAGTAATATCTGAGACTCTGCAGGCAATCATAGACGAGAAAATACACTAATCAAATGAAAGAATCCTAAAAAGGTCTTTGGCTTTAGCGTTTGGCAACTAAACGAAGAGACAGCTGCAGACCGAGCAGATGGATGAAATGCAACTCATAAATCAGACGCAGAGAAGAAAGCACTGTAGAAAGATGAGACATAAACAGAACATGATGGTAGAGACCCGATACTGCCTCACATCTGCTCCGGCACACAGAAACAACACGCAGTCACCCACACACTCAGCGTCGTCCCTCCGACTCTTCCAACACATTTCCACCTCAAAGGATGGGGCACGATCAAGTAAAAACGTGTGCATTAGTGCAAATGTTAACAAATGAATCACAACAAATGATTATTACACAACGAAAATGGTTGCTATGATGAGGCCCAAACAGAACATGCAGGAAGATTTTTCAATCACTCAAGCAAAGCAAGAGCACTTCCTGTTGTGCTTTTCGTAGGTCGCCTCTCGTTCAGTCGCGCGCGTTGTCGGGTTGAGCCTCCAGGCTTGTATTTTGTTCAAAACATCTAAGCCAGCCGTAGTTTATCAGGAACTCATTAACGAAAGGAGCTGAAATGATGAAAATGCTGCAATTAAAGTCTGTTGAAATGTTTAAAAAAAGAAAAAAAAAAGAAAAATTGAGCAGGTAAACACTCGGAGATGATTGCTGTGGCAGAGAATGGGAAAGGTCCGAAGCTAACAGCCGCAGTTCTGGGTTAAGGAAGTAAGTGTTTCCGGCCACAACATGAAGATGAAGGACGGCAAAGGTGGAGATGATAATGATTCATGTTTGGACGTTTCTGCTCCACGAGAGGCGTCAGTTGGGGATCACCTGGCCCGATGATGTGTAGCCCTGGTTAGGCTGGGTCTCCTCGTTGCGGACAGAAATGGACGTTTAGCTTTAAACGTGTCCGGGCTCACGGCGCAGGATTGGACAGGTTTGGCTGGGCCCAGTTTGAAGCGGTCCTGAAGCAGGAAGACGAGCTGGGCTGACCGGGATGGCAGTGTGGTTGGCTGATGTAGTTTTATTAGTTTATGCGTTTTCTCCTGCAGCTGTTTCAGGTTCGGTGAGATTTGCGGCGGATGAATCCAAACATCGTCTCACAATGGTGTGAAGCTCCTCATGTTGTACAGGCAGCAGAACCGTCTTTGGTTCTGGGCGTCACAGGATGAAATCAGCTGAGGATGCAGATTTTACAGCTTTCTTTTGTTAAGCATGCTCAATGCTCCCAGAGCAGAACCATTTCCCTGCTGGAACAGCTCAGCTTTGTTGAGTGGGGCGTGCCTGAAAAGGCGAACGAATCTTGGTACCAAATGAGGGACAGGAGGTCTGGTTCTACCGTTTATCCATTCACTCTGAAACATCTGAGCAAGGTTATAGTTATTCAGTCAGACCTGCTCAGCTAAAAATCTGGTTCAGTGAGAACTAGCGCTGGACTCGGACCGGGCTTGACCGGTGGTCCGTGGAGCTCCATAGAGGGTCACTGAAGCTATGTGGTTATTCTGCATCACCTGCAGAAGAACACAAGACGGCGTTAAAGAGACACGATGCATGTTCAGAACAAGCCAGTTCAGATTGAGCTTTAAGTTCATGCTTAAAAACAAGGAATCACCATTTCTCAAGTGCAAAACATTTAACAACCAAGATAAGCTGTAAATAAACAAAGTTGTTTTTGGGGTTAACTCGTTTCCACACATTGAGCTAAGGTTTTAACGGGTTCAGCTGTAGAAGAAATATTACAGGACGTTCTTTATGTCAGGACTTCTCCACATTTACTGAATTCTTAATCCATCTTTTTGCCTCTTCTCTTTAAATATGGAAGGTCTGAAAATGAACGGATGGACAGAGTCAGATAAATGGACAGATGTATAGACGGGCTGAACAAAAAAAAAGACATTTAGACAATAGCATGATAATAAAGTCTGCAGAGACAAATGTTTTGATGACATTCAGAAGGCCTCATTAACGGATTCCTCGTATTTGCCCTCAGCTTGTTTCTTGCACTGCAAAGAAAGAGCAGCTTCACCATAAGCTTAACCAAGGTGTTGGAAACGTTCACCATCTCTAGGATCAGGATTCACCTAATTTTTACAAACTCAGCATAGATCTCTGGCCATAAAATGAAAATGAATACCATTAACTAAAAAATGGCATCAAAATTACAGACATGATAACAGCTATAATAGTATTTCCCACCTCTGGTCCTGTCCTGCATGTTTGAATATTTTCTTCAGCTCCAATAAGCTGACTGAAATGACGGGAACAGCTTTTACAACTCGTCATAAGGTTCTGCAGAGCTTTATAATTTAAACCAGACTTGTTGAAGCAGTAAAAGCTTGTGTGGGTTTAGGACTAGGCCTAGAATATGACGCGTTGCTGCTAACACGCCCTATTCCAATCGTTCCTTCGTTTTTTGACCTGTTAAGGACTCCAACTCTGTGTTGCAGCCTTCAGTAAAGGTGTGTGTAGCGCCACCTGCTGGCAATGCAACACAGCCAAGTTTATTACTTTTGAAGCATGTTGGGCATTTTATCTAAGGTGACATATGTTGTTGTTACAGCGATGACAGAAGATTTGTTGGACATTGTTTCACCACACGGACAGAGCGAACGCTAACCTCTGCTATGAAACACAGACATGCAGAAAGTTCTGACCTCAAAAATCATCCTCTGCAGTCCGAAGCAGAAAGTGGAACCGAACGGGTTTGTGTTATTGGCCGATGAAGACCTGTCAAAAACAAACATCAGATGAGAATAGCTGATATTTATAGGTCAACGCATCATCAGTTGACCTTTGACCCATTTAAAACCTTTGTGTGATACATATGGACTCCGTTCTGTATATATTCATGATCAGCTCGTTTACCTGTGAAGGACCACTGGTTTTTCCATCGGATAACCCAGTAGCTCCTGAATCTGATCCCACTGACGGAGAAACATACGGAGAAAGCTCATCAAAGCATATTTTTTAGAAATAAATACATAAATGCTGCTGCTGACAACTCAGGTGTACATCAGCTAAATCCCTAAATGAACAGAAAATCATTCAGTGGACGAATAAGTAAGCCGTCACTGTGCCAGATTCAAAACCTGCTCAATAGACACGACAGACACGCTACTTTCAGGGTGAGTATGCTTAGAGGAAATCCAGGAAAAAACTATAATCTAGGTTTAACAGGTTTTTAAAAGAAAACAGTGATAGGAGTCAACTGATGCCAGGACTGTAATTCAAACACGTCAAACATGCTATTGAACGTATTCTGGTAACCGGTGATAGGAAGTCTAATACTGCTTTTAAATGTTGTGGCTTCAAAGCCGCTTCGATTTTGCATCGTTGTGCTTGAGAGGCAAGTTTCCTTCGGCTGCATGGAGCAGAGTCTAACGTTGCCCTTCCCCCATCTGCTGCAGCTCTGCTGGTCAGCTGGCTGAAAGACTTTTTTCTCCTCGCTTGAAAGAGAGAAAAAAATGATCTTTTTGGAAATATTTCTGTTCAGGAAAACCACAGCGAGTCACGGTGTGTAAAACTAAAGGAGCACAGCCCTCTTATTTTGTCCTACTTTTATTTTTCATTGCTTGTGTTGCACTCACTAATTTATTTGATTTTATTGTTTGTGTTTTTAATTATATTGTATTATTGGCTGTAGCACTTTGCGATTTTTTTATGTAAAGTGCATTGTAAATAAAATAGATTCATATTATAATTATTAAGCTAACAATGTTTTACAGTTACAGTTGGATACAGATTAGATTTGTAGCCTAAATTATTAGGCTAACTGACTGGTTAGACTGAAAATGTCTAATGAACAGAAGGGTAAAATTGTAGAATATTCTTTGCAATAAGCATTTTTGGTTTTGTTGGTTTATATTTTAAATTGTCAAGTCTATGAATACAAATATTAATGAATGAATAATATAGATGGTACTATTATAACTGTATTAATGAATTTTTTTAGCAGCAGCAATAATTGTTGATTTTCTGTTTGAAGTAAAACTGACTTAATTGTGTTATGCGTTATTCTTTTAAATTATGGTGTAAGCATGTTGGTCATTTTTAAAAAAGGTTTACATAACGGCTGAAGATTAGGAATATAAATCAATCACATACAAGATACTATACGCTAACAACTTAAGATGAAAGCTAATAATTAAAGGTAAAATCATGCAAACATCACTGCAGGTCTGATGGAGATGGAAACATAATGCATTAGGAGATCCAACTAAATTTGTAGTTAAAAAAAATCCTTTTTCCATATTTCCTAATGATGCAAGGCCTAAAAATCTAAATTTCCAAACCTTTTAAAAGGACCTGTTTTGCGTTTACAGTTTTCATCTCAAAACTGACCTTGCTGTAGGTTGTTAAGATGCATTCCTCTGTCAGAGAATCTGCTCCTTCTGGGTCAGAAAACAACATCAGATCATCAAAACAGCTAAAGAGGAGATTAAAACTCACAGGTATCAGACCAAACGAGAGAAAGCTCACCTTTTTTAATGACTAGTGGGATCTTAAAGTCACAACGATGGTATCTGTGTCAGCAGAGATAATCAATCACATCAAACTCCAACAGAAAGAGGATTAAACTAAACATCTGAGATGTAGAAGCGGTGGTGATGAGAACATAAGCTAGACCAAAAAGCAGGAAATATTTACATATTAAAGTTGTAATGCCCCGGGTAGTTTGTGTGAAGGACGAACTTCTTAACCAGGTGAGTCGTCGAGTCAAACAGGATGTCCTGGAACATAACAAACCCATCCATCAGCCGCAGCATTTTTAACAGAGAGTGCCCCCCAGCTAGCCTCCAGCAGCGAGTGAGTAAGTACAGATAAACGCAGCCCTGCAGCTTCACACAGAACCTTGCTGTGCTGCTTTTTTAAGCCCATCTCAACAGTTGCCCCAGATGAGTTCAGCTTGTTTACTTTCCCAGAGCGGACGGCCCAAACCGCTCCAGGAATTCAGGCGGTGACCCGCAAAGTTCACCGCCTGCATAAACATCTGTTTAAGTCAAACTGCAAAATGACAGAGAGGAGAACCACAGGCTCATGTTGGACACAGTTAGTCTTAAAGACACCAACTGTGATGACATTGCATCCAAACCTGTTGCTGATGATGCTTTGTTCTGCTTAGGCACTTAATTTCAAGCTGGCGAGTCCTTGTCTATAACTACGGTAATGCCTGGCGCTTACAGGGATGCACCAGCAACCCCTTAAATTGCTTGCAATCATACAGCAGAGAAAAGAAATAGCATCAAGTCCCGTAGTTTACCTCTCCAACTTCCCAGAATCACAATACTAGAACTATTAAATGTTTGGGGGCATGCTCACAAACATTTACATCTTTATTCCCAGGCTGTGCACACGTACCACTCCGAGGGTGAAGTAGTTGAAGAAGTAGTCGTTACATTTAGAGGGAACCTGCTTGTGAGGAGACGGAGAGTGGATCTTCATCTAAAACACACAGAAAAAAGTGACAATACTTACAATTTATTCAAAGAAACCCAACACAGATTAAGACTTTAAAAAAATAGATAAAACAGAGTGAAAAACCCTGATAAGGAGTAAAAGTCCACTTAGAGAGAAACAGCTCCGACCTTGTCCTCAGATTTGTAGAAGACTTTGTGTGGTGAGCCCAGAGCGCCCAGAACATCCTGACAGGAGTCACCAAAGAAGATGCTCCTCTCCAGATACCGGACCTTAGCATCAGCAATCACACCGAGCCCAGAACCTGCAGCAGAACAAGGAGATAATTTCACCTTCACGCAAACTCATAAATCATATTCTAATGCTGTTTTGCTCAACTGCCTTTATTTTTTTAAAGTTTCTATCACAGCTGTTCAAAACTCCTTTAGTTAACGCGTAACCTTATTTTATTTTTTTTAGAAATCGTAGTGGTGGGTTTCTTCCTTCTTCTGGACTGTTAGGGTTAAACTCAGCCACAATTCAGGCAACTGTAGGCATACTTGAATAAATAAATTAGCTTAACCAGCAAGTTCTGTCACTGTATCGGACTTTTCCATAAAGTCTCTGGCATTTATTTTTTATTCAGACTTTAAAAATACCAAACTGATTCCATCTAGCTAAATTAATTTATAGATACAGATACTGGATAGATGGTAAATAAGAAAAGCTGAATGATTTAAACAGCCACCAATGAGGCTAGTTTTCACTGATGTAAGCCCCAAATATTGCTCATACTATTATCACAAATACAGTTACATTCAATTCAAAAACACTTTATTAGTCCTAAAGGGAGACTAAATGTTACTGTAACTTATTGTATGCAGGTTTCATCAAAGAGTTTTGAAGTGGGCAGGAAGGATCTCTAGCGGTTCTGAAGAAGCCTCTCACTGAACACTGTTGTACGACGGTCTGATGAAGAGGAGGTTCAGTGCAATGTTCTTCATTATATGAAGAATACTGCTTTGTACATTTATCTCCAAAGGCTCTAGAGGAGTCCCCCAGAACAGCACCAGTCTTGTTTATTAGCTTGCTGAAATTTTTTAAATCACTGGCTCTGATGCTGCTACCCCAACTGATGACGGCAGGAGTGATCACACTCTCCACAACAGACTTATAGATCGGCAGCACTTTGCTGCAAACACTGAAGGACCCGAGTTTCCTCAGGAAGTGCAGCCTGCTCGGTCTCTTCTTGTAGACTGCCTCACAGTTCCATCTCCATCCAATCTGCTGTCCAGGTGAACACTGAGGTATTTATACTCCTCTACCGGCACTTCTATTCCCAAAAAGGAAATATTGTTTAACCTATTTGGTTTCTCCTGAAATCTACAACCGTCTCCTTTGTTTTATTCACAGTCAAGATGGGGTGACAGCTTCCACACCCTGCCACAAAGTGGTCCACAAAGTCCATGGACTCTACCCAACGACTGCAGAGACATTTTAGTATTTTATTTTAGTCTTTCTGGAAGTCTGAACCAAGTAAAAGGAATGGTAAGAGTACAGCCCCCTGAGCTGCTAACCAGCTGGTCAGACACAAAACCCTTTAGTCACACAAACTCTGGTCTGTTTTTCAAGAAGTCTCTGATCCAGGCGGCTGATTTCCAACCTGAATGAGCTAAACCCAGAAAAATCAAGAGGATACCACTTCAGAGCAGCATCCGACCCCTGCTGGGTGACTTCTACAGCAGAAGTGTCATACAACCTACAGTTTTATCGTGGCCTCTTACAGACGAACCAGGTGAAGGGTGTGTTACCTGCTGTGAGAAGGCGAAGTTTGAGCCCCAGAGGACCCGCCCCGTCTCTCAGGACATCTACGCACTCTGCATAAATGTTGCCCATGAAACAAGCCAACGGCATCGCAGGAGCTCTGAGAACACACAAGAAACATGCGAGTCTGTAGTGACTTCAAATTTCATCCCAACGCTGGCTATTTGCTCTTAACTTGATTTGAGAATCTGCAAAACACATTAATATTTAGATTAACGTCCTTTAACAGGAAGGTTGCATTGGGCCACATGGAATTGTTGTGGTTATGTACTTTGTCTCTTGTAGGTTGTTGCCAGTGTAGATGTGCATCCTCTTGACCATGGCTCCATGTGGAATCTGCAGGATGAAACCACAACAAAGTTAGTCTGTGCAAAACGGCTGGGGCTAATTACATATTTGATAATATAGCATATTAAATATTAAGGAGGTCTGAAAGGCACAACTCATAGTGACTTAGCATTGAAATGCTATTATTTGTCATGACTCCGTTCACAAGTTAATCTGACATTAAATTTTCTTTTCATATAGAAAAAAACCCCCAACTAGAAGTATTGTGGACGGGTCACACCAGTGAATCGTGTGTTGGAATTTTACCAATTAAGCAAAAACAAAACCTTAATTAAATCAGCTATTAGATGCAATATTTGAACAAATGATTTGAGCTTAAAGAAGTTCACAAACTTTCGTCTCTAAATAACACGATACTAGTCATTGTATTTTCCAGATTATTTGCAAAATATGCAAAGAACCGCAAAAAGATAAGAATGAGTGAATACAGAGCTAGCCACATTTATTAGTCCACCTAATAAAGATATGTTTAAAGTCTTAACCAGCCACAATAAATAATGATTCTAAACAAGTTTATTCTCCAAGTGCTGGACTCAATCTTGAACTGCATTCTAAAAGCATTTTTAATATTTTTTGGCTTTATCAACAGCCTACATTTGAGCATTTTTTCCCCAAAGGCTTTTTGCTCATGTATAGGAAGTCAGTATACCTGAAGTCTAAAAATAACGCTTCCAAGTTACTTGTGTTAAGCTTTGAGATAAATACTCTTATTGCAGTAACATAAATGTAATTCAGAAAAATTATAACAACCCAAAGTTTATTTCAAACACATTTATTGAGCGGGGTAAAGACATAAAATGTCAAAACAAAGTCACCCGTGGCACAATTACTGATCCCATCTTCAATCTTACAGAGAAACGCTGAAAGAAGCAAAACATTAGGGTGATGGCAAGGAGGCCTTCCAACCTCAGAGACCTGGAGCTTATCACAGACGATTAATCATCAAAAATACCGGCTGAAACAGGCAGGAAGCTTCCAATAACACACATTCAATGGTTTTCCAATTCATTGGTGCGAGGTGTATACATCATTTTAGAAATAGATAACTGAAAAACTTTATCTGAAACTGTGATTCTGTTCACTTGTAGCGTTTATCTTTAATATTTCAGATGGGTCTAACACAGGAGTTCATCTCCAGCTATATGCATTAGGGCTCATTCTTTAAACATAAAGAAGACTGGCAACTCTTCTTTAACCGTCTGAGAAGGGAACCGGTCCAGTCATCCTTACCTCGTATTTTGGAGCTTCGTTCCACGAGTCCAGTTGAAAGGAAAAGGAAAGTCCTCGAAAGTTGAGATGGAACAACTGCTCTGCAGCATTATAAACTGCACAGAGAGAGGACAACAGTAATTAAACTAAATTAAATTGTGTTTCTTGACCATTACAAAATTTGTCATTAAGTACCTCCAGGGTGTGTAGCCCCAAATGACTGGTCTATTTGCTCTATTGTGGGGGCGATGGCCTGAGAGTTGAAATGGACTCCACTAAAAGACAACACACACAAAACAGCATGTTGGGTCTGTTAACATTAATATAGAAAGGGTCTCATTAGAGAATAAAACTACTTATGGCAACTGGAAATGGTCCTGCAGGAAGAAAGACAATAATAAAAACCTAATCTCTGAGACACATTAACCAGAGCAGATTCAATTATTGTGAGATGACTGAGCAGCTGTGGGTCTCGGAGAAGAAAATGACCTTTTAAATTTTATAGACTCATCACCAACCAATGAGAAATACTTGATTAAAGATGCAAGATAAAGCAGAAGTCTAACATTATTGTGTTTGTAAAAATCTTTCTACTTACCAGTACTTTAATTTGACTTTGCTCAGGTCGTACACTTCAATCACCTAACAAATCAAAGCATAAATAAAACCAGGAATAAAGAGGCTGTAAGTGACAAGGGTCAATGCCACAATGGGAGTTTGAGATCCGGGCTAAATGAGCCTTTTCACCTTGAGTCTCTGATTTGTGGCATCAAACAGCAGTTTAATCCCATCCTGAGTCAGGTTCAGTATGAGGTCATGGCTGAGTGGTGTCTGCAGGAAGATTAGGTCAAAATTAAAAATAATCAACTTTAGTTGACTTTACTGTAAAACCTAAGCTTTACTAGATGCATTCACAGCTAACTTAATACATTTGGCTTCTAAGACAACTTTCTTGCAAACCCCAAAGTCCAGATAGTGTCATGTCAGTCTTTTTGTGCTGCTGAATAAAATAAAATAAAAAAAAATCTACAACCAGCAGAAGGTGTCAGGGTAAGACGAGATTGACTCTGTGGAGAGTCACTTTCTTTGGAGGCAGAGTAGATCTGTAAATGTGATGCATATCCCTGTTCGAACTACAGCTGCAGTGCTGCACGATTTATGCCAATTTTAGCATTATTGCGATGTTATAGTAGGTGATGGCCGTATAACATTGCCCTAAATATATATTGCAAATAACAGCATATTGCACACAAGGCAAATAAAGCCTTGTGTGCAAAATGCGAAAGCTAATTAATTACCATGAATTCTTAATATCTGTAAGATATTTGGTGATACTTGCAGTTTTTAGTATCAAAAAACCTCCAGAAGGTGTGGCAAGGTCATTAAGAAACTACAGCAGAAAGTTGTTAACACATTTAATTTTTTATTTATCTGTCACATTGTTATTGCAACGTTAATCATTATAATCACATTATGCATGTTATCCTAATATTGTACTGCACTAAAGCTGCACAACATATCAAATCACAACCATCACCTCAGTTTGAACGTGTGTAAAAATGCAGTAGACTGCAATTTTTTTAGCTTATTGTATTTAAACTATCATATATGCAAATTATGCATGGCAATAATTCAATTCAATTCAAAAACACTATTAATCCCAAAGGGAAATTAAATGCTGGTGTAACTCATAAATAAGGGATCCTGCTTGATAGACTTTCACATCCGTTGATGCCCATGCTGGATGAATTAGATGGTTACAAAGAGCAGTGAGAACATAATAATTCAGGAAGAGTCAGAGAAATGTGGGTTGCCACCCACTTTGACAAATAACAATTTAAAGTAATTTTCTATAATCTGCTTATAGTTCGGTGTAAATAAATGTGGTTTGATATCTAATAAATATTATCAACAAGAAGAAGGTCACTTGAAGGTTTGATCAGGATTTGTATTGCATAAGAGTTAACTGGTGCAAACAGGGATTGGAACAACAATCGAAGGAAATTAAGAGTGATATAAAAGTAAATAATGTAAAATTAAGTTAAAAGAGAGATCTGAGCATTTTATAATTACTTATCTTAACATTTTACTCGGCCTATATCATGCAAAGTCAACTTTTACAAGCTTTTAACTTAAGTTATAATGCTATTCTTTCATCAAACTCAAGGCCAGAGTGCTGTTTTGTTGTAGCTGTGGGGTACGGGGCATGCGGAGAGCAGCCAGTGTTTACGACACTGGCTGCTCTCCGCATGGCCGCTCAAAAATTACTTAGTGCTGCTTTAACAGGTCCGCTCCGTGACCACTGCTGAGCAGTCTGGATGCAGACAAGAAGAGAAGAGGTGCCGCCACGACAAGACCTCCACGGGCTGAACCACCAGCACACTGGGGAAATCCTCCGGTAGTCCCAGTCCGCCACTATATTAACACTGCAGTACAATAATTGACTTTATTTTATTCCCGTTGTGCTGCCTGTTCAAAGCGAATCACTTGAAATTGTCACTTATTAGCCCAGTGGCCAGAGGAACTAATCAATTCAGAGGATTTTATGATTAAATATTGAATTGGGAAAAAATTAATTGCAATGCATTGACGAATCAGTATTTTTACCCACCTCAACTTTAAACTGGTTGAATTTTCGCTTCACTTTTATTCTAATTTGGTCAGCTTGTCTCTTATGAGAGAAAATAAACTCTGATCTGCAAATCAGCAGAGAATATAACTAGGACTGCAACTATTATTTTGCTAATTGTTTAGTCTGTGTTCTATTTTTTAATTGACAGATTAATAATCAAACAGCCAAAGCTTTTTTTTTAACAGAACTAGACCCGAGTGAAGCCTAAACTAAGCCAGTAGTTCTGAATTTACAGACAAAGAAGGGTTTTCATCTTAAATGTAAAAAGGTTTTTTTTTGTAAAGTCCTGGCTTGATTACTGCTCTGGGTTTTGTTGTTGTTGTTCTTTGCGCAGATGACATATTTTAGAGTCTGTAGACTCTAGTTAACGATTTGATTCAGTTACTAAATTAGTTGACGATCATTTCAATAATCAATCATGATAAATCCGATTAATTGTTTCCGCCCCAGATCGAATCCAAATAACGAATAGTGACCCTCCTGTTCATAGATATTGACTGGAACCACATAAACACCTTTCCATACGCCAGACTCTAAGTGGATCACTTTTAAATTAGTGATCTCGGACTGAATTCCTCGAGGGCCAGTGTCCTAAAACTTTTAGATTTGTCCCTTGCCCGACACATCTGAATGAAGTTGCCCAACTACTGTGCCGTCCAACTCTTTGCTAATGAGCTAAAGTTTGAGTCAAGTGTGTTGAAGCAGAGACGCATCTAAAAGTTACAGGACACCAGTCCATGCAAATGCGAAATGAAGATCACTGGTTTAAAATCATTAGTACCAAAGTCAAAGATAAAAAGAACAAAGCTCAAAAGCTTTAATGTCCCAAAGGGTCAAAATAACCAACACTGTAATAAGACATAGCAAAGAAGAACAATAATGCAAACATTTAAAATAACAGTTTAATAAAAGAGGCAAAGAGTTTTTTAATTAACTTAAATGATTCATAGGTCAGATTAACATTGCCCTAAAAACAATCACTTAGGAGGATGGATATGAAAATGTGCGTACAAGCAAAAAAAATTTAAGCACATTCAGAAAAATGATTAAAAGCATTTATATTTCCTGAACAACAACCTGAATGTTGGATCATCCTCCCTTCATAACAGGGTAGGTGGGGGCTGACAATCTGACCAAAGATTTAGTTTAAAAATAAATCTTATGAAACTGAGGAAAGTCTGCAAAACTCGCAGTACTGCCAAAACAGGGACTCTTGTGCAAGCTGATTAACATTTTTTGAGGTTACACAATCAGTAGAGGACCTAGGAGCAGATATGCGGCCATTTTACCTGTTCGCTGTATAGCACCTGGACATTTTTGATTATACGGCAGTGTTTCTGGAGGATAGAGATGGCCTGGGAAAATGGCATCCCTGTGAAAATAAAGACACACACACACATAAGAACACAATAGTGTCCCAAAGTCCTGAATGTGGCTTCATCCTATTTCTATTAATTGAGTTCATGTGTTAGTAATTTAATAGCAAATGTCATCTTTAGACACTTAACTAGACAGGCCCAATTTATACCCAGGTGTACAGATATATGCAGGAACATGTTGGCAAATTAGAATAATTTTATTTCAGAAATTCAATTCAAAAAGGCAAACTTGTGTATTACATAGGTTAATTACACACACACACAGGGATGTACGTCAAGCTTTTATTTCAGGTAATTTTGGTTATTATTTATAGCTAATGAAAACTCACGATTAAGTTTCTCTGAACATTACAAAAAACAAAATTATTTTTAATACAGAAATGAGCCAAAAGAAATGCATCCTACGCAAAGGTTACATTTACTTTTCCATCTTAAAAAGAGGAGTTTGACCCACTAAGCAACAGTCCAGTCCTTCTCCTATGTAAGAGGCTTCTGTAGTCTCCGGTTCAGAAGTGACTTTGCACAAAGAACGTGACAGTTCTAACCCTCGTGGTGCTCCTAATGCACTGACTCCAATCTCAACACACTTTTTCCTTCCACTCAACTTTCCACTAATATGCTTGAATCAGGCATTCTGTGAATATTTTTTTTTTTTAGCAATGCCCTTTTGTGGCCATATAATGGTCTGTTAGCTAGACAACGCCCTGTGTAGCTATCGACAAACTCAATTTTCCATTAACTGTGAGCCATAAACGTCAAAATTAAGAGAAATAACAGCTTTGTCACTTTGTGTGTGTGTGTGCATATTAACACGAGTTTCACATTTTTTATATAAATCGCTGAAATAAACAACTTTCTAAATGTTATTCTAACTTACTTAGGAGGTAGGGCTGGACGATATAGGAAAAAAAACATATCGATTAAATAGAAATCATATTGATCAATACCGATAATTATTGATTAGAACAAATTCAAAATGTATATTTTAAGTGCAGCCCTTGGCCGTTTTGTGATGTTGCTTAACAACCTATTTTTAGATACAGAACACACAAACACTGAATTCAAACTCAACCCTTTATTCAACCAACTTTTTACCAAAACTGCAAGTTTTTAAAAAATGAAAAAGAACACGTGCTCTCTGAACTCTCTGAAGGGGGCGGAGCTTTACTGGGTCTGCGTTGTGATTGGTTAGGAGGATGTAATGACTGTAATGACTGTAATATTAATCTAGATGGCTAGAATGCAAAAGGAAGGAAAACTTTTATTCTATTGAACTTTTTATTGATCCTTTTTGTTTTCTATCATCGATATACGTCTATCAGTTGTTATATATTGTTATTGAATTATCGTCCAGCCCTACTTAGAGGGCACTATTGTGACAGATTCTTTAACATGGCTACTACCAACTTCTATTTTTCTCCTAAGGCTGCCATTTTTGAGGTACGGGGTTTTGTCACTCACCTAAGGCGAATTCCCATTGCTCATTTCCTAGTGATCTCTCAGGGACCACCTCCAGATCCAGCATTGGCAAGTAGTGGGGGGGCAGCTCACCTCACCTCAAGACACTGTGGGACCCTGCCTGTGTTTCTGCTGGCTCTCCCTGATAACAGCGACTTCTCGCAGCAGTTTTAGTTTTCTATTTTAGATCATAACTACCAACCTCTATTTTTCTCCCAAAGCTGCCAAATTCCTGAGCCTCAAAACGGACCCTTTCTTATCTCATGATATGTTAAATCGGGTAAAAGGTGAGGTATATATATTTTTTAAACTTTCCTAGCACAGTTTTACCATATGATGTATATGTGTAACACGTAAAAAAATAGCAAAAATATCCAGCAAGGGCTGATAAATAAATGACGCAACCTGCCAGCAAACCTAAAACACACAAAGCGAGCTGTCAGTCAAAGCAGCAGCTTGTTTATGACCTCTAAAAATAAAAAAAAAATCAATAAAAACAAGCTGACATCCGCCGCAGAGCAGAGATAAGTCCCACTTGTTCAGCGGCGGGACGCGACGAAAAAACGGGACTGTGGAAATAAACACATAAGTCCGCCCGTTATCTTACCTATCAGTGAATGTCGCACGGTTACGAAAGAAAGAAAAAAACACATCCAAAAATGTGTTTTATCTGCGCTACAAGCTAGCGTTAGCCGTCCAACTAGCTGCCCTGACGGTGCGCTCGTGATCAATTATACACATAAATAAACTAGTCGCAGGAGGAAAATACTTGAGTCAGGCGAGAGAAAGTTGTTATCCTGCTTGGGACTCAAACAAAGAGACGCCGTCGGCTGTCGCGGCTGTTTTTTTCTCTCCCTTCAGCTCAGGAGCTAGCTCCGCCGCCGCCGGGGACGCAGGTTGAGACCTCCACGCAATGTACCGCGTCCCTTTGCCCGGTAAACGCCCGCTGCTGTACCCGCTTCTCGGTCTGTCGCCGCGTCCGTTAATGTCGAGAGGCGATAAGAGAGACGCAGCGTCCGCCCGCACCAGCAGCAGCAACTTCAGACATCAACAACAGCCAGCGGGATCAGCTGATGGCTCAACTTCCTGTACGCGTAGAACGTGATGACGTCCCTCCCGTTTTCCAATTTACTTTGCGGCCTCAACGCTACAACTTTTTTCATCAAAACGAATATTTCTTTTAAAATAATACGTCCACACAATGTCTAGAGTGGTGCAGAATAAAAGTAAAATAATTTAAATTAATTTTACTGGAAATTAAATATATAGCTGGTATATAAATCATTTAGTTTATAAATTTTGACGGGTCCAAAAACTATATATTTACTTCTGGTCAACGCCAAAGGATTCTGCACCAATAGTAATGGTAGGTTGAAGTCACGTGAGACGGAGCTCTGGCGGGTTGCCAGATCGTAGCAGCTCATGGCTTCTTCCAGCGTTACATTTTTCAGATTCAAGCAGACCAAAAAAGAACCAAAACAAGGGGGAACATCGGTCAACCTTTTGAGCATTGGTGTCAACTTAGGGAAAAAGGGGCTCAAAGCCACGCAGAGTTTGCTACTTTTCATTTGTTTGGTAATGCTAACCATTATGCTAATATGTGTTTACATGAGAGAAATGTTATCACAAAAACAATCTATACCAAGAATCAATTTTATATATAAAATAATTAAAGAAATAATGGGCAATCTTTTTTGGTTTCGATTTCTGGGGGATTACCTTATCTATTGGTTGTCCCTCATGTAGGGTGACCACCCGTCCCGCGTAGCGCGTGCGCACAGAGTTTGAAGCCCAATTCATGCGTCCCGCAAATTGAGACCGTGTCACGCATAATCAATGCTTTCTCAAAAAAAAGTTGGTCGCTCTATCCACCTTATTTTCGAACGACAAAGTAACTATGGCCACAGCTTCAAACTATTCATGACTGAGAAGATGACATGAAGAAGTGCCTCATATAACGTACGAGGACATTTGAACCTGTTTTGTGTCGTCACTTGGTGCGGACGGCTCTGCAGTGCGACTTTACCGAAGCGAACCTCCGTAGTGAAAAAGTTGAATCGGTGTTAATAAATATCAACAAGGATAACCTGGTATTCATGGAGGCTGATGGCCGTTCAAGCCAAAACTAGTCCGACGTTCACGCTGCTGGATCCTGACTGCATCAACCGGCTCTACCGAGACGGCCGAAGCGCTCTGGTGCTGCGGCTCCAGGGGAAGCCTTCAGTCATGCAGCGGCGACCTTATGGAAGGTAGGCTGATGAATGGTCTGATTCAGAAACATCCTGGCTGTTGGCTCGTTGTGATTAGATTGCTGGTCAGTTAATTTTGTAATGTTTTGGATTAAACTGATGTTATAAGTGGACATCTAAACATTCTGCCCACTTCATGTTTTGGCTTGAAAAGGTTTGAGTCCTAAAGGTGTCCCCAGAATGTTGAACAGTTTTTTTCCCCTGTGCCTGCCTTTACCAACATCCAAGTTCACCATCCTTCCTCCCCCTTCTCGTTCTGTGAACCTCTGGAGTCGTGAGTTAACTTAAGACTTTTTTACAGTTCCTGTGGTGTAGAGCAACTACAATTCCTGTTAATCCTTTAATTTTAAATTATAATTTATTTAAAGTGAATAAATTGTAATGAAAAATAAATAAAATTAAATAGCTAAAGTAAATCGGAATTGGAAGTGCATCTGTTCATTGAATGTTCAACGTATTATGAATCTTTATTTAGAAAGAAATACACATTGGTTGGCCTATTCATGAGCATACATCAGCAATTACACATGTTTATGGGAATAGGGCATTATTAATATACCATGTAAGGTGGTATGTGCTAGAAATGTGTAAACCACTATCAGTGAGTCTGCCCGTGAGGTGGGGGCAAGCAGTGTCCCACTTTGTCCCTCAGAAACATACCCCTTGTCCCCCCTTGGGCTTATTAGCAGGTGGTCACCCTACCCTCATGTAGCTCCAATGTGTATGCACGTTCCTTGCCAGTTTCCGCTTGCTGGCTGCACATGCGCACTTTATTACAAAAAAGTTAAAAAACAAAACAACTGGACTTTTTTTCAAAGTTAGAAGATATTTCGCTTCCTATCCAGAAAGCTTTCTCAATACAAAATGTCTGGAGTCGTGAGGAGTTGCAAGCTTTATAGTACTGCCCAACAAAGGCCTTCTAATGGCTTAGATAACATGCAAATTGAACCGAAACAGATCCACCCCCTTAAGTAATGGAGAGTCGTTAAGTTCATTGCTGGCCTGCAAATTTAACCGAAACTTGTCCACGCCTGTGCAATGGGGTCGTTAGGGTCGTTATTGGCCTGCCTTACAGGAGCGATGTTGGATGATGGATTGTGGCGATTGGAAGGAATCAACCCTATAGCTGTGTTGTAAGTCTTTGAGAATTGGAACCTAAGTCCTTCTCCTCCGTTTAAGGTTGGTTTTTCTCTCTTAACGTAGATGGCTTCCTTCACACGTGAACATTTTGGTCCTCAAAGAGTGTCCTTTGTTTTTAAGGTGTAGGTGGACAGCAGTCTTGTCCTGAGGAGGTAGCTCTCCTGTGTTGAGCCAGGCGTCTGTGGAGAGGTTGTTTGGTTTCTCCAATATAAAGATCAGAACATTCCTCACAGCAAAAAAAAAAAATCCAGTTGTTTTGTTTTTTAACTTTTTTGGAATGACCATCACCTGGATGACTGAGAATCTTCACCAGCATATTCTAGCATTTATGGATCCAATTAGCTAAGCAGTTAGCTTCGGTGTTAGCTGGAGCAATTTGCAATACATACTCTGGTGTGAACATTCGATCCCGTGAGTCCAGCTGTCCTTAGAGGGAGCTTCTACGCAGCCTGTAGGTCAGGATCTTTATTGTCATTGAAACATACATTACAACGAAACTTGTTCTCTGCTTTTAACCCATCACCCTTGGGGAGCAGTGGGCTGCCATGTGCGGCGCCCGGGGAGCAATCTGGGGTTAAGAGTCTTGCTCAGGGACCCAGAGTGCAGGCGCTGGGGATCAAACCGGGTACTTGCATCCTTCTCTGAGTGCAAGCGCGCTGCTCAAACCACTCGGCCAACACTCCCTCTGTCTGTTGTTTCGTCCTCAAGCCCTTGGGGTGATCCAGATTCAATAAACTTAAATAAAAAAAGCACCAGTGATGCAAGGTCTTCAAAAAAGGTTAAGTTTCAGGAGGCTTCTTCTTCATCTGCACCATCTTGTTCCACAGCTGGTGTATTAGCAGATTTGTCTTTGTGACTCTCTCACCACAATTTTTTCCAGAACACATATTGATGAGCCCCAAGACTTTTGGGAAAATATTTTGTACACTACCACGACAAAAGTTTAACTTTTCAGACATCTGGTGTAAAAGTAACACAGCATTTCAGAAAAAGAGCATCACAGCAACAGTAAATGACGGTGGTGGTAGTGTGATGGCCTGGAGCTGTTTTGCTGCTGCAGGACCTGGAAGACTTGCTGCAATAAATGGAACCATGAATTCTGCTGTCTACCAAAAACTCCTGAGGGAGATGGTCTGGCTATCTCTTTGTGACCTCAAGCTGAAACCAACATGGGTTCTGCAGCAGGGCTATGATCCGCAACACACCAGGAAGTCCGCCTCTGAATGCCTGAAGAAAAAATGCTGCTCTACTTAAGTTTGATGCATTTGTCCTGATACGTTAGGCCCTCTCCCAACATGTATGGAGCGATATTTGTGCCTTCAACCTGAAGGCACAAATATCGCTCCATAATTAGAGGCTATTGCTTGGTGCGAGTGGAGTGCTTGCTCACCTCAATCATGATTAGACCGCTTATTTAATCTCTTGGAAATTAGTTACAGGACCCAGTTGTAAACTCTGTTCAGTGTTGGCTTTTCTCTTTTAACCAAGATGGCTTCTTCAACCCCTTTTTCAAACCATCTGTTCTCTCTGTCCAAAATCTGGACATTACTGCTGTCAAAAGTGTGTCAAAAACCAAACGCAACTAGAGGAATTGATACATATTTATTGTGATAAACAATCAACATTTTCAAATGAATATCTCATATTATATGTTAAACTCCTCTGAGAGGACAAGTTTAACATAAAAGTAGATGAAAACACAGAGCACACAAACAGTAAGAGAAATGCAAGGTTTACACAAGCTACACATCAGAGACGTTCTAACATATAAATAAGTTAAAAAAATAACAGGCAATGTAGAAAAGGAAAGAAAATTTTATTTTAATGGTTTGACTTAATGCCTGCATTAAGATAATGAAAGGACGAGTTTGATGCTTCTTTTACAGTTTTTTATTATAGTTCCTTTTTTGCGGGTGGTGGAGAAAACATGGATTTTTTTTTTTATTAAATCTAAAACCAATTTTTTTTTTTGGGAGGTCCGATCTCTTTCATTTTTATTTGTACATGATCTTGTCTTTTAAATTAGAAAATTTGGAACATTTTGCTTATTCTGTTTATTTATTTATTTTACAAGTGCTTATTGTCAAACTATAAACCAAAAATAAATATTGTTTTAATTTACCAATCCATAGAAAAGGTTGCTTCTTAAGAACATTTTCACTCCTACTTTTATTCCACTGTTGACTTTCTGATTTGTACAACAATATTTGTTCTCGCATCATGAATATGTGTGAATCAGTGCTGCAGTTTCATGTATGGGCTCCACTTGTAATTCTGCACATTTATCTCACAATGACGCCAGGACTGACTTCTTTATCTACTTTCTAAACCTACGAACATCACAGCCGACCACATAACCGCCCCTCCTCATCCTGCAGGTTCACTCAGAAAAAACAACAGATTTAATAAAAAAAAACATTTTGACTAATTTTATTGACTCAACCAGCTGAACCTTCGGGAAGAAATTTCTTCAGATAAAAATATCCTGATTGCCAGAAAGAAATAACATATTTGAGCCTATAAGGTTCATCAGTTTAAAAGCTATAGTAAAGTATTGTTATGTCAGATAAAGTCTTTTGTTGTTTTGAACCCTGAGCTGATTGTATGGCTGCATTTGCAGAGAGAACCTGAAGAAACATTTTTGAAAATACTAGCTAACTCCATCTTATTATTATTTCTTTTGTTTAATTTCTTTTAAAGATAATTAACATGCTGAAACATACAGTTGTATAACTGTACAAGTACAGATATTAGTCTGTATTTATCTAAATAAGTCAAACTTAAAAGACCCGGAGCCAATAAAACCGTTCGTTTCAGAAACTGTAAAACAACTTCAGATTACAGGATTAGACTCAATCCACATTTAAGTGGATTTATTACAAAATAAAATAGAATAATACAAAAAACATTAAAAAAAGTACATAATAAGCAACAAAAATCCCCAAACCTCCCAATCTGCTGGAGATGTTTTTCTTTTTTTGATTACTGCAGCTGCTTCGGGTCTGAGAGAAGAAATAAAAACTCCTACTGAGATAAGAGAAATATAAAAAGTAAACATCATGACTTTCACACAACGAAAGGAAGGCTACAACATACAGGAAAACACACGGGTCCGATACACAAGTGCTGTAACAGGACAGGGCCGAGCGGACAGCGTTCAGAGTTGTACAGCCCTGTAAGGATGAGGAACATCTGGGTGCCGTCTGGGAGTTAAATGGACCTCATACTGCCACATCCTACGCAGTCTGACGAGTTAATCATGTTCATTCTGGTTCAGTTCTTCATCGGGTTTTAGGTGAACTCAGTGAAGGCAGTGAAGTCGACCCACAGCAGAGCCAACGTCTAAACCCGTAAACACGAATTCTCCTGATCATTCACAACGATTGCTTTCGGTTATATCTGCTAAATGTCTTTTCTTTCTTTTAAATTGCCTCATGGGATGTGAATGGTAGATAAGAGCAAAAAAACATACCCGAGCTGCTGCTTGGAAGATATTGTTGTATGGGGACCAGATATGCCACAAAATTATAAATTATTACATCCTCAATTTGTGAGCCAATAGGTTAATTAATTTGTTATTTAATTAGAATTGGAAACAGAAACATAGGTAATTTATCAAAGAACTGATTAAATAAGTCCAGAGAAATTGTTTTATTGTTTTGTTTGCATAAAGTACCACTGCTTCCCTAATATATATTTTTTAACACTATATACCTTTAGTATTTTTATCAGCAAACATTGCTCTGGTCAAAACAATTGGTCTGAAGTTGGCTTGCCGTTGTTGAGGAAAATATCTTAGTCAGGCAGTAAGGTATGTCTCCTCTCTGTTGCCGGGTAAGATATCATGCAACTTTAGTTTTATGGCTGTTAGGTCATTGCGGCCTGACCCTGTACTGGGAAGAGTAGTTCCTCTGTTTGAGAAACAGATAGCCTCCAAATCTGAAATCACCCCTCCTCCTGAGCTTAGCGGGAGGAGCACTAAGTTGATGAAAAGGATGTCTTTCCAAAACTTAGATCAGACAAAAGCTGCAATACCAAGGGATGGACGTAGATACACTGGTAATGTAAACTTTTGTCTCCATTCGGAATTCCTAATGAATTAAATATGCATATTACAATGTTTTACCTCTGATCAACGTATTCCTCATTTATTGTCAAATCTTAAACCGGGGTAGTAAATGGGGCCTTCAGGGTTTAAGCAGGAGAAGGCCGGACACGTTTATAAATCCACACTGTTTAGGTTAACCCATCAGATGTGGGGGGTCTGTTTGATAGACCACACTGACAATTTAAAATATTTCATGATGCACTGCAGCAAAAATAACCATGACGTAATTTATCAAATAAACATTATATAACTACTTCCAAGTTTTAAAGAACTAACTTATTAATATTTAATATTTAAATATTAATCCAGCATTTAATCAGTTATTGGCACCAAGTGATTTATTGACTAACTTATCTATTTTTTAATTGCATTTTTCAAATTTCAAATACCCTATATTGAAATATACAAAAGTGGCATTCATGGCACTCCATACTTTTTACGAAAAGGTCAAACAGCTACTGGTAGCAAATAAAGAGCAAATTCAAATTAAAAAGACTAATTTGAGTAAACCCTAGGGTTCTCTCGATCCAAACCCCCAAGTGTCAGCTCCTTGTTTCTCGTGTTTCTAGTGACCTAGTTTCTGCGTTTTATGCTGCAACATCAGCTGCTGTAAAACGTTGCGATGGAGTGTGTCATCTTGACCTGCTAACGTGTGCAAGTTGGAACTGGTTTAAAACACAAAATGGAACCGGTTCATTCCTATTTGCGTACCAAGCAGTTTGAGTGTTGCTCAAGGCGGCAGTAAAACAGCTGCACAGCTACAAACCACAGTTTACCAATGCTGATGCTGAAACACGTTAGAGGAAATCCTGAAGAAAAGGGTCAGTGATAATATTTTTACTCACAGTTTTGAACGTTACACTTTACCGTGTGAAACTGAGTGTACAAAGGAAGCAAACAGGACCCTGGAGTTAATGTGTTGATAAAATTGATGTGATTGCCAAAATACTGGTGTAGCAGGTGGAGGATAACTTAAACGTATTTTCCTGGGTTCAAATGATCATAAAGGCGCAGGACTTCTGACAAATTTGTTTTGGTTTTTAGAAAAATAATATTGATAAATACAACAAGAAAAGGAAATTAAGAGCTGGCGACCTGTCTAGGGTGTACCCTACCTCTCGCCCAGTGACCGCTGGAGCATCAGCCGCCCCCGCGACCCTTCACGGATATGTGGGTATGGACAATTGATGGATGAATAGATGGAAATTTTTAATTCATGTGTTAAAATTTTTAAAACACCCAACGCGACCCAGCTGTTCCTCATCAAAGAGCGGATAAAGAGTGCTCTGACGATAGAGGCTGTAATACGAGCAATAGGGAGCAAAGGAAGCCCCATGTTTGATTTCATGCAGTAAAAGGACAAGCAATGTGGGGGTCAAGACTGATTGTATCACATAGTGCAAAACCTCTTGGAAGACGAAGGACATTTAACTCTCCCCATGAAAAACACACGACACATTTAAGCCAGTTGTATGAGAGCAGAAGGTCATGTAGCAGTTTTTACATTTAGAGCCTTCAGGTTGTTGCTACATAAGCTGTGATGGTTTCAAAGAATCTAAATTTACACAATGCAAACACTTCTTAACCCTCCAGCCTGGTAAATATTTCTTTGGTTTGTCTCTCTCATTTTTTAGGTCTCCTATTTTTATCCCCCCCTCCCTCCCTCCAGCAAAGTGAACTTTGGTCTCAGAAAACAGCAGGTTTTAAGAAATTAAGTTGATAAAATGGAAGCTCTCACAGGCATGTTGGCAAACATGAGGTGTTGAAACATTGAAAAAAATGAAAATGTGTATTTTAATAACATGACCTGTTAAAACCTCTTTTGATTCATGCTGTGGAAGTAAGCCCTGACCGTGACCCTGAGCCACAACGATTTCTCTCTTTTCTCTGCTCCTTCTTGTTCAAACCTCTTCTTCCTCCTTCTTCCTCGTTATCAATGTTCTGCATTGATCTGAAACCGTCCACATCAAGTCGAAATCTAACTAACTGTTCTCTGTTTCTGGATTTAAATCCATCCAAATGTTTCTGCTTAAATCTTTGGTTTCCTTTGTCGTTTATATGTGTATGTCAATCGCGAATTTCAGTTTAAGGAGTTTCTATAGTCTGCAATCCAAATTTTTAGAAATATATCAATCACAAGTTTAAACCGTTTTGAGGAATAATGCAGAACAACCGGTCCATGACTGCAGTTTCATGCAGAGTTTTTCTTTCAAGCCGGCTGTGTTGAAATTGAACAAACAAACTTCCTCAGTTTCCTTTTTCTCTTCCTTCTTCCATCGTCAGCGCATCTTGTGTTCCACGTCAGCGTTGGCCATGTTTGAGCCAGGGCTGGGGTCCTGCTGTCGTCTGGACTGGGGAGAGACAGGGATAGAGGGATGAAGGAGCAAAGAAAGGGAGGAGTAAAACAGGAAGGGAAAAGTGAGGTCCAGAAAAATGAGGATGAACGAAAATAGAGATGGCAAAAAAAAAAAGATTACAGAGAAAATACAATAAATTAAGTACGGCATTCAAAAATTGTATAAACAAAGTCTGACTTCTTTATGAAGAATATATGTTTTAAAATTATATATCTACATAAAATGTTTAAAAATACAAATTATCTTATTTTTCTCAATTTCAGACATTTATTTAGAATAAGCTTTTCCTGTTTTTGGTCGGTTAAGCTTACCTAAATTATTTCTATTTGCTAAATTTCAGAATAAAGATTAAGATAATTGCTTTAGAAATGTTCTTTAGCTTTCTTCAAATTCAGAAGTTGACACACTTTTCCTTGGCGTTTATAAGAAAAAAAGAAGCTTTAAACTGTATGACTTGAGACAAACTGTTTCTCTCTTTTCAAGCTTCGCACCATAGTTAGCTGGAATTTTGGCCCATTCCTCCTCCCAACAGAACTGGTAAAACCGGGTCAGGGTTGCAGGCTAATTCACCAGAATCTTTTATGGGATCGAGATCAGGGCTTTGTGATGGACGCTCTAAAACGCTCAGTTTGTCCTGACGCCACTTTGTTACTAATTCTTGTGGTCCTACTTGAGGCTACTGATGGTCGATGTCCATTAAAAGACCCATTTGTGTGCACCCCCACGCCATGTACTTCAGACCACAAAGCAGAGTTGAACCCAAACTGAACATTGAGAAGGAAAAAAGCCCAAATTTCCAGCAGTAAACTCTGGATATCATCAAAATATAAATTAATGTTAAAAAGTCTCCTCATATTTTGAATTTTCTTTATACAAAAAAAGAGAGAAAAGGTCTGGATGAAAAATATTCCTCAAACTCAGTGTTCTTTTTTCTTCCTACTTATCCACACTTTTCCTGCTGTTACAAAACTGAAAACCCTGAAAAAGTAAAGAATATGAAGCTGATGACGACTAACCAAACGCAAATGCGTCCTGAATCCAGACTAAAAGGAGATACCAATAATAAAGAATTTCCAGTAGTCTTTTTTGCCACCAGATGGAGCCAAACGGCTTGAAAATGCATCTCTTATTGCTGTTTTTACACACACTGCTGTTATTTTAGTCAAGGTATCTGGTAGACAGACAAAAACAGCAGCAGGCAGACAAACAGACACATAAACTGGCAGACATGCAGACACACACACACATTCACAAAGTTGATGGTTAGGTCATCAACAGAGGCCTTCAGCATGAGAAGACTTTTAAAAATATTTCCTGACTCGGTGTGGTGGTGGTGTTTGCGAGGCCATGGTGTGACCCTCGGCGTCCGTAACTAAAATACTTGTGGTTGTATGTTTACACTGAAGCGATAACTGTATGTGTGCGTGTGTGTGTGTGTGTGTGTGTGTGTGTGTGTGTGTGTGTGTGACACGACTTGGGTGATAGAGGTGAGAAGGTGCAGGAGAAGGTGAAGCTGGGAGCAGACAGAAATGCAGACAGAGATAGTGAAGGGGTTGCTTAGCTCAAGTGGTATGCAGTTTGTGACTTCTCAGTGACTCACCGTAATAGCAACACACTTTCACACACACACACACACACACACACACACACACACACACACACACACACACACACACACACACACACACACACACACACACACACACACACACACACACACACACACACACACACACACACACGTCATGCTTCCATTTTCACTACACGCAGCCAGACTGGCTCCTTGGATGTTTAATTAAAACTGCTGCTTTCACATGTTCGCACGTGGCTCATTTACAGTCACATGACTCTTGGATCAAAGCAGAGTTGCAACAAACAACTCCTAATTGTTCAGCATGGCGTCATTTTTGACTTTGTTTTTAGTAGATGGTTCGGCTGCAGCAGACGGAGAACATAGTGTGATAAAATAGGGTAAGCATTGACATATTAATGTCTTATAAGAAAACCAAAATACGGAAGTTAGGAAGAATTCCTTCTGGCCAGGATATACAAGGATCATAAGGTTTTTGGTTCCCAGCTTTCACACTCTTTTCCATTTTAGCTTAATCTTTGTTTGAGAGATATTGAAATGACAGAAACGTTTCTACACTTAAGGGAAGATGTACATAACTTTAGAACCTAGTAAAGACCAGATCAATGTGAAAAACTGTTAAATGGTAAAGGATTAAAACTTTGAACTGACTGAGGGTGAACTTTCTCTTTAACCTGTTCTTGTAAAGTTCATAAAATGACCCTTAACAACTACAACCTGAAAGAATAAACCAGTTTAGTATCTAATTTTGGCCAGCTTTTCACAATACAGCTCCAGTTTAAGGACACTTGCAGGCACACACACATCATTTTAAAAGTTCTGGACTTTTAATTGGGGTCAATGCAACAACTTGTGAGTTTCTTTTTCAGCGTTGCTTGATGACCCAATGCGGATCAAGCTTCAGCGTTAAGCCAGATAACCTTCCATTGGTTTCTAGAATATTTTTTACACGGTAGAGTTGACTGGATGGAAGGAGTCAAGGTCCTATGGCTGCCAGGGAATCTCAGATCATCACCCCTTAACGACCCTGCTCTGAATTTATGAACTATAGACAAAAGAAATGTCATCTCTGGAAAAAACAAATCAAAACTATGAACAGATCTGGCTGAGGACAGATTGTGTCTTCATCAGAAGCCTTTTAGATTTAGTTTTTCCTGTTTTTATGCTAAAAAATGCATCAGTTGTGATCAAATAAGCACAATTAAGCTATGCAAAAGAAAGATAAAATAGGCTAATATAAACTAAGCCAAGTTAAGAAAAATTTCATTATCTTAGATAGAACTAAAAAATAGTTTTGTGAAGAACTAAACATATCTTTTTGGATGGACTATGGTTAAATGTTACACACTATCTCTCCCTGTTGTTCTCCAGTCTCTTGTTTACAGCTGCCACTCAGGGCTAACCCACTACCATAAAATGCCACCGCCAGGCACAACATGGTGGAGAGCACGTCCATTGGATCAAAGCGTTCTCTTGCTAACAGCATCATAAAGTTATGAGTTACTTCTTCACTAGACATTTTCCTCTGATGCTGTTCTTCTTTTTTTAGCCTTTGCAAATAGGCTCATATGAGTTGATGGTGAGAATGGGAAATGGGTGCTGAGTGCTGGAGCGGAGGTAGAGAGGCGTGGCTTGATACACGTCTTGTTTTGGTCTACAGACGGTGCTCAAGCTCCACCTAGTGGTGAAAAATTGCTTATTGCTCCTTTTACTAATAGTGTACATTTTTAATCAATATTTTGTTCTTTGTGTGCTACCTGGTGCGAGTTTGTTACAACTTTATTCTAATCTGACAGATACTGATTGTTTCTACAAGGATTTGTAAATTAAAGGCAACAAAACAGAAATAAACCTTTTTTTAGAACGTTGTGAAGTGAAACAGAGATCCATCACCAAGACATGCTGTAACCAGTTGCTAAAATCTAAAACTATTGAACAAAGAGGAACAAATGGGACCTTTATGACTTTAAGATGCCGGAAGGTTTCACTGGCTGAACAAACACAGTTGGATTCCCCTCCAAACTTCCAGCTAATGGACTGAAAATGAGTGACATGTCTAGCTTAATAAAGCATGAAAACCCAAGTGATCTTTGCATCACCCAGTAGTACAGACACATTTATGTCTCTAAACGCAAAACATAAAAAGTTCCTTAATAATAGACAACTTATTCTCAACAGAACTGGGAAAACCAAAATCATCTAAGTAACTTCAAATTTCCTGCCATTTCTCTATCTAAGCACTCAAAAAGGTTGTGAAATTTTCCATGAACTATTGAAAAAAAATGTTTTGGTCAAATGCATCAATTATTTAAGTACTTCCTATCATTTTGCAATCAGAAAACTCTGCTTTTTGGAAACCTCTGGAGGTTTCTGGGATCTTTTTTTCCCTGGATTCATGGACAGCAGAAGCACTAAACCATTAGGCAGAAGCTAATGATTTGTGTTCGTCTGTTCAGTTTAGTGAAGCTTTATTAAAATCCGACACAGAGCGCCTGAGAGTGAAGGAAGGAGTGGTCTTTGCTAATCATCAGGGCCGGAGAGAGCTTTTTGTATTGATCCGCACACAAATGGAAGCCTGCAGGGCCACGATAGGCTGCTTAACCACAACTCAATACTCGCAAACCTCGTGTGTGTGTGTGGGCGCATCGTGATTGTGAGTGGATTTGCTGTTTCTGCAGGTTTGTGCACCTGCGAAGCGTTTGAATATGTTTGTGAACTGGTGTGTGTTAGTCAAAGCAGGGGGTCTGATAGAAATCAATACTAATGATATATTAATGCTTTCAGTGCCAGCTCATCATTTATGGACAAATCTCTTTCTGCAGCGTACTTGAAGTGTGTGTGTCTGTTTGTGTGCACATGTTTCTATATTCATACTGGATTGCAAATGTACAGCACTTCAGAGGTCCAACTGCTTTTTTCATAGCCTGATTGCTGAATGTTGAAATAGTTTGAGGCTTAATATTTTAGCTAGACCGACACAACATTAAGTGAAGGGGGTGGGTGGATGAGTGGGAGCACAGTGAAATTAAAAGGCTTTCATCTTAATCTATATCTTCACCATATATCATTATGACAGGTACCTTCTGACCTTGGCTGATTGGAACATCACTGCATTTAGATGGAAATCATGTCATATCTGCTGAAATGACAAGTCTGCTGCTTCAGTAAGCATTAACATTTTACAACAGGGCTAAAACAAAAAGTCAAAGAAGTCCTCGACTTCACAAAAGTTGGAGTGGATTTGTTTTTCAACATAGTTCTCATTAATCCAAGTACTGCAGAAGGAAATGCAAACATGATCATTTGTTTGAGCTAAAGTATATTGAGTTTGATTCTATAAAAAGGGAAATTAGGATTTCAAAATTATGAATGGGAATCAAAGACGCTGGTACTCAGTGGGATTTCCTGGTATTAGGGAAAATATTATTAGATGTTTCGATAAACATTTGCATATGAAATGTTATCTGCTGATGGGAATCTGCTGGTTATGGGAAGGAAAAAAAAACAAACAAACCAATTATTGCCTTTCTGATAAAAAAAAACGAGAACTACTCATCTGTTTCCTTGTCTTTGACCTCCCTCAGATCAAAAGGGTTAACTTTGCCTTTGAATAGCAAGCAGCAGAGATAACTCGATCAGCCGCTAACAAGACACAGAGAGTTACAGAGAAACAGAGACACATAGAGAGGTGGAGTGCAGACCACAGAAATGCAGAGGCCTGAATCTGTGCAGCTATTCAGTAAAAATCGTCAGTCACACCCAAAGAAAAACTCAGAGCAGATTTCCAGAATCTTTCTGCAACTGTTGGATAAGATCTCCACTACCTAATCTTATTATGTTAGATAACAAACTGTGATAGGATTTGATAACTGTCAGACTTTTAGGAAACATTTTCATGAATCATTTATTGTCAATAAGAGAAGAGATTCTATTTTCATCAGCTCAAAATGTTCAATTAAATGCTAACGTGTTAAACTATCTCCAATTAAAATGCAAATTGTCTCCACAATGATATAAGTAACACCTTCCCTTCCTTTGACACTTGTACCTGAGGAAGCCTCTGTAAGCTGCCTTATGACTACCAGCCCATTGGGTGCGACCTTCCTTATAATGAAGGCCTTTGAATGACTAAGTCATGGGACACATTAAAGCCAGATTCACACCACCATCTACAGTTTGCTCATTGTTCAAACTGCTCCTCAGATGAAGTGAGAAGGCATGCTCTGGTCACCATCATGTTCCTTCTGAAGACAGAAAATCAGTTACCACAGGATTCTTTTATTGCCCTTTTCAGCCTTTAACAGTGAGATCTGACATACCCCACCTGGTTACTGGATTTTGCACTTCCTGTCAGAAAATGTACAGAGAGTACTTATCATCAGTAAGACATAATGCTCTGTGAAAGTGAGCATAGGAGTTCCTCAAGGGTACGTATTCAGCCCTTAGCTCTTTAGTGTGCTGACACTTGCCTGTCCAGGGAAATTAAGCACAAACTAGTTCATCAAGTTCTCTGATAAAATAACAGTAGTGGGACTCATCAGTTCAGATGATAAAACATGTTACAGAGAAAAGCCAAAATACTCAGTGAGCTGCTGTGAAGACATTGCCTCCAGATTTCAACATAATCAAATGGTAGTCTGTTTATTATCACTTTGTTCATCTTTAACACGCATCAAAAATTGTGTTTACCAGCAATTCTTAAAGGCTTATTCACTTTAAATTGCATATACCTTGATGTACAGAGGAGTCCATGGAGGACATAATGTCTGTCAGTAAGGTCGTGGGAAAAATTAAGTGCACCTAGGTTTTCAACAACATGGACAAGTTGTTGGACAGAGGATCTCATGTAAAATACTTGGTGTATGGAGGGTTTTATGGTAAAATCAATGACAGCGAGGTGCCCAGGTACTTTGACAACGAATCAAGCCCAAATCATCAGTCCTGCAATAATAACAGAAGTAAACACAAAAAGCTGTTTTAAATGATTGATTCATTTAATAAGGGAAAAAAAGCTATCCAAACCAGTGTAACCCTATATGAAAAGGTAAAAACCTCCTTTGTTAAATCAGTTTGGGTAAGTTTCTCTAGCCACCCCAAGATCGGATAATCCCCAGACCCGTAGTAACGTGTGGCTGCTACTTTTCCAGTTAAAGCCAAAGGAAAGAAATTTATGGACCGTATTGACTAATGGAAACATTCTTTTTTCCGATGAATGTGCCGCCATATTGAAGTTGTCTCTGTTTTAGTCCAAGTAGTTAAATGGTAAATGGGTTGTAGTTGTATAGCCCTTTAACTAGTCTGAAGAGCCCAAAGCGCCTTACATTACAATCAGTCAATCACCCAGTCACACCCTGACAGTGGTGAGTTAGGTTAGCAGCCACAGCTGCCCTGGGGCAGACTGACAGAGGCAAGGCTGCCATACATCGACGTGACCGGGGCTTCTGAACACCGCCAGCAGGTAGTTCGGATGAATTAAACCAACCAATTGCAAGACGAACTCCCTAACTCCCGCACCTCTGTTGCTCCTAACACACAATCAAAGACATATCAGCTTAGTTAATGAAGTGCATAGGTGTATGGGTAGCACTAAGGAATAGCTTGAGGTCAAATTTTATTTTTTAACCGTTGTTTCTTTTCCGATTACTAGGCAGCAACATTAACTCTGATAAGAAATAGGAAGTGCTCTGAGAGCCTTACTGCCATTTCACCAGTAATAGCTTTACCCTTTGTGGTCTGAAAGTACACGCCTTGCTGTACAAGCTAAACCATAACTTGTATAAGTAGTTTTACCCCAATCAGAGTGCATCATCTATCTTTATTTGAGTAATTGAATATTTTTCTGAAGGTTTTCTGCTCCTGACCTCCATGAAAACCCTACGTCACCTTAAATTACTGCATGTTGGCGATGTATGCCATATGCACTCAGAGATGGACGAGAAGTGAAATCAACCTTGATTTGGACACAGTTTCCATTGTTAGACGCTGAATGCTAAATAAATTGTTGTGCCAAATCTAAAGGTTTTGACACACTGCTGAAATTTTTAGAAAGCGATGCTGCGGTTTTTATTGATTCCGTCCAAGAAAGGTTTTCTTTTTTCTGCCTGGTCCTTAGGGAAGGAACACGATATAAGTCAGATGAAAGATGACCTTCAGGGAAAAACTTTCTCTCCTCCTGTCTAAATGGGAAAGTTTTTGTCATCACATGGACTTATCTTCTGCTAATTTAATTATTTACAATATACCAACAATAAAAAGCACATTTTGTGAAAATACAAATAAATGCATGCACATACTATATGAACAACAAATACAAACAAGTAAAGAGGCAAACACACAGCCTTCTGTGCACACAAACACCCCACACCACCACCACACAGACATGAAGGAAAAAAGGACAAAAACACGAATGCAGACACAAACAAGGCACTAGGACACACACGCACGCACATGCAAACACAGAAGAAGGTTTAGTGCATGACAGTGTGATAGATGGGGAGAAGTGAAGGACACAGACCCTGTTCTTTTCTGCTGGCTGTCTGTCTTTCTGTGTGTCATCAGTCCCAGATTTTAGAAACCACAGGGTCCTAAAAAATAAACAATTTGGTGTTCATTCGAAGGGCGTCAGCTTCACGTCGATGCCACTGATCTCCCCAAAGCCTTGCTGGGAAAGTGAGTCACATGCGGTCAGGGTGCCTTTTGAAGCTGACAGCGTAACAATTTTAACAAGACTTTATACTTCAGGACAAGCAGTATAAAATACTGAAGTTCAGCAATTCATATTAAAAAAAAACAAAACAAACCATCCGAAGATCTATATGTTTTTTTTTTATAATCCAACTGTGTGCAAACTACTTTCCCTTCTTAGGCTTTTGGGACATCTGACAAAAACTGAATCAGTCATTCAATATTTCAGAAAATATAAATGAGACTATAGAGTCAAACTGATCATGCACTAAACCTACAACTTGCACTGCAAATATTACTTCATTGTATAAAAATAAAGCACACAAGCACACATCACACGACTCAGAGCCACCCAAAGCGCTAAGCAAAGAAAGGTGTGCTGTAGCTTTACTACGCTGTTGTCTGGTCTGTATATATATATATATATATATATATATATATATATATATATATATATATATATATATATATATATATATATATGCACCCTGCAAACATATTGATTTGCTTTGAACTTTTTTACATTTTGTCACATTGCAACCACAAACTTCAACGTATTTTAATGGGATTTTATGTGGTAGACAAAAAAAGCAGTGAATAATTGTGAGGAAGATTTCACATTGTGACATTTCTGAGACTGCTATCTCAGATCATTTTCCATCTTCTTTGAATTTCCAGCTCCTTCTGCAGCCTGTAGACCACCAGCAGTTCTTTACTTCTACCTGGCCTGCTGTGAGATTCTGGACTCTGTTGCTCCTGTTAAATTGAAGACATCTAAGCCTAAAGCTGGACCGTGGTTACACAATGATTCCACACGTGAACTCCATGACGAAAGGCTTTCTTTGGTTTCTTTGAGAAACAGTCTTGCTCAGTACAAGATATGTGTTAAAGAAGCAAACACAAAATTGTTATCTAACATCATAACTAACAGCAGCCATTGCCCAAAGGTTTCATTTAATAAAATTATGTCTGTTTTAAATCAACCCACATCTGTTTTACTTGATGCCTGAATCGCTACTTAAATTTCTCTCTTTTTTTAATTGAAAAAGCGGCTATCGGTACACCTGGTAATGTAGTAGTCTCTGCAGTGGAACCAGCTGTTTGAACCAGCATCTTTTCCTCTTTTGAACAAAATTGTACAACACTGAGAACTACTGATTGCCTCCTTGACTGTCTTCCTACCAAGTTGCTCAAAGAGGTTTTTAACATCATTGGTCCAGTTGTCCCGCCTTGTATGAACTCCTGTCTTAGCTCAGAAATTATGCCAATAGCTTTCAAGGAGGCTGTTCTAAGCCCCCTTCTTTAAAAAACTGTAGCCCTTGGTTTTAGTTAATTTTAGGCCTATTTTTCATTTGTGCTTAGTTTCCAAAGTTTTAGGAAAAAATGTTTTCATCGCATCGGGCAAGTACTTCTCAAACGTTCAGATAATTAAATAAAAACATTGGGGTGACCGGTCCTTCTCAGTCGTGACACCTATTGTGATTGTAGAACCAGCTCCTGCTGGATCTCCATCACTGAACTGGACCTTTTCAAGTCCAAACTTAAGATCTTTTTATTCAAGAAGGCTTTTAATAGTCAGTAGCAGCGTGACATTTTATTCCATATTTCTCTTTATTCACTTTTTATCTTTTATCTATTTTATTTGTTGTATCTGTTTTTGAATGATGTTTATGATTGTATTGTAAAGGCCTCTGGCTGTCTGTTGGCTATATAATTGGAAAAAAAGAAATGAATGAAAGATGAAGGATAAATGTCATTTAAATCCATGGTATTAAAAAAATAACTAATTTCTTCCAGGATTATCCTGTATGGAGCTTCCCAACAAATCTGACCAGATTCCCCAATGGAAGAAGAAACAGCTCCACAGCATGATGCTGTCACCTATTTGTTTTACTTTGGGAACGAAGCGTTCAGAATGATCCACAGCTGTCATTTTCTGCCACACAGCATTTTTCATGAAGCCCAGAAATTGACATTTTGGTTTCATCTGACCAGAGTGCCTTTTTTCATACGTTTGCTGTATCAACTGATTCTCACGCTAGAGCTGTGGATCTTTGCAGCTCCTCCAGAGTTACTATTCTCTAATTTACGCTCTCCTTGCCCGGTCTGTTAGTTTAGGAAGATGTCCATGTCTTGGAAGGTCTCCGTGTTTAGATGATGGACAGAACAGAACTCTGGGAGATGTTTAGAGTTTGGCATATTGCTGTAGAACCTAACCCTGCTTAAACTGGACCAGATTTTTCTCACTGACCTATCTTCTGGGCTCCTTGGTCTTCATGAAGCTGTTTTCTCTCTGACAAACCTCATAGGTCAGAAACAGAATAGGTGCATTCACCCTGAAAATAAATTACACACTTCTCAATGCAACTGGTTAGGTGGGAGCAAAGGCGGCTGATTACAGAGGAATGCACACTTTTCCCATTTCTATTAAAAAAAAAATTAATATCATAGCTTTTCTTCCATTTTATCTTTATACCCTACTTTGTGATGGTCTATGGCATAAAATCCCAATATAATACATCAAAGTTTGAGCTTGTACCGTGCCGAAATTTGAACACGTTCAAAGGTTATTCCTTTGCAAAGCATTTTCTACGCTTAGAATCACAGCTTAAGGAAAACTGGGATTGTTTTTAGCCCAATGCAAATTCTGGCAAAGTCAGCCAAAACATCTAGAAATGGGGATGTGTTCTGCTAACTGTTAGCAGACTGTATGAGAACCAAACAGAAGATTCACACAACCTTCAGATTGTTCTTCTTCATCTTGAATTTCCAAATAAAACAGGTGCTCGGTACTTTACGTTATGTTACGCAAAATAGAATATAAAATATATACACCACCGAGTCTTCCTCTGTTGGACGTCGTTGATGTGAGTGTGAGCAAACCTTCTGCTGAACCATGAAAAATCAAACTTTCATTGTTATAAATCCAAATGAGTAAATTTTAACTGGTTGGCTTTACTACACTATTTGATTTCAGTGTACTTGTCTTTGGAGTCTCCAGATCCCTGGACGCATGGCTAATAAGGTCAGAAGTCCCCATTCCTTCTCACCTCTAAATCCTCTCGGTGCGATCGGTCTCTGTCCTCAAAGTCTCTGGTTCTGCGCCGCGCTTCCTCAAACGCTGCCTGAGCCAAAGCATCCTCATGCTGCACACGCAATACACAGGGAAACACATGGGGAGACTTTGTTTAGTGCTTTTTGTTCCATAGCTAAACCTCAAAATAATCAGACATCAAAGACAGGAACAGTAAATAAAGTGTGTGAATGAGAGGACGGTATACCTGTGCTCGCTCATCGTCATACTCCAGATATCCCATCCCATCCAGCCTCTGTAGGTCAATCCATCCTCTCCAGATCACACAAACCCCATTCAAGATCATAGGGGCTTTTAAATAGACCTACGGAGACAGAGACAGACCCTCCTGTGAGTCGACGCTGCTGTGGGTCTGAAACATCACAGTGAACTAACCCTGCACCGTGCCACAAAAAAACAGAGAAGAAGAAATCAAGAAAAGTGAAACTATAGATCCTTCTCTTGGACAATGAAAAAACTTAGAGCATTTTGATCCTTAGCTACCAAGTGGCTTTAAATAATTACCAATTTCATGTATAACTTGTACATTTTAAATGTGAACGAATCAGCTTCTCTCAGGAAAATAACTTAAGATAGAAATTAAGAGGCTCCAGGGCATTCTGCTTTGAAAACAATTCATACCCCAGTTTTGTACTTGTGCACATTATTGTTACCATTGAATGCTCAAATATGACATGATGGAATTGAATGGCACATTTTGTTTCTCTAGAATTTACACAATGTTTTCACTGACTGTGGTTCCAATCCCTGTCTGGGTTTACGATATTTGAGAGAACCAGATTAAAAGCACAATAATCCTTGGAGGTCTCCTGCTGGTGCAGAGGAAAGAAAAGTCATTTAAATCTTCACTTGACCAAGAGCTTGTGAGATGTGGCGGCTCCGACCAGACCCGAGTTTGGTTGGACACCAAACCGAAAAAAGAGGCAAACCAAATAAGCTATTTCATTTCTGAGTAAATCTTTTGGACGTGTTTTTTTTGTGTGTCTTCTTGCGCTCATTTCTCTTTTCAAAGAAAAAGAGTGTTAATCTAAGAATTTGTTTTAGTTTCCAGGCCCTTTTTGCTTATTAAATAAGAAAAGTTCTAATGTTCAGGTACCAGAAAATTTCAGAAAAATATGATTAGAAAAAACATCAGATGCTCTTGTTGTGTCTTTGTGTGGATCAAAGTAGGACGGTGGGAAAAAACGTGCGATAATGAGGGACATTTTTTAATTCAGCTCTTTTCATTGATACAGCAGCACTGGGAGGGAACTTCAGACGGTTCTTTGCTCTCCAGGTTATGTTACACACTCTATGGCTTAATTCCAGGGGGACAGCAAAGTAAATATTCAGTATGTGAGTATTTACATGAGCAAGAGGAGGAGGGACACACACATCTTGCACAATCATAGAACCATTTTCTGATTAAGTTTGCTTGAATCTCTCAGTTGCAGTCAGAACAACCGGTGTTTCATCATTTTGCAAAACAGTAAAAATATTTAGTCAAAATTAGACAAGAGAAAAAAGAAAAAAGGCATTGTAGATTCAGTTTTAATTTCAATCATAGTTAAAACATTCCCCAAAAGACACTCAAAACTGCTTGTAATGATGAATTGGCTTGTTTGGGCAAAACTAAAAAAACACAATGTAATATTGCCTCCTTAAGCTGAAATATTCAGTCGTTTAGGTCTGTCTTGGTCTTGCACAAACCTTCATCCCTCCATCACACTGTTGCACAGCTGCCTGGCATTTGCACAGCACACAAAGATGTGCTAATTCAATGCATAATGCTACAGCACGCATAAATTCATCTATAGTCAGGTAACATTGCATGTTTTCTACATGATGGAAATCTGTTCAGCCTGAGCACCACAAATCTATTCGATATTCACCGCACATTTTGGCCTTTACTACAAAATATTTGTAAATGCTTTTCAAATGTTTCAACAAAAACTGATGTTAACATTACTTAATCTGATGTTATGGTATGCAGATACTAAAATACTAAATAAATGTTCTCAAAAGTGGCAAAAACCCCCAACAACAAGACAACAGCAGCCAGTGCTGGCTGGAAACAATACAGAACGGGTTTTCAAAAAACAAGGGGTAAAAATGTCCATCTTTAAAGGTGCAAAGCAGTTAGAGACATACCCTAAAAGAGTGGCAACTTTAGTTGTGGTGTAATGTGGTTCAATAAATGTAACTGACTCAGGCAGGCTAAATATAAATGCACACCATGCTATAAAGGATATTATTCGCACAATATAAACAAAAAGCAAGTATTCCATTTCAACCGTGCATTTAAACAAAAACAAAACATGTCAATACCAAATATTTTACATCACAATGTGTGCCATTGGTTTAAAGAAATCACAACTAGCAGAGGGAGTAACAAATATGGCAACATTCACCTCAACCTGTATGCATGGCAGCCGTATTGGATACAAAATGCAGGCCTGATTGGTGAGCTCGTATACTTCTAAACTTGGGAACTCTGACTTTCAAGTACAAAGCAAATGCACCATATGCACCCCGATATTTTGCAAACTATCCCCGATGTACTGTGACGCCTTTTGATCAGAGCGCGCATTAACTTTCTCAGGGACAGAAGCTCATCTGTTGGATCGGATCATCCAGGCCAGCTTTCGCTCTCAATATGCATCAACAACCCAGAGGAGCTGTGGTTTTTAGATATTTTCTAACCCAGTCATCTATTTGTCACAGTACAGCTATGATCAAACTAGCTTTAATATGCACACTTGCCCATTTATTCTCCTAGCAAGTCAACTTCCAGAAACACTTTACACTTGCTGCCTAATATAGCCCACCTACTAGCACAGGGATTCCCAAACCTTTCAGCCTGTGACCCCCTTTTGGCAGGGGGAGAGGATTTGTTTTCCTATTTCTTTTAAACTGTGTTAATAAAGTCATAAAATTACGAGAATAAAGTTGTAGATTTATAAAAACAAAAGTGTAGGAAATACAAAATCTTTTTAGCACATGCATCAAATCATCTTGCGAACGCCAAAAGGTGTCTTGCGACCCCTCGCAAAGTGGGGGTCCCGACCCCCACTTTGGGAACCTCTATATAAACAGGTGCCATGATAAATAGATGATCATTTATGTTCACTTTAAATTGTCATCATATGCCTGATAGTTGCATGATCCAACAGATGTAAAAACAACAAATCTGCATTTCCTTTAATAGTCTTCCTCCTCCAGTTTCTGATTTTCACCAGGAAGAGCAAACTGTGACACGTAGCTCAGTTTTTCTCAGGCCCTGCCGTTTTTAGATGGCATCTCTGTCTGTGTAAAAACATATTTAGGAATAAATTAACAAAGCCAGACACTCCTCCTGAGAAACACACGCAAACAGATTAGCAGGTTTTTATGCTCGACCAGGGAAGAGCTCCACGTTCCTGCATTTTAGCTCAGGCTATTTTTGGACAGCCTCTCACAGGACCTCTTTTACCGCAGCTACCCACAGTGCACCCGGGTTGCAGGGGAGGCCGCACCCGAAGAGACTGAGTTTTGTGTTTATTCGAATGAATGTTTTTCTGTGTGTGAGTGTGTGTGTAAAAGCAGGAGAAATAGCTTCCACATCTGTGAGGCTGCACGGTTCTTTTAAAGGAAAGCTTCATTTGCTCTGACAAGGAAAATGGGTTTGTGTGTGTCTGTGTGTGTTGGGTGTGTGTGTGTGTGTTGGGTGTGAGTGTGTGTGTGTGCTCATAAGGGGAAAATATGTAGAAACGGCCCAACCACAGACTTCCTCTGAGAGAACCATGTCAACCCCCACATCTCCATTTGCTGAGAGAAACATATGAAGACGTTGAAGCTCTCACACTCTGCAGCACAGAAAGAAAAACAAGCCCAGCAAAATTGAAGGCGAAAAGCACGGTCCCACTTTTTGGTTTCATCAAAATTGTGCCCCTATTTGAAGAGCCATGTTGCGCACATGAATTTGGAACTTCAGATAAGCTCCAAGCCTTTATTACAACTACTTCATTTAGGTTTTTGTCCACATCCTCCAGCGTTATGTGTAAAATCTATGTGAATACTTCATAGCTTAGTTAGCTGAATTTTCCATCCACTCATCATGTGGTCGAATGTCACATTAATATTGGGCTTTTATTGATGCATTTACTTTTGCATTTCTTTTCGAGGAACAAAACATACAACCTCCAGCAAAGTTTCATGTCAACCACTTGCTTTTTAAGCAGCCATCAACTTGCTTCGAGCTTTAAGTCCTGCTGAATATTTGACCCGTTTTTAGTCAGAATCACTAGAGTTCATTAAAATTGGTTGGTTAACTGGTTTCATGGTCACACAAGAAAAAGATCGAGCCACAGTGAGAAAAAGTATGTTTCAATGCCACAAAGAGGATTTCTCAACTATGCAACAGATCAGCAGCTAAATAACTGAAATATTGACACAATAGAATAATCCATAAGAGCCGCAACTTAAAACACACATTCAAACAGGTTTGATAAAGCAGGCGAACATCAAGCTTCTGGAGCAACTCTGACTTAGGCCCAGTTCACAGTTTGTGGACTTTGCTTAAAAGCCAGGTATGTGCCAGGGACGCAAGCAATTTAAATAAACTCTACCATATTCACCAGGAAGAGCGGACGTGGAAAAGTCAAATGTTCAGTCAGATTTATGCCAGAACCTTGTTGACTACAAAAACACTTAGCAAAGGTGCCACTTACTAAAGCACATTAATCCAAATATTAGTGGGGGTGTATGTGTTTATTTGAGCCCGTATGTATATTTCTGACCTTGTTATTGTTTAAAACCATGGCAGTTGTTTGCTGTACAGTCATTACAGCCTGGAAAGAGAAAGTTTCTCATAAATGACTAAAACAATACAATACCAACAGCTAATACTGCAAAACCTTAACTCTGTAATGAACCGAGGCTGACGTTTCCTGTTTGAAATGAATTAATTTTGATCTACTCATGCCTCACTTAAATCTATGCTTGCGTAGCATTTCTGCTACATATTCTACACTGTTTTGATCAGCAAAGATGATGTAACTAAATACAATACAGATAATAACATCACAGCAAGCTAGAAGATTAAAACCTTGACAATATTTAGATGCTAGAGTTAGGATGAAGATATGAGGAGGACGACAACTCTTCTGCAGCTTTTTCCATGACTCAATGCCTAACTTCAGGCAAGTAGATCATTTTATTGCTGTCCATTTTTTATGCTTTGATTTAACTCTTTTAGCAACAAATTTAGATCACAGAGTAGTAGAAGAAAAGGAGATTGTGTTTCCTTCCTAATCTTATTTTCTTGTATTTAGACTGGACATCAGCGGAGAACAGCATACGAGGATGCTGGTCTTCCTAGACTCTGTGCCTGTGAGTGTGTGTAGGAGAAATAGTGAGTGTGTGTGTGTTGGCAGACAGAGCGTGACGCAGATTCACTGTGATCTGTTGGCAAATAGCCTTTCATTCAGCACAGTCACCCATTACTGCGCGCACACGCAGGCCAGTGCCCACGAGGTCTGCAAACACAATGGGTCTCTGTGTGTTTTAGCCTTGTAAGTTGTGGCAATTTGTCTTCGCACTCTGCACACTCGAATAGATCAACACAAAGCTCCTAATCCCTCCATCACTGTTCGGCAGGTGAATTTCATTTTCACATAAAATGCCAGTAAAAAAACGTCCCGGAGATAAAACATCAACAGGGGCCAGAATTACGAAGCAGAATTACTGACTTCAGGTTTAGTTTAGGACTTTCAGCATATAAACTGGGTTTATCAGAGAGCTTATCCTGGAAACCTAAAGAAAGATCAGATCTATCAGGTCCTTAGCACAAAACATGGACCAAGGTTTGGAATAGATGTTTTTTTAGTCCTCTTATGTAAACTGGCACTGTTGTTTTATTTTGTTTCTCGCTGTAAAGGGGTTTTAATCTCAATTCTTTGGACTGAATCTGATTACTACAGAGGAAGAGACAATTACACCCGACACGGAGAATATGCCAAAATGTTTTAGGTGAAAATTTCTATTAATTTTTTCTTTAAGAACAAAAGCTTGAATGAGGAATCTGTCTGTAAGTCAGAATTTAGAGTAACAAATTTTAAGGTTTCTCAAAATTCAACATGGCAGCTCTGCAAATCAAGCTCAGTGAAAATCATAGTTAAAAAAGAATCTCATTAAATTAGTCACATATATAGTATTTACAATCTTCTTTGGTCAAAATGTTTTGACAGCGAACAAAATGTGTAGCAATCAATTGGCACTAGTTTGTGTTGTTAAGTAGTTAACCTTGTAACAGCACAACTCAAATCCTATTGGTTTTATAGCTTGAGGCAAAGATATAAAAGTTGCTTTGCTGTTGTTTCCAGGTTGAATTTTTGGTTTACTGGCTTCCTTCATGTCATAATTAATGTTTTGCTGGTTATATATAATATATGTATATGTTCATATTCCAATCTATATCCAATGGATCAAAGGTTTTGCTCCATTAGAGATGAAAACAAATTTGATGTTGAGTTTTAAAGCATGACACGAAGACTACAGACATCCACAAAGAGCCCTCTTATGGGTGTTGGGTGTGTGCGCACATGTGTGTTTATGCGTATTCAATGTCTGAGCCGGAGGCGTACGCTGATTTCGCACTGTAATTATGTTAATATCCAGAGGAATGTTACATCAGAGAGAGTCATCCGAGTGGCTGCGGAGCTGTTTGCATCCCTTACAAAGACTCACACCAGTGTGTGTGTGTGTAAGTGTGTGTGTGTGTGTGTGTGTGTGTGTGTGTGTGTGAGAGAGAGAGAGAGGAAGATTAAAGATGGGCTTTAAAGACCGTCTGGAAATGTGTGTGTCTGAGTCAGCAGCTCTTTCTTTCTTCCTTTCTTTCCCTCTCTTGCTCTCTCCTTCTTTGTTTCTTTCTCTCCTTCTTTCAGCTGTCACTGGATATCATTGAATGCTCATAAGAGAAGAGGGTTTTCCAGTAAAGCAGTGTCCTGAACGCTGTCAGGACAATAAGGCACCGAAGTGAGTCTCACATTAATCACTGCTGATTCATGTTGTGCCTCCGCGGCACACATGGCGGCCCTTTCACAACCTGCAACGAAGACATAACAACTGCTCGGATGCTCTGAACATGAACGTGTTGTGGACATCATGCTGTCACAAAGAATCAAACAGAAGATGAAGGAAAAAGGACGATAAAGGGAACCGAATATCTGAAATTTCTTTCTTCCACAACTGTTTTTAAACTAAGACCTTATCAAAAGCAGAAGAGTTCGGTTTTACACAAACACCAGGGTAGAAACTGTTCATTGTGGTGAGAAAAAGTAATGATCTTTATCATTTATAGCACAATGACTATTTGAAAAGTTAACAAAGACAACATGTTCATATTCAACAAACATAAACTAATGGCTTCAGAGTAAATTGCTGCATTTTTTTCCCTAAAGCCAGGGACATCTCATAAGTACGGTACTGAGAAATATTTCTTTGGATGAAGCTTCACCTACCAGCTGGTGTAATATTTGAAGCCCGTTTTTATTTACAATGTTCACAAATGGACCAAGGACAAGATATTCAGACTCAAAAAAGGGTTTGAGAGAAAGCTATTTTCTGTTTTGACCCAAAATATCGCAGGTTGGTTGTGTTTGTTAATTAACATTAAACAAAAAGATAAAGTTTTGGGCTTTGACCATTTTGTAATTTAGTAAATATATTGGTTTGGAACAGTACCGGGATCCTGGTAGAGTGTGGTAACAGCAAATCCATTTCTGTAGACAAGACAAGTAATCTCCACTACCCATAAACTTCACATATAGCTAAGGCTCTTGGACTTAGACACACGTATAACCTGAGAACCAAGCTGGATTAGGGCCCCTAGCTAAAGGAAAGTGCACACACCTCCATATTGCACCCATGCTTGGCTATGCTGGTTGCTGGGAGACTAAATGGTACAGGGATTTATCTCAGGCTGGAGTTTAAATCCTTGATAATACCATAATTCTGTCAAAGATAAAGACCCATCTTTTTTTAGTTGAGGAGGATGAAAAAGAGCAAGCAATGACTCATAATATCATTTTTCTACGGTCACAGCTTGACTCATAAAAGAACAGATTCAGGCTTAGTGCCTAAGTGTCATCGGCTCATAATGACCAGTAAAAATTCCCTAGAATGCAAGTGCAAGCTAAGTTCTGTTTGCACCTGCTGAAAGTGTTGTCTGTACATAAAACTCCTTCACCTGCATCCACAGGTTTATTCCTATATTTTAAATTATTCCTATATTTTAATTTATTCCTATATTTTAATTTATTCCTATATTTTAATTTATTCCTATATTTTAATCATGTAAAGCACTTTGCATTGTCTCTGTACTGAATTGTGCTATATAAATAAATTTGCCTTGCCTTGCCTTGCCACAGAAAGCTGCTGATTAGATGATGAAAACGGAGAGGTGCCAGGCGGAGTGGGAAGGAGCAGAAACCTCCTGAATGTGTAATATCTGAGGAAACTCTGAGGTGGATATCTGATACCTGTAGTCACACTGATGTGAGTGAATGTTCAGGAAAGCAGAAGGGAAAACTTATCTAGAGAATACTGAGAACGTAGGAACCTCATGACTGCCTCAGAAGATTTTCCTTAGCTGCTGCAACCCAGCCACCTTCAAAGCATTGTAGAATGTGAAGGGTAGACTTTAGCTGGTTTCAAGAGAAAGTTAGATTCTTTAGACATTAGCACCAAGCAAAAACCTTTTCTATTAAAAACATTAATAAAAAAGACTTATTAACATGTATGATTACACCGTACAGGGTTTTGTGGAAGTATTAAGGGGATCCACTACGTCAAATCAGTGTATTTCTTGTCAGAAAATCTCAAACAGAGACAAAGCTTTGCCCAAAGACCAGACTTAGCAGTCCACTGTTGTTTGCAAATTGACACTGTAGCTCAGTCTTCGGTTAATCTTTCAGAAAATATAAAGTTGGACAGTGATCTTATCAATTAAAACAGCTGAATCTTAGATTTATCTGATTAAAGGTCAAATTAACCCACAAGTACTAAATATGTCCGAGTATCTCAGGTCGGTGCCGTGCTCCTCTAGACTTGCCCAATGAGTGCAACTTAGTTTGGTTTTGATATTGCCTGATCAATTAATCATTTTGCTTGTTTTATAGGGAAAGTCCAGATGATTCAGAGATGTACGGCATTGATGGATGTGTCGTTGTGTGTGTTTGCAGCAGCTGTGGCAGCAGCAGGTGGAGATAAAGCACGTTATTACACACACACACACACACACACACACACACACACACACACACACACACACACACACACACACACACACACACACACACACACACCTGCTGAGGCATCAGAAGAACAATAGCACAGTACTTTCCTTTCTTATGATCACTCGCTCCTCTTCTTTATTCACACCATGTAATTACGAAGACTGCAAAACAACATGAGACAAAAACCCACGCAGCCATCACATGACACACAGCGACTCCCAGGTCATCCGAGACGATGACTAAAATGTTGTTGTTGCATAAAAAGTCAGAAAAAGGCAAAAACATCACAAGCCTGTCTTTAAACCTGACAGTTACAGCGTCTAGAGAATTAAGAGTGTCTTCTTTGTTCAAACTGATTTATTTTCATGTGCCATAAAAATCGTTCTTTGTTAAGTTCAGTTTTATGCTTTTGTCTGATGATGGTTAGATTTCCTTTTGGGAGCTGAGTGAATTTATTCCTCTAAGCCTTTAACTTCTTGTATAAAGCTGATGTGTTTTCCTTCTGTTTGCATTCATGGGCTGGGCCATACAACAGGTGAAGGTCCCTTTGGCTTTTATTTGCATGGAAATAATATGCAAATTCTGACACGTGGTGGAGGTAGAGTTACAGAACAGAAAGTCCAAAAGGAAGAGGGCTCAACTGAATCTTGTGACAAAACAAATTAGTCAAAAGGCCGTGACAGTGATTAACAACTTAGTTTCAGAGAAAATGGCCTAAATGATATTTTTGAGGCAATGATGTTCTATTTATCAGTCCAGTGAGAAGGTTTTACTCTTGTTTCTGGGAAAAAATAAAGGAAACAAAATCAGCAAATTAAATTGCCTGTAAATAGTATTATACCACATGAGAAATTTGAGGAAGTTTGATCCTAGTTTAATACATTAAATTGACTTTTGCTGAGCCAACTGTGACAGTGACTGTTTTAAAATTTTCATCTTAGGTGTCTCTTTTTTTCAAACATCTAGTGATGGACTGGCGATCTGTCCAGGGTATAACCGCCTCTCGCACAATGACCCTGCATGAATATCTGCATCTAGACAACGGATGGATGGACTCAAACATCAATCTTCTGATCTGCTTGTCTTTTTGGTTTCAATTTAAAGTTTTTTGTTTCTATTCTGTTATTTTTTTTAGAATTAGCACAAAGGATAATGTTTAACATTTAACCGAGAAGAAGCTATTCACAATAGGTGCTCTTGTATTAGACTAAAAACCAGGCCGCAACAAACTCAACACGCTACCCAGCTGCAGTATACGGTCATCTCACGCCTCAACTACTGGTCTGCTCTTCAATCAGTCTGAAAGAGCACACATCCCACCTCTGTTCACGGAGCTTCACCAGCTACCGTGAGCCACCCGCATCAAATCCAAGTCACTGATGTGAGCCGATGAAGTGCTTCATGGATCGGGTCCCATCGACTCAAACGCTCTCGGCTAGCAGTGTTTTTGCCACGCTCAAGATAATCCTGACCCTTTCATGTGGATGGTGGAATGACCTACTGAGCACAACCAGAACCGAGACATCCTGGTCTATCTTCAAAACACTGATCAGGACTCCTGTACTTCCTAACCGCCTTTTTCTTCCCTTTTCTTGATTTCTGCAGCGTCACCTCTGCTAGAACCGTACTAGTGGTCTTCATTGTTGTTGTATCATGGTTTGTAAGCCACCTTGGATAAAAGCAAATGCAAAATGGACAAATCTGAAATTAGACTGATGTATGTAAGTAAAAAATTTACAGTTAAGATAAAACAAACACAAAAAAACATGTTTCACTTTTTCTAATGTGTTGCACAGTTGAAAATAATGAACTGTTAACGTGAGTAAATACATAGATAAGTAAGCATGTAAGAAAACAGGTATGTACTCAAGTATGACAAATATGGGAGGAATTAAATAAGCAAGGACGTACACGTGAAAAAAGAAATGCCACCTTTAGCAGCCATGACTCCCTCCAGCCTTTTTCAGTCTGACTTTTCTCACGATGTTGTATCAACACACGGCTGCAAGCTCCAGAGCAGCAAACTGACAGACTCCTGATTTATAGCGGTGCTCAAACTGATGGTGATGAGTTTATCAATAGTTCTGATCAGCAGCACCTGTCTGCAGCCTTATACTTTAAATGATGGGGGAGCAGCAGAATGTACCTTTCTATGGATCATGCTTTTATATACACAGTAAGCAAGTTATGAATTAGTTAACTGGGTAAGGATTTCAGCTGGCAGGTAAGTGAGTTAATATGCAAGTAATTAAGTAAATAAGAATAACTAGCTGAGCTAATAAATATGGGTGATACTGCAGGGAGAAAAACAGGTAGGTAAGTAAGAAAGTACTCCATATTTTAGTCTGTCAGAACCAAATACTCAAAAGAATCATAACATTTTTAATGAACCAAAATACTTCAGGGTTATGGTTACCACATCCAAATTCTTTCCTTCTAATTTCAAAGAGAATATTAGAAAATAAACTTTAGATGAGTGTAAAAGTTTCAAATAAAGAGTTTCCTTCAAACCATCTACCAGCACAGAAGTCATCTGAAAACACAGCAATAATATTGGACCAGATGTCGGGATCCACCATTCCTGACAAAAGCCCTTCTCTTTATTCAAATCCATAAACTGCTGCTGATAAATGATCAGAATTCACAAATGTTGAAGCACTTTTCCTATCCTTGTGAGGGCCTCCGCGGGAGCAGGAACACACACCTTGGCTCCAGGTGACGTGTTTGCAGGCAGTTACTGGAACTCAAGAACTGACACACAAGTGTGGATTTCACGCTGGGAGGAAGTTTTCTGTCTGACTTTCAGCGCCTCTGATCACGTGTGCAAACGTGCTCAAAATTTACTCAAGCACAAAGACAGCGAGACACACAAAGAGAGCATGAACAGAGACCAGCAGATGGGACAGGGCATTGTGGGAGAGGGTGTGGTCATCGATTTAAGGCCTGGAGGAGGCAATCTGATACTCTGTGGGCGGAGGCAGAGTGTGTATATGCATGTGAGTGCATGTGTGCGTTTGGGTGTGGAGAAAATATTGTTTACATGCACTGATGTCTGAGTGCCTCCGAGGTAAACTCGCTTTAACGGATTTAAATGGTACAGGACTCATTAGAACATGATAAATACCCAATACCACCCACTGTGGGTGCAAAACCCAGCAGCACTCACATCACACCCACTCACAAAGGGGCAAACGTACAGATTCCTGCAGACGGAGAGTGGCAGTCGCAGAGGGAACCAATTAGTGGTCTGGCTTTGATGATGTCACTGACGAGTCACGCAGAGATGGCACGGCTTCCGCTCAGAGGGAAACATGATCTGGCGCTCGCCCGCAAACACACATGCTTGATGTTGCTGCGACAGGCGAGTCCTTCAGGCCTAAAGCTGATGAATAAATTAGAGGGCTGCAGAGGTGTAACCTGAGACGTGATTTTAGGGGCTTCTGTAAGCAAGTTTGATCACGGCCCACTGCAAGGAGACAATAAATCTGACAAAACAAGCCGAATGAGCCATAATTTGATCCGATTTTCTAGATTTGATAGGGTGGAAGGAAAAATAAGCATCCCAAATCAAATTTTCCACATTTATTAATTTTTATAATTAAACATACATCTGAATGTTTCTGAGCATCTGAGATGAATAACAATCACTCTACTGAGCATTATATGCCAGCTTTCTATATACTGGCCTTTTTAAAAGCACTACTTATTGAACCTTTTTCAGATTCTGTCACATTTCAACCACAAACCTCGGTATGTTTTATCGGGATTCCCCCTGAGTCAGTAGTTTATAGAACCACCTCTCTGCAGTTACAGCTGCATGTCTTTTTAGGTTAACCTTGCCTGCAAGCCGAATTCTTCACAAACACATGAGAATCCATCTTGTCCCGCTTCCACCTCAACCGTTCGGAACCGAACCAAAAAAACTATTTGGGCCAATCCCCTTGCAGTATTGTGTTTTAGGGCGGGACATACCAGCTGTGAAGAAAACAAGAGCTGCCGAGCCCAAAGCTGAACCGACATAAACATGGCAGCACAGGAGGACGCACACGTAGCTGCAGCTATCACATCTGTTTTGTCAGAATCCACAATTTCTTCTTTGAAAGAAGAACATCAAGAAGCGCCTTGACCAGTGTAGCGCGTTGTAGTTTCTCATGGCGCCTGCTGCTTACAACATTTTCATTTGATACCGTGATTGGCTAAAACAAGCCTTTGGTAGGCGGGCACTCGGTGTTGTTTCGCCCAATCAGTTCTGCTGAATGTCCCTCCTTTCCCCGAATGGATTCAATAGGAGCAGGCTCGGATTGATGATGTACAGAACGTAGCAGCTGCACATTCTCAATCTTAATCTTACCAGGTTATTTTTAGCTACCTCTCTACCTGCTTTGTATATCTACAGACTCAACTTTTTGGCCATTCTTCTTTGCAAAATATCTCAAGCTGAGTCTGATTGGAAGGAGAGTATACACGAACAAGATTTAATATTTGCAATAGTTTGTAAATAAAATTCAGGTCTGGACTTTGACTAGGCCATTCTAACACATGAATATGCTTTGATCCCTCCCATAGTTGTCTTGATTGTATGTTTAGGCTCATTCTCCTGCTGGAAGGTGAACCTTCATCCCAGTCTCAAGCCTTCTGCAGCCTCTAACAGGTTTTCTTCGAGGATTGCCAGGTAATCAGCTCCATCCATGTTCCCATTACTTCTGACCAGTTTCCCTGTTCCTGTTGAAGAAAGACATCCCCACAGCATGATGCTGCCACTACCTTGTTTCTGGAGATGATGTGTTCAGAGTTGATGTGCAGTGTTAACACACACAGCCTTTCCAATAACGGTTCAATTGAAATTTGATTTGAACCTTAGCTTTGGGAGCCCCCTCGGAGTTACCAAGCTGGGTTTCTTAGTTGCTTCTCTGATTAATGCCTTCCTCGCCTGGCCTTAAAGTTTAGGAGGGCATCCATGCCCTATTAGGCCTGCAGTTGTGCTTGAGCTACTTACTTAAACCCTGCTTCAAGCTTCTCCACAACTTTCTCCCCGAACTGTCTGCTGCGTTCCGATGTCTTAATGATTCTGGTTGTTCTTGATTGTTCTCTAACAGACATCTGAGGGTTTTGCAGGACAACTGGATTTATACTGACAATAAATTACACACAGTTGGAATTTACTTTATTTACTAATTAAGTGACCTCTAATAGTGACTGACTATGGTGAATGTTATCTACAGGTCTTGGCATAAATGGAACCAAAAACAAATTCACGCAACATGTTACGTTTCCCTTCCACTTTACATTTTTACACTCTTACTTTGTGGTGGTCGGTTAAATAAAATGCTAAATCAAATATGTTGAAGTTTGTGGTTGTTGCTCGAGGGGTATGAAAACTTCTGCAATGCACTGTAAGTATCAAGAAGCGTTCAAACCATGACTTTATTTCCGCGAACAGACCGCAGATCTGATACTCATGAAAATATTTATTTATAACTGATGCTAATCAGTCTTACAGCTTGATATAGTACTGCTGCCACCAAGTTTGGGCACGCGTCACCCAGGACCCTGATCTGCTGAAACCATTAATATTAAATGTAGTTTATTTTCAGAGCGAATCTCTTCTAAATATGCTTTACATGACAAACATTCTAAGTTCATATCCAGCTATACAGAATCAGGACCAGTAGATTTTGCACCAAAGATTGAGAACCCTAGTGGTAAATGGCTAAAGAGAAATCTGCTTAACATTGTACACAACAGCCAGTTTTAATCTTAAACATGATGAGAACTATTTTTTGAGAACCTCAATCCAAAGAAAAACAAAAAAAGAAGCCAGAGAGAGATTGTAAAAGGGACTAGACAAAGTTCCACCTAAACATTTACATTTGTAATATTTTACTCGCTGTTTTTCCACCATCTTCCATTAAATTCATCTGAATCCTATTTTTGTCTCACCTCTGAGAGATTAACAGCCATGATCACATTCCTTTTCCTTTGGCTCTTTATTTTCTTGAAGAATAAAAAAACATTTTTTTTTCAAGAAGCACATTGAAAAATAAGCAGAACCAAAAGAGCGATAATCAGCTGCACGAGTTATATTACGACAGATTAATAATGGCGTCTTAATGGAAGATAGCAGTTAAAGGTAGATTAAAAAAAGACTAATAATTTCCCACAAATCAGAGCAACTAAACCATTAATAGTGTGACGCTTTGGTCACTTAAAGTCCCCGTGAATCTCCTAAGGTGAGAGAAGGTCTGTGGGTCTGATTCAGTTCGTGTCCTCCACAGAGGTGAGGTCTGCTGGCCGTTAGCAGCTCCGAGTGAACCTCCTCCACAGCTGGCTCCCATTAGCTGCTGCACCACACACACACACACACACACACACACACACACACACACACACACACACACACACACACACACACACACACACACACACACACACACACACATTTATATTCAGCTGCCAAGTTTAACCTGGCTGTGTTGCCTGTCTGGTTTGGCACCATCTGTGTTTGGAAATGCAGGCGGGGAGGAAGGCAGCGGATGGAGGGATGACGGGACTGAGGGAGGGAGGGAGTGGGGGATGTATGGCCGTAACATGAACAGATCAGGAAAAAAAAGGCCCGAGTAGAAAAAAAAGGTGGATGTTTAAGCAAAATCTCCCAAGTAGTAGAAAACTAAAATAAGGGGAAACATTTTAACAATTTAACTTGATTAACAAGTTCTCATAAACTCTAATTAATTTGAACACAAATAACGTTTTGTTCTCTGCACATGTTCATAAAAATTCCTTTGCACAGCATAGAAAAATGAAGGTTCTGTAAAGTCGACTTTATTTATAAGCCCTTTAAACGCAGCTCACCTGACACCACAGTGCAGAACTGATATCACATTAAAACACAAAGACAAGAAGAGACATAAAAAATGTTATAAAGCAACTTGGACAAACAAAATACGCTCTCTCTCTCTCTCATGGTGAGAAAAAAAAGGTTTTTAGAGCAGATTTAGAAGCACACAGTAAAGAAGCCTGTCTAATGTGCTCTGGCAGTGAATCCAAAAGCCTTGGAGCTGCCACAGAAAAGCTCTGTCCCCTCTGAGATTCAGGAGAAACTGGCCCGCTGACCTGAGTGAACAGGAGGGGTGTTGTGATTGTGAAAGCTCAGAGAGGTGAGGTGGGGCAAGGCCATTTAAAAACAAATAAAAGAACCTTAAAATGAACCATAAAATGAACTGGCAGCCCATGCAGTGAGACTAAAACAGGAGTTAGGTGCTCTGTCTCTTTCCTGTACCAGCTAACAGACGTGTGGCTGCGTTCTGCACCAGCTGGAGACAAGACAGGCATGTCTGTGAGACATAGCAACAGTATTTGAATTTCATGGATTACTACTGAACTGATCGGCCTGTGAAGATTAAAATCATCGTTTATTTTCACCCCAAGGTTAGTGACAGCAGGTTTTTCTGAGCCCAAGGGCCAAGCTCTGCAGAGGGGTGACCCACTGGACACTAAAAACCAAAGCCTCTTTCTTTATGTCATTAACATTAAGAAAGTTAAGGGTCATCCAGGATCACTTCATCAAGTCCCTGCATGGAGCGGGACTCTTCTTGTTAAAGGGAAATTGAACCTGACAGTCATTGGCATAAAAATGAAAGTGCTTTCTAAAAATAAAGCCCAAGAAAAGCAGAAAAAAAGCAGAGGCCCCAGAACTGAAGCCTGTGGGACCAGAAAAGTTGCCCAGGTTGACACAGAATGTCATTTCTGTCAGGTAGGATCTGAACCACTCAAAAACCACGTAGGTCTTCAGCTTAATCAGGCGTCCACTACGCTTCCCCCCAGCGACCGTGGCGTCTCTTCCAGGGACTTGGCATGGAGGCCTGGCAAAGGTAAAAGCGTGAGAAGAGGAGCCAGTATTTCTACCACTGTTGACAAAATTCTACAACATTTCTGCCTCAAAAGATCCAGAAGAGAAGGACGACGGGAAACCAGCAGAGATGCGCTACTGTAAACGACAGCTGACAGGAACATGACAAACACAGACTGAGCTCTCCTGTCTGGATCTGTTGGTCTGTGTCAAGATGTAACCAATCTCTCTCTCTCTCTCTCTCTCTCTCTCTCTCTCTCTCTCTCTCTCTCTCTCTCTCTCTCTCTCTCTCTCTCTCTCTCTCTCTCTCTCTCTCTCTCTCTCTCTCTCTCTCTCTCTCTCTCTCTCTCTCTCTCTCTCTCTCTCTCTCTCTCTCTCTCTCTCTCTCTCAGGAAGTAAACAATTAAAAATTGTAGTATCTCTGACTCTAAAAATACAAATACAATTTAATATAAATTTGAATAATTTTAAATAAAACAACAGGTCAAAAATGCTTAGGCAGATTTCTATATATTTCTGTATTTTTAATGATATCAACAGAATTTTTCCATAGTCCTGTGATTTAATCTCATATGCATATTTTTTTTAGCAGTAATTGCATTTCTAATGGATTAAAATGGCACTCTATATATCCTCACCGAGTACAAAGTTGTTTAAGTTTAAATATAAACTAAGTAACCTGCAGCATCAGAGGGGTGAGCATCAGTTAATGAGTTTAAGTTGTGACGTTAATTAAGAGAAAAAGTTGCAAACGTACACAGGATCTTCGCCTAGGCCTGACAGCAGTATCCTGCAGGGGAGTCCGGAGGGATCATGATCAGTGTGTGTGAAACCAGATCCCGATAGAGCAGCGCTGCAGAAAATCTGCACAATTAAAGGCTCTTCTAAACAATACCCTCACCCACCCACCCGCCCGCCTTCAACACCTTGCTTTCAGAAATCCATGTTCTGCTTGTGTGCTGTCGCTTTGATAAAGCTGAAGGTAAATTACATAGATAGAAATGGACGCAACTTTGAATACATCTGTTGAGGGTGGATGTTTCTGTGAGTCGGAGGAGCAGAGACAGAAGCTTTTAGTCTATTTTAAGAGAAGGACTCTTAAACTCCTTCAAACTGACGTCTCCTGGCCTCATTAAAACGTTATGCATCTGTGAACAGGGTTAACGTGACAAAAACAAACCACCTTCACACAGATGCATTCTTTCTGCTTTTTGTTTGACACCGGTAAACACCAGAAATGCCCAGCATACGTTAATACCAAAACACACACACACACACACACAAGTATTAAATAATTAACAGCCCGAGATTAGTCAGTCAGCCTCGGGCCATGGAGGTCCATCGATTCCTCAGAATGAATTTTTAATGAGCCGCCAGTTGGCATTCATTTCAGCTGCCCATTGTCCGTGGACATGACGCACACATACAAACACACTGGGGGAGACAATTACCATGCAAATAAACACAGCATCCCTGATCTACTGAACAGTGGGCGTCCCCCCCGGTAAACCGTCAAGCTGCTCAGCTTTGATCTTAAACAAGCGTGTGAGTGAAGCTACAGTGAAAACGTAGCTTGAATTACAGCAAAGGTGTTACCTGTGTGAGGGACCATATTTGGGTGAGAAATTAGGCGGAGCCACAGAAACCTCTGCTTTAAACACTCAACTGTTAAAAAAAATAAACCGAAATAAACTGAACCCTGTATATTCAACCTGATACCCAAAACATTTCATACAAATGTATTGTGGACACTAACATCTTCAATCATCTTTGTGTTTATCCTTACAATATAATTGGGCTTTGTTATCTTTCAAACAAATGTTATGGCTCTTGTTCCTAATTTAATTCAAATATTATATATATGTATATATATATATATATATATATATATATATATATATATATATATATATATATATATATATATATATATATATAAAATCCCGAACAACACAGCTTAACAGAAATAAAATGCAATTACAGAACCAACAGGGTGATTCTCAGCTAGCTGCTGGAAACTTGGCATACAGATGTATGATGTGCAGAAGATGCTGGGTTTGAATCCTTTAAAGGAATTCTTGAATGAAGTGTACATGTTCTCCCTTTGCCTGCACTGATTTTCCCCAGGTTCTCTGGTTTTCCCCCAAAGTAATAAACATGCATGTTAGAGTTATTGGCAGTTTTGCATTGCTTTTTGATATGAGTGCATGCATGATTGTCTGTCCTGCATGTCTGATGCCTTGGTTCTGTATTGGCAGTCCAACTTATCCAGGGTGTAACCCATGTTTCACTGCTGAAGAACCCAGCAATGATTAAATCTGCAGAGAAATGGATGGAAATAATCCTGTCCATGCCATGTTCAAGGACTGGACCAAAACAGTTGTTAGAGAAAATAAAAAACAGTCCCCATAATGACGCTGAAATTCCTTCAGAAAATCTCAAGAACTTTTGAGAACTATTAAAACTCAAAGAAAGTTTGGCGCTTTGGAAAATAAATATAGAAGTTAGGAGGTGGTTTAAAAATATAACAAAGGACTGTATGTTCAGGACAGTTTGTGCCATTTTCATTTCTTGAAATTGTCTTGAGAAAGTAGGAAGTGAAAGCAAAGTTACAAACAGAGAAAATAGCTTTTCTTCTCTTAGCAACTCCAGAATGTCAACTGCGACGTGAATGTCTGACGACTTGAGAGCACATGACGATCTGGTTTCTGACCCAGAGTTTGCAAAGGCTCATAAGCTTTGTGTGTGAAATTTATTTTCCACTGTGACAAAAGTTAAAAACAGAAATCACATTGAGCAGAGCAGAGAGACGTTGGTCTTCCATTCATCCTACCTTTCCTGTCTCTCTTTCAAAGTCGACGTATTCCCTGGATGGAACCTGCCTCTGGTCTCCGTGGAGGTTGGCTGGGAAAAACTGCAGCGAGAGGTTGGTACCTGTTGCTACGAAGGCCTGTGGACACAGAGAGGACGAAGTTAAGATGGATGCAAAAATCCAAAATCTAAGCATACTCTGCTGGATCTTTTAGGAAAAGGAACTTGAGAGGCAATGCGAATTGGAAGCTGTGTGTCCTATCAAGTGACATGAATCATCTGGTCCCTTTAACACACAATGGATGCCTCAAGCTATAGCTGGTAATCCTGTTCAGAAACACTTTTTGTTATACTGGGTAAAATCGTCCTTCCATACGAAACTAGTCAATACAGAAAAAGGAGGTTCAAAAAAATCAATCTCTGTGAGAGCTGCAGTCCCGTATAAACTCTAACCAATCCCTGCCATTCAGAGCAAAAGGCAGGGATTGGCCAGAGTTTTGTTCCTACTCTTACCCCCACTCTGTCCCTCAAGTTCTGGGGGTATTACCTTCTCTATTGGTTTTCCCCAATGCCAATCATTCTGACGCGCTCACATAACATCAATGTTTGTGCAGTTCCTTGCTAGTTTACGCATGCTGGCTGTAGACTTCTAGTGTTTATGTATCCGGTTAGCTTAGTGGTTAGCTTTGGTGTTCGCCATTCACTGTGGCTCCTCTGCTCTCAACGTAGACTTTGAACATGACTAAGAGTCACAAGAAGCAAGTTTAAGAGAAGAAGAGGAAGGCCTCAGTAGAAAGTAATGAGACCAGAGTGGATTTGGGAGATTTTTTATTTTTGCGCAATCCCCCTGAGGAGCGGAAGAGCAGATAAGACGGTCTTGCGCATGGGCAGTTAATCATAAAGAGACTCGCCACCTCTACCTTTAAGTGAACCTACAGAACAGAGTTTGAGACTTCAGCTGTGGATAGTTTTATACACAGTACTGATACCTCTGAGCTCAGATAAAATCACCTTTTCAATTCAATTCAATTCAATTTTATTTATATAGCGCCAAATCATGAAACATGTCATCTCAAGGCACTTTACAAAATCAAGTTCAATCATATTATACAGATTGGGTCAGATTATACAGATTGGTCAAAATGTCCTATATAAGGAAACCAGTTGATTGCATCAAAGTCCCGACAAGCAGCATTCACTCCTGGGGGACCGTAGAGCCACAGGGAGAGTCGTCTGCATTGTACATGGCTTTGCTGCAATCCCTCATACTGAGCAAGCATGAAGCGACAGTGGGAAGAAAAACCACCCATTAACGGGAAAAAAAAACCTCCGGCAGAACCGGGCTCAGTATGAACGGTCATCTGCCTCGACCGACTGGGGTTACAGAAGACAGAGCAGAGACACAACAAGAGAGACAAAAAAGCACAGAAGCACACATTGATCTAGTAATCTGTTCTACATTAGATGGTAATAGTCGGTGATCTGTCCTCCCTGGATGATTTCACAGTCAACAGAACGTCAGACCAGGTGTGCCTACTATGAAGAAAAAAGAGAGAGAACAAAAAGTTAAAAGCTGAAATGACAACAGTCATTTCAATGTAATGCAATGCAAATCTGGAGAACAGTAGACTGGAGAACAGTAAAAATCAGTAGAGTGAGAAAAGTAGGCCCTGATGTCCTCCAGTAGCCTAAGCCTATAGCAGCAAAACTATAAAGGTAGCTCAGAGTAACATGAGCCACTCTAGTTATAAGCTTTGTCAAAAAGGAAAGTTTTAAGATTAGTCTTAAAAGTAGACAGGGTGTCTGCTTCACGGACCAAAACTGGGAGTTGGTTCCACAGGAGAGGAGCCTGATAGCTAAAGGATCTGCCTCCCATTCTACTTTTAGAGACTCTAGGAACCACCAGCAGACCTGCAGTCTGAGAGCGAAGTGCTCTGTTAGGAACATACGGAGTAATCAGAGCTCTGATATATGATGGAGCTTGATTATTAAGGGCTTTATACGTTAGAAGAAGAATTTTAAATTCTATTCTTGATTTAACAGGAAGCCAATGAAGGGAAGCTAAAATTGGAGAAATATGATCCCTCTTGTTGATTTTCATCAGAACTCTTGCTGCAGCATTTTGGATAAGCTGAAGACTTTGAATTGCATTTTGTGGACTTCCTGATAGTAAAGAATTACAATAGTCCAGCCTTGAAGTAACAAATGCATGGACTAGTTTTTCAGCATCACTCCTGGACAGAATGTTTCTAATTTTGGCGATATTCCGGAGGTGAAAAAAGGAAACTCTGGAAACCTGTTTAATATGGGATTTAAATGACATGTCTTGGTCAAAAATAACACCAAGGTTTTTTACTTTATTACCAGAGGCCAAGTTAATGTCATCCAGATTAAGTGATTGGTTAAGAAGTTTATTTTTTGAGGACTCTGGCCCAAAGATTACAACTTCGGTCTTGTCAGAATTTAGATGCAGGAAATTTAAAGTCATCCAGCTTTTGATGTCATCAAGACATGACTGCAGTCGAAGTAATTGATTGGATTCATCAGGATTTATGGATAGATATAGCTGAGTGTCATCAGCATAACAGTGGAAATTAATCCCATGCTGTCTGATAATTTTGCCGATCGGAAGCATATATATAGTAAAGAGAATTGGTCCAAGGACTGAACCCTGTGGTACTCCACAGGTGACCCTAGAGTTTGAGGAAGATTTATTATTAACATGAACAAACTGGAATCTGTCCGACAGATAAGATTTAAACCAGCCTAATGCTTTCCCCTTAATCCCTACAGTATGTTCAAGTCTTTGTAGGAGAATATTGTGATCAACTGTATCAAATGCAGCACTAAGATCTAACAGGACAAGTACAGACACAAGTCCATTATCTGAGGCCATGAGAATATCATTAGTGACCTTCACCAGAGCCGTTTCAGTGCTATGATGAGCTCTGAAGCCTGACTGAAACTCCTCAAGTAGGTCATTGCTTTGTAAATGTTCACAAAGTTGATTAGCAACTACTTTCTCAAGAATTTTAGATAAGAAAAGAAGATTAGATATAGGTCTGTAGTTTACTAGCTCATCTTGATCAAGAGAAGGTTTCTTAAGTAAAGGTTTAATAACAGCTACTTTAAAAACCTGTGGTACATATCCATTTACTAAGGATAGATTAATCATGTCTAAAATAGGACCACTGATCAAAGGGAATACCTCCTTAAACAACTTGGTTGGGATTGGGTCTAACATACAGGTAGAAGGTTTAGATGAAGCTAAGATTTTAGATAGCTCAGAAAGCTCTACTGCTTCTAAACAGTTCAGACACAGCGCAGGTTCTAAAGATTCCTCCAATGCTGCCTTACTTACTGGGGACGAGGTAATCATGTTTGGGAGGATGCCAATTATTTTATTTTTAATGGCATCAATTTTATTTATGAAGAATCCCATAAAATCATTACTACTAAGAGCTAAGGGAATGGTTGAATCAACAGAGCTGCAGCTCTGAGTAAGTTTGGCAACTGTACTAAAGAGAAATCTAGGATTATTTTTATTCTCTTCAATTAATGATGAAAAATATGCTGCTCTAACTCTGCGAAGGGTCTTGTTATACAACAATAGACTGTCCCTCCAGATTAAGTAGGATTCCTCTTGGTGTGTAGAGCGCCATTTTCTCTCCAATTTCCTAACATTGTGCTTCAAGGAACGCAGCTCTGAATTAAACCAGGGAGCCAGCTTCCTGTGAATTATCACCTTCTTTTTCAAGGGAGCTACATTATCTAATGCAGAACGCAATGAGGAAGTCACACTGTTAGCAAATGTATCTATTTGTGAATGGGAAGAAACAGCATTGCTGCCATCTACAGGGCATTTCTGCAATACTGAGGATATTAAGAGGGGGACAGACTCTTTAAGTTTTGATACAGCATTATCCGATAAAGATCTACTATAATGGAACCCTCTTTTGGGGGTGGAGAAATCGGTTAGATTAAACTCAAATGTTATTAAAAAATGATCAGATAGGACAGGGTTGTGAGAGAATACTGTTAATTCTTCACAATCAATGCCATATGTCAGCACAAGGTCCAAAGTATGGAGCCGAGAGTGCGTTGGCTTATGCACATTTTGAGCAAAACCAATTGAATCTAGGATAGTTTTAAAGGCTACACTAAGGTTATCACATTCAGTGTCAACATGGATGTTAAAATCACCCACTATAATAACCTTGTCAGTATTTAACACCAAATCAGATAAGAAGTCTGACAGTTGATCCAAAAACTGAGTGTAAGGACCTGGTGGACGATACAAAACAATATACAGAAGAGGTTTTATTGCTTTGCAGTTTGGATGAGGGAAACTGAGGGTTAAATGTTCAAAAGAACTGTAATTATTAATTGGCCTGGGACTAATTAATAAATCAGACTGAAAGATGGTTGCCACTCCTCCTCCTCTTCCCACAGATCTGGGAATGTGGAAATTTGAATAACTGGAGGGAGTTGACTCATTTATACTAACGTAGTCCTCTTGTAGCCAGGTTTCTGTGAGACAAAATAAATCAATCTGATTATCAGAAATTAATTCATTAACTAACAAAGTCTTTGGAGGGAGAGACCTTATATTTAATAGACCACATTTAATTCTTTTATTTTTTGGTTCAAAGTGATCCGTATGGATTTTTATTAGATTTTTATGATTTGTTCCCTTTAGATCAGTTTTTGATCTGTTAAGTTTTGGCCTTGGGAAAGACACCGTCTCAATAGGGTAATGGGTGGGTAACAGTACAGAAGCTGCAGAGAGGTGTGTTAAACTACGGCTCTGCTTCCTGGTCTGGACCCTGGGTTGTCAGCATTTAGGAGAACTAATAAATCCGGCCAGATTCCTAGAAAGAAGAGCTGCACCATCCAAAGTGGGATGAATGCCGTCTCTCCTGATCAGACCAGGTTTTCCCCAGAAAGTTTGCCAGTTATCAATGTAGCCCACGTCGTTTTCTGGACACCACCTAGACAACCAGCGGTTGAATGATGACATGCGGCTAAACTTGTCATCACTGGTCAGATCAGGCAGGGGACCAGAGAAAATTACAGAGTCCGATATTGCCTTTTCTGCTTTTGTGGTTGGCCCACCTGGACTAACTCTGAACTTTCAGTTACTTTCCCACTAATGGTATAGTCCAGATTTTCACTCATTTAAAGAAGAAGACATCTTTATTTGTAATTTCAATTGTACATACCAACAAAATTTGCCTTCTACATTCAACCCATCCCTTAGGGAGCAGTGGGCAGAAATCTGGGGCTAAGGGTCTTGCTCAGAGACCCATAGTGGCAGTCTGCGAGGTTCAGACCAGGTTCTTGCATTCTTCACTAGCGCACTGCTCTAACCACTAGTCCACCACTACCCCTATTCAAACTGTTGTATTCACTTGTGTTATATAACATAAATGTCCTTCAATCATTTTAAGGTTTTAGATGCAGATGCATCATCTAGTTCCCTTTGGTTTTTGTCCAAATGCAACATGGACAACAGGGAAAAACCAATCGAGACCGGCAGAAAGAAATTTCAAGCAGAAAACAGAACCAGTACAGCACCACGTCTACCTTTATCAAGAGAGAACAATAAAAACTAAGCTGTAAATTGGATACAAAAGCAAATCACCTCATTATTTATTTTATACTCTATTGGTATTGTTACAGGGGGTACAGCAAAGAGTAAATGATGTCTGATTCCATAAAGCCAGTAAACCCTTTCCTGTTTTTAAATGATGTTGTTCAATCCAAGAAAGGTTAAAAAAATAAAACAACTGGACTTCTATTCTGAAGCTGAAAATGTTTTGCTTCTCACCCATGAAGCTTTCTCAATTCAAAATGGTAGTGAGGAGTTCTAAGCTTTATAGACCTGTAGGTGAGGCCTCGTTAGAGCTTAGATTCACATGTAGTATTTACCTGTTTCGCTTCCCATCCAGCTTCCTGAATGGGAAGCGAAACATCTTTGTTTTTAACTTTTTTTTGGATTGATCATAACCTGGATGAGTGAAGATCTTCACCAGCATAAATGTTCTTGTGTTTCTTCTTTTCATCTATTATATGGATACTTTTGTGAATATGGAGCATTCACTCAGTGTAACAGTAAGCAGTTCTGTATCAAATATGTAGAGCAGCAAGAAACTGAATCCTAGATTTCCAAGAATTATTTGAGCCCCTCAGGAAATGTATGTTTTATTGTTCTGGAAAACATGAGCAGGTGAAAGCATGTAAATGTTAAAGAGAAGGGGACCGAAGATGGAACCTTGGGGAACTCCTCAAATGAATTTATTAAAAAATTAAAAAATTCTATCATAAAGATAGGATTTAAGCCATCTGAGCACTGTGCCAGATATACTAACCAAAGGTCACTTTGTGTTGGTCTGTTACATAAGATCCCAAATACACTAAAACGTGAGAAAATGTGCAAAACAATTTGCAAAACTGTGCAATGGACTATGGTCAATGTTTCCCTCCCCATGCATGGAGCTGTTGCAGAGCTGGAGAGCTATTTCAGCAACAGACTGCTGCATCGTTGATGCTCTAAGGAGCGCTTCTATAGGTCCTTTCTCCTAGCTGCTGTTAATCTCTGCTGCTCACAACGGGCTCAATAACTGTTTACTCAATAACTGTTTACATCCTGCTAATGGTTGCACAGGTTCTGATCCGATCATTAACCGTTTACACTGTCCCCAGATCCCCAAGCAACATGCACACACCTTAGCTACTTCAGGATGATGCTACACTATCATGCACATTACATATCATCGTATATAGAGTATTTTCCACGGTAAAAACAATTTCCACTATGCAATATTTATTTACCCTGTTAATTACTTTTTTTATCTTCTACTTTTGGTGTCTCTTAAGAGTTAATTTCAGATTAGACTAGTTTGTTCTTTTTTTTCCCTTCTTTTTCATTGCTGATAATTGTGTGTAACAGTCTGGGCGTTGCCACTGTCACCCCCAAATTTCCCCATTGCGGGACAATAAAGGAATTCTCATCTTTAAAGTTCAAGACGTATGAATACTTTAGAAAGGATGTGTTGTTTAAGAAAAGTGTCATGAATCTGCAGCGCTCAACCTCGCTGTGTGCAGTCATGTTCTCTAGCTGCCTTTCTTTTACAACAAAAGCACAAAGTGAACCTCTGGCTTGACCTCCTCACCAAAACATTTGAACATATCACATCACAGCTATGGCCAATACTTTGATTTCTCTAAAATGGTTTCTTGTCATAATGTGATGCATTTCTCTCCGGATGCACAGAAACAAACGATAGGAAAAAGCAACAGAATGCATTTCTGTCTGCAGTCATAAAGCGAGGAATTACAGCAAAGCAGCAAATCAAATTAGAGAATTTGAGTTTTTCTCCATCTCACTGTGCGTGCACGTCTTTTGTCTTTGTGTGTGATATATGTTGCTGAGACAGATCAATACTAAAGGCATTAGAGATGGGACTGAAGCTGGAAGCATATGAATTATGCACCCTGTCAAATGTGTCCCTCATGGTAGACTGAAAGGACGTCAAAGAAAACGTGAATAACACAGAGTAAGGACAGAACAACGCTGAATAGAGGAGAAGGAATTAAAGGGTACAAACTCAAAGAACGTCCGACTCATCATTTCTGCTGGATTTGAAGTATTGGATTACAACCATCTGATTCTAATTTGCTGCCTACTACTGCTGGCGAGGATGACACAGAGCGGAAAGCCAAGAAAGAGAGGGAGAAGGTGGAGGGAAAAATAAGAGGGAATAAAAATACGGAGATGAAATGGAGTCGGACAAAGGTTGGAAAAAAAACAAGCTGGATGTAAGGAAAAGGTGGATAAAAACAGAAAGAGGAAACAAACACAAAATGAAAATGAACAAAGATAAAGAAGACAGAGGAAAGGAAATGAAATAAAAAGGGCAGACGGAGTGAGTGAGCCTAGAAACATGAAAATCAATAATAGTTTAGAAAGCGACTCATCTCTAATGAGCTGAGATGAGGATAATTTACTTCAAATTATTGTTCAATTTATCAAATCAATCCTGAACGTTTAGAGTTGTGCTGTGTGTGTGTGTGAGAGAGAGAGAGATTAGATATACTTTACAAAAGGTTGTATTCTCCCTGTGAAAAAACATATATTTCTGAATTTAAGATCTCTGCAGTTCTTGAAACAGCTGGAAACATGATGCCACTTCTAACAGTTCTGTGTCCAACTGCAGGTTTGCTTGAAATCTCAATTATTAACACTTTTCTTTTCAAACCACTCTAAACAGCACTTTAGCTATAGGTTTTTGAAATTTTAGGGCAAGACTTTACAACCAAATTTTTACCGTCTCAAGCTGTTTTAAACTCGTTCCACCCAGAATATTGTATTAAACTATAAAACTAAAGCTAATCTAAAATAATAGTAATTTTGTTCAAGAAGAAAGTTGTTCTGGATTTCTTTACGTTTAAAAAACGTAAAGAAAGTGGGGTTAAAACAGTTTGCCATAGTGTTTTTCCTCTGATACAATTAAAAATGGTTGTTCTATTCTTTTTGAATACTGACAGCTTTCAAATAAGTAACATGTAATAACAATAATAATAATAATAATAATAATAATGCATCAAACTTAAATAGCGCTTTTTCGACACTCAAAGACGCTTTACAAAAAAAAAACATGTGACTTGCATGAGAGGATGTGCGACTAAAATTAAAGAACTGTTTTAATTTTGTAGATTTGGTATAAATTTTAATCAACCATGAAATGAGAACTTTCAAAAGAAAAAAACACATGTAAAAAAAGAATGTTAGTTTTTATTTAGATTTTATCAAAATTATGTTCTGTCAAAAAGTATTTCTAGCCTTCTCAATAAACAAAGGGAAATAACTTTGTTTTTATTACAGCTGTTAAACCATTATTATAATTTCTAAACACCTATTTTCATGTTTGTACTGGTATCATTGTCTTTGATGTCAGAAGGCCTCCTTGCAATCACCCTAATGTTTAACTCGATTTCCTTTTCAAATGCAACGTCAACATTACTTCCAGGCAGAAGAATCGCGTTTATAAAATAAAAAATGACCTTAAACCAAAATCTGCCTGGAGACAGAATAATTTTGGGTGTAACTTTACAAATCCCATATTTCCAGATTTTTTTCTCTGCTCTGTTTAACTGCATCCAGTATGTCAGTGGGAGAAGTAAAATATCAGTAAGACAACGACAGTAAATATGTTTCTGTTTATTTACGCAACTGGAACTCTTACACTGATGGTTTGTTAGAAAATAGTATCTGACAGTATCCTACTGTTTGCCATCATTGGTAAATACTAGTTTGTAAAAGGTGGTTCACAAAAGAACAGAGTGAGTGAGTGAGTGAGTGAGTGAGTGAGTGAGTGAGTGAGTGAGTGAATGTTTTTATTGAACTGTCTAGGTCCAGATATAAGACAAGCATGTTTCCTTGATATTTAAATCAAACCAAAACAAAAACATTTAGAATACCGTATAAATTGTTGTTTTCATTATTTTCTTCTATATTTTGATTTAGGTGTTTCACTGATTCAAAGTAAACTGCATGGTGGCTCAGTTGGTAACACTGCTGCCTTGCAGCAAGGAGGTCCGGTGTTTAAATCCCCAGTCTGGGGTCTTTCTCAGTGGAGTTTGCACGAGGAGGTTCTTTCCGGGTAAAAACATTACTGTTAGGTTAATTGGACCTTAGGTATCGTTGTGCATGGTTGTCTGACCTGTATGTGACTGTCCCCCACTGCAAAGACAAGTAGTTATAGACAATGGATGGATTAATGCTATGTAGAGCAGGGGTCTGCGTGAAGTGCCTACTTCTCCTCCTTAGCATTCAATAAAGCTAATGAGCTAATATTTGAGTCAGGTGTGTTAAAACAGAGACATCGAAAAATTGCAGGAACCTAAAGTGCCTGAGTGTGAGACCCGTAATGTAGAGCTTTGTCTTGTTTTTCCTGTACAGGACTTTTGCTTTATTATTATCTAATTTTTATTAAGTCATCACTAATTTATGATCTAATACGTATTCCAGGAAAGCACATTTGCTGATAATTATTATCATTACAGTAGCTGAACGTTATGTGGAAACATTACTCATTATGACTCGACTGCTGCAGTCACTGTTGTTTCTTTACTGTAAGGTTTTCTCAGCAGCTTATTTTCTGCCTCACAAAGCAACGCTTTCTGAAATGCAGCAGTCAGTTGTGAACTGTGGAGGTTAAATGTGCAAAAGCATCAATTGTAATATGCAGTGGGTTCGTTTATGCACTAAACAGAGTTGCTTAGTTCTTTGTTGAGAGGTGGATTCTTTGTCTCCGTAGGATCAATTTTAAAGTTGCCTTGGAGAGATGTTCGTCTCATCTATAACATGTGCAACACTCAGTAATTTAACAGCATCAAACTAGTTTTTGAGGATATAAATACTACATATAATTTGTTATAGTGATACTATTTTGTGAGTAATGAAACACTAGAAATAAATCCCTTTTAACAAAACATTTTCCATTCTTTTCTGCATCAAATATAATAAAAAAATAATAAAAAAAATTCAGCCAGATGTGAAAGCAAAATTGGCTAAAAACAAAAGAAAAATAAATTCTCTGCAGTGGTTTTAACTTTTCACCACACACTTGTTGGGACGTAAATGAAAACTGGGTTGAATCCAGAAATAAAGGCCAGTTGATAGTTGTCTAGATAACTATCGGTCCATCATCGTTGTTGTGTCCAACAGAAGGTCACACCAAGCATAATAACACTGAAAAATGGTCCTCAGACGTGTTTATTCCATAGATAAATCTGCAGCATGATGTCACAGCTGGAGGTTATAAATACGGACGAGTGGACGCATCATGTCTCACTAAAAGATGTTGCAACCCCCCCTCCTCTACCTGCTTGTGGCTTGCCAACTGATTAAAGGGTGTTAGTCTAAAAACAGTGACGGGTGGAGCTCCTTCACAAGGTGATGTATTTGGGAACAGCTGAATCTGCTTTCTTTGTGAGCCAGCTGACCAGCAGTGCACAGCGACAGGTGAGGTAGAGGGAGTGCTTCATCTCCTCTACGCTGCGTTCACCCTGGCGCTTCATTAAAGGGACGCGGATTCCCAGGAACGCTATGACAGAATCTTCCAGCAGGTTAGAAACTGCTAATAAATCCTCGTACGCCTTGACTCATCCACTACTAATGTGTTCATACATGTCGAAGAGGTTGGCACATTTGAAATCAATCACATTATGTGAACATCAGCGATCTAATCTTAGAAACTGCTTATCCTGAAATCTTTCAACAGGATTTCTGCAGGAAAATACAAATGTGGTGAAAAATCTCTACAGCAGTATAGTTTCTAACAAAGCACAGTGACTTTAAAAGCAACTAATTTGGCTGTTCTAAAATTCCAAAATATTTCAGTTAAATTAAAGGATCTCTTAGCTTTACTCTGTGCTTTCTACAAAAGATTTGATTCCTCGAGGTACTGAAAAACTATAAGAAAAGATGATCTAAGCAGCAACAGTTTTACACTGCGAGCTTAACGGTGAGCAGCCTTGTTGGGCTCTTTCATGCAACACTTCTTAATCTCTCCCGTTTTCCACATAGACTGGTGGTGTACGTTCAGACAAAGGCAGACCATCCATCTCTTCGTTTTGGCTTCGTCTGAAGCCAGAGAGCAATGTGGTTTTCAAATGGTGGGAGGCAGATTTGGCCCAGATGTGATTCTCCTGCCACAAAATATTCCTCTGCAGCGACAACAGCTACAAGCAGGCCGCTCGCTCCAGAGAGAAAATTAAAAACAGGATGTTTTAGTGCAGCACAGGCCAACAAAGACCGTCTACAGGCTGTAGAAAACACAGTTTGATACATGTGTAAAGGTAAAGCGATAATTTAAAAAGCTACGCTTTCAAAACCACAAAGATTTCGGTCTTACCGTTCTAATTAACCAGCAATATCATCTTGTTTCACTCATTCTCACCTGCAACGACCGAGCAGCTAAAAGGTTGAATGTTCTGTGAAAGATTTACCTTCATTATAGACTCTTGCTTAGGTCTTGCATCAAAATCAAACAAGGAATAAGCGTCATAACTTTATTATATTGGTGAAAAGTCATGTTTGTCGAGCAACAGTGTGCACAAGAGTTGCTTTCCTCTTTAAAATAAAAAACAAGTAGTGCTATTACCATGTATCAAACACACATTTTTTCCTCAAGGTTCACACACCATGAGATATGACTCACCATTTCTCCTTTTGCCTACTGAGGAGAAAAACAACATTTAATTTCTCAATAAATCAGTTAATGATCTTTGATAAGGGATGCTCATTTCTACCATAAAACAAGTCCTGAGGGAAAACCGTTTAGTTGCAGATCACTAAACTCTCATCCATGACACCTTAATCAGGGCCCCGACAGAGCTGCCCTGAAGGCAAGCTACTGCTGCTGCTGAGCAACGCTGGAGAACATGAAGGCAACAAGTTAGAGCTGATGGGTCTCAGTCCTGCTTCCTGCTGCAGGGACACTTTGGAGCATCAACAACCGAGCTCCTTTCATGAGTCCAGAGCGAGCAGCGGAGCATTCAGACATCAGACGTCTATTTAAATTCAGCTAAAATAAGACAACATGTGAGGCTTCATATCAAATCAAAATAAACCAATCAAAAGGCATTTTGGAGGGTTCTAAATTTAAGCCATTGAATAAATTAAACCGTAATTTAGCACATTAGTTTCTGAATGTTATGTTCAACGCTCGTTGAATTGAATAGTTTTGCTAAAATTCACCCGAAGGTGTTGGCTCATTCCCATGCGCTGTTCGTGGCGCCCAGAACAGGGATGGGTTACATTATAAATAATACATGTAAATTTAATTAAAGCAAATAACTGTCAAACTTGTGGTTGAGACTGTTTCTGTGTTGGAGCGACAACTTAAGTTTGTATCCAGCTTCAACTTGTTTTGCAACAACATAAAAATCAAACTTGGGCTTCTTAACCCTCAGGCAGTTGTTGCCACTGATTGGCACAACACACACACACACACACACACACACACACACACACACACACACACACACACACACACACACACACACACACACACACACACACACACACACACACACACACACACACACACACACACACCATCTTGTTGGGGTAGATGTTTAAAGATTAGCACTATTTTAATTAGTCTAAATAATTAGTTGAGTTTAACTAATTTAGTTAGGTGTCTTGTAATGGTTAAACTGAACAAAAAAAATGTTTTACTCAAAAATACTGATTAAAATGTATGCACCAGTTAGGTGGGATTCCAACAGTTTGTCTGTGTGTGTGTACATCAAAAATAAATGAGTTGCCTCAGGCATTCCCAGATCCATTGTATAAAGGTATCCGTGAAGTTCCTGTAGAACTTCCTGATCAAATTTCAACAAAAAACTGCCACAAGTACCTAAAACTTCACCTTAAAGGAACTTTGCACGACACAGTTTGTGCCGATGAGGTTGAACTGTGAAGACAGTCATGCTTACGATATGTCTTAAAAATGTACTGAGAATTTTTTTTATTTCTTTCATTATAAATTCATTAGGAAAGCAGGTTGGGTTCCATCTATTCTCCTCTAATGTCATCCAGCCATCTACTTGGCTGGATGACAGGTGCATACTTTTCATCAAGCCCACATTTCTTTATTGAAAATTTTATTTTAAATATGTCTGATATTATATTTTAATCTTAAATGTTGTGTTTTCATTCGCTTTAAGCAAATCTTCATAATTAACATTAACAAAGGCTTGAAAGCAATAGTATATGTATAGTTTTTCCTATATCACGTGTATCCCTTTGTAAAGTGTTACTGAATTAAATTAATTTTTTAATAATAATATTTTAATTTATCGACCGCGTTTGTATGTTTTGCATAAATGAAAATTAGAATCTGGTCTTTATTCACGTCCAAATCTTGTGACCCATAAGACTTCAGGTCTAGCACCGCCTCTGGAGGCTCCAAACACAAACATGCAGAGCACCTTCCTCTTTGCTGGGTGTCATAAATGGCGCTCAGCAATCAGCACCATCCCGTTCTGTCTTTACACGAGTCACTGAATTAAACACATCTAGTTCTGGACTCACAACTTCTGAGCGTCCGTCCCTGCAGGCGTTCTGGAAGCGGGCTTGTCTCTCCTCATGGGGCCGGTCCCTGAAGCCAGTGTATTTAATCTGCAGAAGAATACATTCATCCCAAAAAAAAGGAAAACAACAAAAAAGCATTCGTGTCATTAGATGAACCAGTTTTGCACAGAAACTCTTCTACACAAATATTAAATTTATCAGAAGATTTTATTAATTTTTTTGTTCTCGGCTCAAAAGTAAAAATTGTTAAAGCCCCAGTGCTTGAATGCTTATAAGAAAAAAATGAAGAATGCGCAATAATCAAAATCTTAAACGAAGAAATGATAAATCCAACAACTGATTGCGAAGCATCTGTGTGAGTTAATAGTTCCTGACTTTAATCAGCATGTGCAGAGATGAAATAAATGGATATGAGAAGAAGCAGCGCTGTACCCGCCGCTTTCAGTCTTTCTTCTCTCTTTATTTCCGCCGTCTCACTCACCTCACACTCTCTGCTCAACTTGCGGAAAAACTCCTCATTCTCAAATTTGCTCCTCTGGTCCGGGACTACCCGCGGCATCTTCTCCGACCCTGCACGGCCACCCGAGCCTGTTACCTCCTGATCCCGCACACTTTAAACTTCCACGGTGCGTTGTTGCCGACCGTCCCGCACTCAGCCTCTCTCTCTTTCTCTTACTTCTCTTCCGTGTCTGTCTGTCTGTGTTTTTTTTCCTTCCCTGTGTGGAGCAATGTGCTCCCTGCTGCTGGCCTCAGACTGATGATCCGCTTGAGTTTGGTGCGGCTCCTGCGCGCTCCGGGTCGCCTCTGGCTCCAACTGGCTCTCAGAAAGTGACCCGCTGCTGTACATAAAGCTCACTTTGGCCTTGAGGCTCCCCCTCCACCTCTTCCTCCCTCCTTTCCTCTGTCTCTCCCTCGACGAGCGCCTGATCTTGAGCCACAAACGAGCGCTCTCAGGTCTACCTGCTACTTTCCAGAGATTCTCCTCTTGTTTGGATTCGTGCGTAAAAGTGGATTTTACGCACAAATAAATAGCTTACTGAGGATACTTTGTCAGCTTCACTAAAAGTCATACATTTAACAACAGACGCTGTTTTAGGATCTTGTGAAAGATAAACCAACGACATAAGCAACATTTTATTCGTCATTTAAGGAATAAGAAACTGTTTAAAACACATACTCAAAAATAAACAAATAAAAGAAATAAATTATGCGGCACATCCTGATGGGAAACAGAACAAGAGCATTTCTTCTTTGTTATCAGCTTCAGCCACAAAGTTCCTCTGCCCGTTTCCTTTGTGATGCCTTCTCCGCAGCTGTCAGAGTTGAAAATTACGACACTCTTGCTGGAACCTGAAGGCATTGCAGTCTACTTCCTGGCTCCGCCGAGTCGCTCTTGTGACTGTAGACCCAAAATACCGCCCCACCGCACCTCCACCCCTCCTCATTCACAATACTATCACAACCGCACGCTGCATCCACTGCGCATGCGTGCCTCGGACCAGACCGCAGCAACTTTATGAGAACCGTATGTCTGAAGCTAAACAGGGAGGAGGCCGGCAGTGTATGAACAGAATCCCGCAATAATCCTAGAGTCTTCCAGAAAATAGACAATGTATTATTTTATCTCTTCTTTGTTTTCAACAAAACCTTATTGACTTTAAACATTTTAAACACAATGACATCAACAAAGACAGTGAAATAGTCACATTTCACATATAAAACAAAACTAAAATGACAATAGATAAGTTATGAAGTAAATAATGCTCACAAAAATGTCAGAGTTGTGCACGCTGACCCCCAACTCCAACACGAATCCCCACACTTTTTCAAATTCTTCTTCCTTTCCTCTAGTTTTTATGTCAACTTCTACATTACAGCACAGGATGCCATCTCCTTCACCCAAACATGTATCGGGGATATATCTTTTTTTCCCAAGACAAAGCAATCATCCATATGTCAGCTGGTATAACCAAAATAAATCTCCAAAATGCAATAAGGATTACTGGAGATTCCAAAAAAAGTTAAAAAACAAAACAACTGGACTTTTTTCCGAAGTTTGATTCGACATACAAATTAAACCAAAACTGGGTGGACCAACGCCTTTTTGGGCAATAATATAAAGCTTGGAACTCCTCACTACTCCAGACTTTTGAATTAAGAAAGCTTTCTGGATGGGAAGCGAAACGTCTTCAAACTTCAGAAAAAAGTCCAGTTGTTTTGTTTTTTAACTTTTTTTGGAATGATCATGACCTGGATGACTGAGAATCTTCACCAGTGATTACTGGAGATATTTTATTTTTTGCTGTAATCTTCAAATAAAAATTTTTATTTGAAGATTTATCCCTTTGAATAAATTGGGAAAGCCCAGATAATGATGTGATTACTTTGTAAACTGCTGATTATGTATTTAAGACAACGCCTCAAATGTGTTGCTTCTTGGAAAACACCTTGTGAAGAGACCTTTTCTCTATTATTTATTTCTTCTAAACTTAAAATGTTTATTCTTAATGTCTATGTGCTTTCTGGACGTGAAACCAAAGCCAAATTCCTTGTTTGTGATCGCAATCTTTGACAATTAAGCTAATTCTGATTTTGAATTCAACCAATTGCTAAGGAAATACACAAACCTCTGAATTTGAGGAAAGTTATAAACAATTCTTGCTGTCAATATTCTGGCAAAAAGAAACAAATTTGGTAATCCTAACCAACCCAAAGCATGGAAACGGTTAGTTTGATTTAATGTAAAAAATGCTTGTCTTAGTTTCTACTGAAGTCCAATTGAGTTGACCTACCACCAGGTGGTTGTTTTATCTTAGTTAACCCCTCAGACATCACAAGAAACCAGAACCACATTTACCGGAAACAGGGCAAATGTGAAATCTTCAGAAAAAAATTCTAAAGAACAATATAAGTGAATTTTTGTGGAATTGTATGAATTATTTCCACAATTTATTAAACAACTTTAGTATCAGGAGAAATAACCAACACCCAGAGTTTGACTACGGGGGCACAAAATGAAAGTAGGTCTGAATGTAACCAGTAATAGGGGCCTCCTCCACCCTCCCCCTCCCCTCCGGAGCCCGTTCAGGAGGAAGCTGTATGGTTTTAACTTGTGGTAAAAACTCCAAACAGATAACTTCAGCTTAAAGCTCCAATTCATTTCCAGATCGAGTCATAATTTGCTTTTCATTGCTGACTTTTGAAGTTTTGGATAATCTGGTTATATTATTCAATTCTTCTCAACTTTCTTGTAACATTAACATCTGGCAGACCAGACGGTTTCGTCCAGACATACCAAGTTCCAGACTGAGGCACAAAGGGGAGCCGGAGTTGTAGTTTCTGCCCCAAACATTTGGAGTATTTTACCAAATAAACTGAAACTTTTTACGGCACAGAACATAGGATAAAATCTCTGATTAACAGCCGTGGCTGATGAGGCATTTTAATGCATTTTAATGCATTCTTGCCCACGTGTTATATTTAATTGTATTTCTCAGTCAGTCTGCTGCAGTGCCGGGATCCTGACACGTGCAACAGCGAAGAATAAGGTTTGATCCTGCTGTAAACAGACAGATAAAAGCACGCTCTGTAATATTTCCATCACTCAAACACAGAATGAACACGACTGAAGTTTCCAAATATCTCTCAGAAATCTTTATTAAACCATGAACATGAGCCAGCAGGTTTTCAAAGCGCGCGCTCACGTTGTGGCGCGGCGCTTCTCTGCCGTGACATGTTGTGCTGTTTGTTTTGAAGGTGTTTGTCAGGCTGTCTGCCTCTGTGTGTGTGGGCAGATCAGAGGGTGTTAAGATCAAAGAAAATAACTTCTGATGAAGCTCTAACTACACAAACGTTTGAGAGTTTTGTCTAATTTTAACTGCGGTCGAATTAGCGGGACACTAAAACTTTTGCCCTAGTTGCGGTGCATCTGTGCTGAATGTTTTAGTGATGACTTTTCACGCTCAGAAACAAGGCCTCAGGCAACAGCATATGCTCCAAAACCTTTTTATGGAAAGAAACGCTCCTTTTATGATGCCCGTGTCATTGATTTCTACTAAAGCTCAGCCATTCAGATAGCCTGGAGAAGCTTCTCACACAGAGCTCGCTTTTTCCACTGCTGTGTGTGTGTGTTCTAGTTGGAGGGTGCAGGGGTGATTAAATACGGTAGCTGATGTTGTAAAAGGTTCATTAATTAATCAGAAAATCTGTGGTTGCCGTGGAAAACAGTTCTGACATGCAGTCTGGTCTCATCGTTGCACAGCACGGTGGACACAACCGATAAAGTTTTCTCCTTCATGTTTTGTGTTTAGCTGAGTGAAGCTTAACTCGGACCAGAACGATTTATTTGACAGTTGGGTTTAAAACTTCTGCACCTCATTTAATTTTTAATACTTTAAAAATTTCAAGCTGCAAAAGACAGCAAATGTTATCTCCAGGTACTTGACAAGGCAAAGAAATCCAGTTTATATACAAAATATATACTCGGATCGCATACAATCAAACTGGTAAGTAGTTAAAATCATCTTAAATTGCAGATTGGCAAAAAAGCCTTTGTAACAAAAGAAGCCACACTAATTCAACTGATTGACTTTGCAGCAATCCCTCGTCCAGAAGTATGAGGGAGAAAAACTGGTTAGAATGCAGGTCTCCTTGTGTTTGTACTGTTCAGGCTTGTTTTAAGCACCATTTAAAGTCTTAGCATCTTTCTTCAGCCAAAGCTCAACCAAAGCAGCTCAAAATCGAATTGTAAAGACAAAGCAAATAAATTCCTCTCTGTCTAATATTAACAGCAATATTTATCAAAGCCAGGCAAAATTCATGGGGGAATTGAAACACTTTATAGCCTTTATTTCCTTCCAAACCCGCTGATCTCATATCTTAAAATCATTTCGCTGATCGAGCTCAGGATAACTTTGAGGGTCTGATTACTTTTCTGTTTGGCTAAATTTACTGTAACTCAATAGCAAATGCCTTGTCAGTGGTGGCACCATGTCAGAGAGTTGATTTCAGTGGAATGACACTAATAAAGGATGACTTCATGGTCAGAGTGTCGGGTCGTCGTCTCCTCTGAGTGAACCTCAGCAAACGTTCTGGCTCCTCATCTCTTGATCAACTTTAGCGGGTTTACTCTATTTCAAACTTCTTTAATTTTTAAAGGTCCTTTCTGTACTTTTTGTTGTTTGTTTGTTTTTAATAAAAAAAACTACCTTGGTTTCATGTAGCAGTTTTCTATGTGCTCATGGAACAGTCCTTCTACCAAGACACAGATCAGTGATTCTCCTGCAAGTTTTAGCTGTTTTCCAGCCTCAGCACAACACATTCAAATGAAGGCATTACGTCCTCGGCTTGTCACTGGGTTCAGCACAAACAAATTGGCTCCAAGTTTTAATCAATGTGTAAAAAAGCAAAAAAAAAGACAAACAGAACAGTCATACTTGCTCTTACTGTTTCATTACAAAGCTGTCTGCTTTAAATTGATTACCTAGATGCGATACATTATGATAAACCAATTAAAGGAGCAATAAGTAAGAAACTTACCGCAAAATGAACCTAAATCATTCCTATTTGTCTCCCCGGGATGGAAGTAACATTTCCTATAAACAATCGGTCCTCTCCATCAACATTGTTTTAGTCAAGTTTTTCTCCTTTCAAACCTAGAGGTACGGTCCAGAACTACTTTGGTTCAGTGTATAGCCCGTGTTTACTTCCTGGTTCCTGAGCCAATCATATGAGAGTTCCCAAAACAGAGCGCAGCCTTTGGTGTTTTATGTTGGCAAAAGAGCAGCAGCCTGCTAACATGGAAGCCAGTAAGAGAAGCGGACCAGAAATAGAACAGAATACAACATTATATACCTATCCTGTGAAAGTAGAAATTCAGTGAAGTTTGACAGCAGCAACATAACCATTTATAAATGGCATCTTAGATTGTTGTCACTGTCAGGCTATTGTACCGATTTGAGACACTAGGTTTCATTATTACTTATTGCTCCTTTAACTTTACTGCTATCTTTAGCACAATAAGGATTGTGTTCTTAAAGCCCCATTGTGTAAGATTTTCACACGCTAAATGAATTACAAACAACTTCACTGTAATAGCAACCATGGAAGCCTCGGAGTATAATAAGTGTAACAATATAAACATGTTACCCATGTGTTAGCTACTGCTAATAGCTACGGTGATCATGTGGAATGGTTTTTGGCACTGTTGTCAAGTCTGCTTGTTTTAATCTAAAGTCATAAATTACGTGAGTCGCGTTTTTTTGGGCTCGTTTCTGAACGTGAAGACGCTTATTTGTGGTCTAAAATAAGCAACAATGATCACCAGTAAAGAGACCTGGTCGGTCTTGATGCTGTACTACAGACAGTGAACGGGCCGGCCGACATCCCTCTCTGTACAGTACTTACATACCCTTTGTCTCTCTCCCGAGAGAGAGAGAGACGACGGGTTTCAAGGGTATCGTCAGATATTGAAAACGCGTAAGACTAACAAGTTTGTCTCCTTTCGGCTTCTGAAATCAGAAATAGCGACGCAACATGGCGCCTCCCAGTGGCTGCACCGACACCTATGTATTTATAAACTACTAATTCTAAGTTATGAGAACGCTTTCATTTTTAATATGAGGTTATTAGACTTTGCCAGAATATGTATTCATCAAAGCAATGCTGGATTTTTGCTAATTAAAAGCCAAATTAGTTAAAAACTGTCCTTTTAAAAATGACACATTATGTAGAGAAACATCCAATCCGACATTTTGTGATCTTGAGACTTTTCCACAAGTTCATTAAATCTGAGAATCTGGACTAAAACAAAAATCACAATTTTTTCACAGACTTCTTTTTCTTTACTATTCTTTCTTAGGCCTTGCAGGATTTATGCCTCTTTACAAGGAGTGTTCAAATGTTCAATATTTCAAATAGAGTTTTGTTTTTTAAGTACATTAATAAAGGTTTATCAGTTGCTTGGTATATTTTCTATCTTTGTCTCATGGCGCTGAATCAAATGGCATCGACCCTATAATCAGGGAGTCCCTGCATGATGATGCTTTGTGTTGCACCATGTTATGCGGTTTCTTTAATCTACGTATCTAACAGGAATCAGATTACTGAGAGTATTTCCTGAGACATGTCGTATGAACCCCGTGCCAGAGAGTTACCGGGCAGGCATGGCGAGAGCATGCAAACTCCACATGGAAAGTCCCAGGCAGAGATTCAAACCCAAAGGCCCCACCGCGCAGCCGGATTCATACCAGCAGTAAACAAATGAATTAAGGGAATGTATCATTGCTCCTTTTCTTCAACAGAGTTTCCAGCTGACCCCAAACAGCATCACGACGGCTTCATGCTGCAGTTTCTCTGATTTTTTTCCTGTGTGAACGCAAGCTGTCCGTGAAACCAAAAGTTTACGTATAAACAAAAACAGAATTTCTTCTCCGCATCGCCTGGTTTGGTTTCTGCTCCTGTTTTTCATGCATGTTGTTATTCAGGCATTCAAACAGAAAGAGAAAAATGTCTTCTTTGTTCGCTGGGCGAGAAGACGCTTGCTGCGGCCTAATAAATATTTAAAATGCGCCGACAAGGCAGAAGCAGAGAGAAGCTTGTGATGCCACGGTGACACAAAGCTGACTCCGGTGGTTGTCAGCAGGCTCTTCCAGTTCCATCTACTTGATGTGTGAGATGAACAAAGTACCTCTTCATCCGGCCTGCTGCTGTATTTCGTCGCCTCCGTTACAACAAAGTTCTGTCACACAGAAATGAGGTGTTTACATCTTTCTTAACAGTCAGCTTCACTATAACAGACGGCAAGTATAGAAAGTGACACTGTGCTGTAAAATTAAAGCTGTAAAGTAGCAAATACGGCATGTTCGAGAGGGATTTTTGGTCTTCGTCTCCGAGCGTTTTACTTTATTTGGGGCGGGACTCAAATGATAAGCAAGCTGCGGTTCAGCATTGTGAAGCCAGTTGCTCCTTTTAATGAAATGACCCACACACCATGGCTCAATGCTACCAAGCTGCTTACATCAGTGACTGGGAATCAGCCGAAACATCCCTGCATGGTCCCTGTGATCCTCTTCACGCAAACACACACTTACACAGATGGATGTACAGTAAGGTGACGTGCAGACGCTTCTGCATGCATGTGTGTGTGTGTTTATTCCTGGTCAGACGATGGGATCCCGTGGCCCAAAGACAAATTTGGAACGGCACAGGGTCCAGCATAGAGTTATAGAGTTACGGTGAGCCAGTCTGTCTGTCTGACTGTTTTTCTGTCTGCAGAGAAGACGCTGGAGGGTCTACAGAGGACTCCTCCTGAGGGCAGAAAATAACAGACATGGTGCCACGAGTAGCTGTGTTGATTAACAGCTCTATCCGTCTTCACTTTGGACCGTAGTAGACGGCTCTTTTTTTAGAAACAGGATAAATAATAATAATAATAATAATACTAATAATAATAATAATAATAATAACAACAATGTATACTACAACAATTTTGAAGTGCTACAGTTAATCCATACAATAACAACAGAAATAATAAAATGCAGATAAAATACACCAGTAAAAGTAATGATTGAAATAAAACAAAAGAAAAAAGAAAAACAGGAAAAATATATATCTTTAAAGAGCTCATTACAAACATTGGGTAAAAAGACAGGTTTTCAAGCCTGTTTTCAAGGATGGAATGAGATGGAGGTGAAATTAGATTTTAGAAAGAAATCGAAAAACAGTCGGTTTTGATTCCCCCTAGTGGAATAAAGCAGGAAATGTTTTTTTTTTTAATGATCTACCGAGGTTTTAAAGACATTTATAAGTCTTTTATGCTTTTATGAACTTTACCAGTTTTGTCAACTTTTGTCAAGCTTTATTTATTTATTTATTTATTTTTTCTGTATCTTATACGACTTGCCTTTTCCTGAGCTATACCATTTTTATCATGTTTTAGAACAAGTTCCAACAAACATAGTTCAATCTGAAAAACTCACACAGAAAGAAGAGACAATTAGAAGAATTTATTGATACAATATTTTAAGACTTTGGCGCTCAGACCTCGGCAGGAACATTCACGCTGAATTATACTTCAATATGCATAAGCAGGTGTATGAGAATAGGAATGATCCCCCAGGCCTGAAACTGGTGGTGGAGTGGAGATAGAAGTTTGTTCAGTCCATATGATGATCTGTTTGCTAGATGTCCAATTTGATAAACACAGGTTTGCATGACTGTCTATGATGAGCAAGCTTGAAGCGACTGTGGAGAGGAAAAACTCCCCTTTGGGAAGAAACCTTTGGCAGAACCAGGCTCAGCATGGCGGTCTCTGCCGGACCGATTGAGATATGACAGGGAATTCTGTAGAGTCCAGGAGGAATTACACTCTAATAGGAACAAGGTTGTAGGAGCACATAGGAAAGCCAGATGGAGCTGCTATGATGGTGGAGAAGGGGATGGAGGTGGGTTGAATCCGGTCATCAGAGTCCAGATCAGACATCGCACAGCGACTGCTTGCTTGCTGGGTAGACGTTGCGCTGGATTTAAAGTTCTTTTAAGACGGATCCAGGACACTGATTGGCTTCGAGGAGGAGCAGTTCAAAGCTGATTGGCTTGCGTCGGAGGCGAATGAGTCCCTGATTGATGGAGGTAAGCAATGAGTTTCTTCAGTCTGAATTTCCGCATTTAGCTCCATTTTATTTTTTCAAAAACACTCATGGGTATAAAATATTGATTTAGAGAATTTTTTTTCAAATGAGTATCTTTCAAATTACATTTCCTGTCTAATTTTACCGCAAAAATGGAAGTGACATGAGAATGTTAGAAAGTAGATTTAGTAGTGACAATTCACACTGGTTTTAGTTCGTTGGGCAACGGAATGAGATGCATACTAATTAATTGCAACACAATTTACAGTATCCAGATACAATCTTTGTCGAGTTTCATCTTATCCAAAGGCGTAAAGGGAGTGGGGTTCCTCTCAATTCAGCCCTAAAACACAGGCATGGGTAAAAATCTCAACGGCCCCCAAGAGCAGTAATCCAACAACAGTTTGCTGATTTTCCAGCATGATGGAATACTGTGCCATAAGGCTAAAGACTGAAATGTTGAACCTGTGGTCTGGAAAATCTGAACCCCATTGAGAACCTTTGGTAAAAAAAAAAAATCTGGAGGAGAGACAGAAACAAAGAAACTGGGATTATCTGAGCAATAAGGAGATGGGATTGGGTCACCATCAGTCTGGGAGGGAGAAATCTGATGGATTTGATGATGAAATCCTTCAAAACGTACAGAAACACTGAAATAAGTGAAAATGACAAATGTTAACGTTTTTCAGCCCGCTTTATATAGTAAACTGATGATTAATGATTATTAGCTCTTACTAAATCTGATAGACATGAGTAGTCAGGTGTTCCTGAATTTAAGTGTCATCTATCTGCAGTTTTAAAACCAAATCATGGTATAAATTTTGTAATGAGCTTTTAGTATAAGAAGCTGCATGATTCTTGTTTCAGTTGCAAGAATCTTTCGCTCACTGTGCTGTTCCTGCATTAAGAGGTGGATGTTAGAGCCCAAGAATAAATGTTACATGATGCTGAACTTAGTGACACATCAGGAGACGGCCACCAGAATAGACTAATGGAGGTCATTTTTAAAAAATAAAGTTGTAAAAAGACTGTGACTGAGTGGCGGCTAACGCACATGTCTGAAGAGTTGGAAGATCTCAAACTTGATCTACAGGATCAGGACATGTCGACATCATTATCTGGGGTCATTTGCTGAGAAACCCTGCAATATGGAGCAAAGTAATTTGTTTTACTTTATACTAAAAAATGCCTCACAGAATAATCCTTATTAGAAAATTAAAGTAAAGCATTAGAGCTTGACATTAGTTAGTCAAAATCTCCTGTAGAACATAAGATGCAGGTCATAACGTCAACCAGCAGAGAGCAGTGTGGGAGGTGTGGTCCATCTTCAGGATCTATCTATCTATCTATCTATCTATCTATCTATCTATCTATCTATCTATCTATCTATCTATCTATCTATCTATCTATCTATCTATCTATCTATCTATCTATCTATCTATCTATCTATCTATCTATCTATCTATCTATCTATCTATCTATCTATCTATCTATCTATCTACATGTGGTGGTGAAGGAACTCCACCACTAGGTGGCGCATATGTTCCACCTTAAATAGGGGAAAGAGGAGGAACTGACAACATACTGTTAAATTTGACTGGATTACATCCAAATAGCAGATCTTCAGAGGATCTCTTGGTGTCTGTAAAACCTGAATCTCGCCATTAGATGTGATAAAGACATACTGTCACCATGGAAAACAAGTACAGCTAAACCTTTAGATGTTTCTTATGCATCGAGGCTCTTCTGGTTCACCCACAATAACCTCCAGACCCTGAGCAGAAGTAAGTTGCTGAACTTCCTCTTCTGATATCCTGTCAGTTTGCACATTGGTGCCTGTAACCTTTACACAAAAAGAGTCGGCCTCTTTAACAGACAAAGCACTGGTCCATCTTAAAAACCTTTTCCTACCCACTGACACAATACTGTTGCTTCCCTGTGCTGGGCAGTGGCGCCTCCTGCATGAAATTTCAGGACTTGAGCCTCTCGCTCTGTAAGAAATCTTTTTTTTTTTTTCTTGTGATTCCTGCGGGGAGAATTTCAAATTATGTGGACACTACAATGGGAAAGTAGGAGAGTAAAGGAAGAACAAGAAGAGAAAAAAAGAAAGAGAAGAGGTGAAAGAAAGAAGGGATAAAAGGGAAAGAGTGATAAAACGTCTTCCATCTGCTTCATCACCTGGAAAGAGAGATGTAAAAAGAACAGCACAACCAACGGACATAGTGTAACAGATACAATAGAGTAACACCTTGATGCCATTGCTAAATCAAATGTATTATTATTTAAACTGACATGTATAATGTGATACCTGAGAAAAGAAAGTAAAAAAAATAAATAAAAATAAATAAATAAATTACGGGCTTTCTGTATATAAGTGAACACTTAGTACCTGAAACCCAGCACCTGTGGGTGTTTGTGAGAGTGCACTTGTGTATGTGAAATTTATCCAGAAGGAAATTGCTCAATAGTGGTTGTGAAGAACCAAAGGCCCGCCTTCCTCGAGCACCGAGGCAGGCGCCAGGGGACCCATAACCCCGGACTCCCAAGGGAGCCCCCAAAGCAGGGCGCCCAAGAGGGGCCAACACAGGAAATCCGCAACCCCCCCCCCCTCCAGGGAAAGAGGAGAGACGACCCCGAGGAGAGACGACCCAGAGGAGCCGCGGGGGCGAGCCCGTGGGCTCCGCCGGCAGCCAGCTACGCTGAAGTGGCACCGGCCATGGGCCCCGGGGCCCAGAGGCCCCAGGGGAGCCCCGCCCACGCGGCGGGGGCCTCGGCCGAGCCCCGGGGGGCCAGACCCCGCGAAGCAGCCACCAGGAATGGGCCGGCACCCACCCGGGAACCCGCCCCAAACCCGAGGGCCGTCAATGGGCCAGCGGGCCAAGAAATCTGTAAGAAATCTACAATCACTTCCTTTGTTTTGTTCACATTCAAGATGGAGGATTGTTTCCAGACTGTGCCACAAAGTCCTCCACCATCTGTCTGTACTCAACGTCTTGTCCGTCTCTGATAAACCTGGGATTGCAGAGTCATCTGTCTCCTTCTGTAGATGACAGGACTCAGCCCTGTGCTGGAAGTCTGAGGTGTCTGAGGAGTGAGAAGGAATGGTGAGCTTACAGTCCCCTGTGCTGGTGACTACCTGGTTAAACACATGAGCACTCCGTGTCACAACCTGTGGTCAGTTCCCTAGGTAGTCTCTGATCCAGGCGATTATTGAAGCCTCCACCGGAGTCTTCTTGAGATTCTGACAAAGCAAATCAGTCTTAATGGTGGTAAACGCACTGGAGAAATCAAAGAACATCATAATCACAGCTCTGCTTGCTTTGCCTGATAACAGTTGGTTTGTTGAAGCAGGTGTATGATGGCGTCTTCAACTCCAACTCCACAGCAATAATCAAACTGCAGGGGGTCCGGATAGTTGCTTGTTTGCTTACTCAGGTGGACTAACAGTGGTCTCTCTGTTACCTTCATGATGTGGGTTGTCCGGGCAACAGATGTAAGTCATTGAGGGCTGATGAAAGAGTTTTCTATTGAACAGGAAAAATATCAAAACATTTTCCTGGGTCAGGCTAAGGTTGAAGAGGTGCTGAAAATCACAGAGCTGATCTGCACGACCCTTTAGGCCTCTGGGCCTGACACCATATAGACCTGAAGCCTCGTTCCAGTTTAGTCTCTCCAGCTACGTCTGCATCGGACTTGAGAGACAGACTTCTGCTCATTGTAACTTCTTCTTTTCAGCCTTGCAACATTTCACTCAAAAGTTCATTGTTTATGAGCAGTTGAATGACAATTGCCTAAAGCCCCTTTCAGATGTAAGTAATTTAATGGGACCACATTCCCGGGTCAAAGAAGAATTAGCGCCTTTCCCACATGCAAATTAGTCCCGGTAAATTACCAGGTCAGCTCTTATCACACTTAACCTGAACAGGTGGCGGTAATGCAAGAAATACAGCTTTAACTGATCAAGCCAACCTCTAAAGAAGAATTTCAATCAGAAAATAGGTCTGTGAAACAGCTGATTAGCGACAGCAAACAATGGCTTCGGGACCGGTGGTGCTTTAGCCAATCAGAGACAGACGGCCTCTGCTGCGACGTCTTCAAGTCAGCGCCGCTCTTGGAACCCCAGCGAAGCAGGAGTAGAAATGCTAACAGTTCCATGTAACCGTCACTAGTGGGAAGGCCTAAAAAGCGTCACGTTCCGAAGCAAACCGCCTAAAGTTGTTACTACTAGACAAGAGGCATTTCAGTGGTTATTAGATTTATGAAAAATACAGAGGAACTACAATTTCAGTCCATTTTTCAGTCAGACAAGCGATTTGCAGACATCAGGGGAAGAGCTAAACGAAGACTAGGAACGTCCTACTTAATCACGTAAATGCGTGCCTTATCCAGGAATAAAACTACTTTATTCACTCTAGAGCAGGTGCAGTAAATTGCCGGGTATGATGCACGGTCTTAACTCTGGCTTTATTCACACATAACCCTGACCCAGTAAATTACTGGGTCAGGTTGTAAGTGCAAAGGGGGCTTACGTCTAAGACAACCTCATGATTTGGCTGAAGACAAAGTTGTAGTTGCAAAAGGCTCCATGGCCAAGGTGCAATATGGAAACATTTGAGGTGTGACAGGACAGCTGTGGGTCAAATGAGGGCAGGATGTCTTTTTGGCTGAGGAGGATGCTGAGCTTGTTGCTTAAGTGAACCTGTTGAGGAATGTGTGCGGCTCATTTGCTCTGTCAGACTTCCATCTATCTGATCCTCCTTTTGTCTGTGATCTTCTTCATCCCTGACATGTTTTCATACTGGAGGTTGCTCTCCAGCGTCTTCTCGTACGCCTCCTTCCTGCATCCAATCTTGACGCTGTGTACTCCTCCATAATGTAGTCTTTTGCAGCGTCCAAAAAGTTTTTTTCTAGGATTGCTGTGTTTTTATGTCCAATCATCTTCCCATCAACTCCCAAACTATGGTCAAGAAAAGCATCCTCACAGTATGACACTGCCTCTACCATGTTTCATGGTGGGGATGCTGGGTGCAGAGTGTTGTGTAGTAATTTAGCTTTACTCACACTTAGCATTTTGCATCTAGTTCAAAAAGTTACATTTTGATATCATCAGACCATGGACATAAAGATTTTATTCTATTATACATTGAAGTATTTCTATGAAACTGCAGTGTTTTGTCAAGAAATGCATTGAATTGAACAATGAGCAATTTTAACAAAAACAGTTGCATGTAATCCTGGAAGCAAATACATACTTTCTCAGCGAAGCAGCATTTTGAAAAAGTCCTCTCTTTTTCTTTGAGAAGCACCTCAAAGAAAAATTTAATATGCAAAGCGTTCCAGACGGGCTTAGATACATGTTGCTCGGCCATCACAGGGCAACACAGAGACACAGCAAACAGCCACACACTCACACCAAGGGCAATTTAGAGAGTCAGTCGAAGATTTGTTAAATGAAATTCAATCACATGATGTAAGACAAAGTAAACATGGTTTTCTAAATATTTTTTTAAATAATCTGACATGCAAAATTTACATTTGTTGTAATATTTTCTCATATTTGCCCTTATAAGTTTTAACAAATGTTGTAACAGTGTAATTAAAGTGTACAGCACAGATTCCAACAGATAGTCCAGGCATTTTACCCACTTTAAGGAGCTGAAAATCAGCCACAGTAGCTGAAGTGTTGCTGAGCTGATGGGGATCATGTGCGCTGGCCCGCAGAGGGCCAGACGGGTAGTCAGGTGACGGGCACAAGGTGGAGGCCTGCTGAGAACAACTTCTGGAGTGGAACACAAATTTACCGACTCATAAAAAGCACAGGCAGGCGCTGAGGTTGATGGTGAAGGAGGAGTTTGTGTGTTGAACCGTGGAGCCAGACAGATGCTCAGTGATAGATGATGACATCCAGGTGTGCACACTCAGTGACAGGAGGAGGGAGATATTATGATTAGTATGACGCTGGTGTCACAGGATAGTCTGGACATCTGCTTGTGGCAACAGCCTCATCGTAATTTTCAGTCACTGTTTGCTTCCAGGACATTGTATTTTTATGCCTTGTCAGCGCTGCATCCTAATTCTTACACTGCAAAGAAAGTTTTCTGCTGTCGATCCGAGAAAATCCTGCTGGTTCTTGAGGAAAACCGACTGGTTTAATTTAGGAAAATACTGAATTTGTGTCCTGAAAGGATGAAGCTTCAGTAACCTGACAAGTGCAACATTCACAACTATAAAATCATGAATGAAAACGTTAATTTACTCACGAATAGCTGAAAATCACAACCATGCATACATAAAAGACATCTGACAATACCATCATAATGTTGCATGTTAACTCAAGAAAATGTGTTTGTTGCATTTTTGTTGCATTGCTTGATAAGGGATACTTTTCTTTTGACTTTCTGCATTTAGGTCTTGTTAAATTAGCTATAAAAATCTGTAACTTAAACAGAAATCTCCTTTAGTTTGCACAATTCAAAAAAACTAATAACACATTTGTTTAAAGCTAACTATACAGGTGTAGAGGTTTGGTTTCTCTGCTGTGCATCAACACATTAATTTAAGTCAATGTGTTAGGCATAATTTATATTGTCCCAAGACAGTCAACCTAAAAAGGATGTTTCCTGTGTCAGTCTGGGTCCTCTGACTGCTAAGTGTTTTTAAGAGAGGAAGAAACAGTCTCTTTAGAGGCTGGATTTTGTGAACAGGGCTTTGTAGCACTGATTACATTTTGTGTGCAGGATGTGTGGGGTCTGCAGAGATGTTATTGGAGATTCATGCCCGTGGCTTTCAGTAACCTGGGACATTGTAGGTTTAGCTAAAAGGTTATTTGTGTTATTTGTACGGCTTCGAAGCGATTCTGGTCCACTATCCGGCGTCTCAGGAGGGGGAAGCAGTGCAGTACTAACACTGTTTACAGTGGGGGTGGTGTGCTGCTGACCTCGACTCGGGACGTCGTGTTTCGGTGGGCGGAATACTTCCAAGACCTCCTTAATCCCACCAACACGTCTTCCATTGCGGAAGCAGAGCCTGAGGACTCTGGGTCGGGTTCTCCCATCTCTGGTGCTGAGGTTGCCGAGGTTGTTAAAAAGCTCCTCGGTGGCAAGGCCCCGGGGGTGGATGAGATTCGCCCGGAGTACCTTAAGGCTCTGGATGTTGTGGGGCTGTGTTGGTTAACGCGGCTCTGCAGCATTGCGTGGACATCGGGGGCAGTTCCCCTGGATTGGCAGACTGGGGTGGTGGTCCCGTGTTTCCCGCAGGAATTTGGTTATGCGAGGCGGACCGACTCGCGGAGCGGGGGGGGGGGGGGGGGGGACGACGACAGCACGTTGTCCGCGGACCGACTCGCGGAGCGGGGGGTATCCATGTGTTTTTTTCCCTGCCATTCATGCACGCGCGAAAGCAACAACAACAAACCGCGTGTTAACGTCACTTTTTTTTTTTTTTTTTGGGAATGTTGGCGAGGCGGTAGCGTGAGTTTGGCGAGGCGGCCGCCTCGCCAATATAGCGCTGCGGGAAACCCTGTGTGTTCCAACTACAGAGGAATCACACTCTTAAGCCTCCCTGGTAAGGTCTATTCAGGGGTTCTGGAAAGGAGGGTCCGTCGGATAGTTGAATCTCGGATTCAGGAAGAGCAGTGTGGTTTTGGTCTTGGCCGTGGAACACTGGATCAGCTCTATACCCTCAGCAGGATCCTGGAGGGGACATGGGAGTTTGCCCAACCAGTCTACATGTGTTTTGTGGATCTGGAGAAGGCATTCGACCGTGTCCCCCGAGGGATCCTGTGGGGGGTACTCCGGGAGTATGGAGTACCGGACCCTTTAATAAGGGCTGTCAGGTCTCTGTACGACCGGTGTCGGAGTCTGGTCCGCATTGCCGGCAGTAAGTCGGACTGAAAGACTGAAAGAACGAGATCCCGGATACAAGCGGCTGAAATGAGTTTTCTCCGTAGTGTGTCTGGGCTCTCCCTTAGAGATAGGGTGAGGAGCTCAGTCATCCGGGGAGGACTCAGAGTAGAGCCGCTGCTCCTCCACGTCGAGAGGAGCCAGTTGAGGTGGCTCAGGCATCTGGTCAGGATGCCTCCTCGACGCCTCCCTGGTGAGGTGTTCCGGGCACGTCCCACCGGGAGGAGGCCCAGGGGAAGACCCAGGACACGCTGGAGGGACTATGTCTCTCTGCTGGCCAGGGAACGCCTTGGGATTCCTCCTGAGGAGCTGGCCCAAGTGGCCGGGGAGAGGGACGTCTGGGCCTCCCTACTGAAGCTGCTGCCCCCGCGACCCGACCCCGGATAAGAGGAAGAAGACGGACGGACGGAGACGGACGGTTATTTGTGCTTCAACTCTCCTTCTATTTATTGTGTTATTAAATTGCTTAAAGACACTAGCAATAAGCACATAGCTAATTGTTCCTCTAATAACATCTTATTTTATCACTTCTGGAAAAATGACACCAGCATCAAGACTGTTAAGTCCTGAGAGAGAAAAACGTGCTTTAACCTTGAAAGCCTCTAAAACAAACTCGGCAGCCAATGTAAACAGATTTTCCAGATACCAATTAAATGTTGTGTGCGATGCATCAGTCAGAGTTGCTGCTTCTTATATCCAAACTGTTGCAGGTCTTCCTGCAGATCTACTCTGGCAGCAGGTCAGGCTCATTAAATCAGCAGTCCTCTGGCTAAATATCTCAAGGTGAATAAGGATTACCCATTCCGCATAATCTTAGTGAACCCCCCACCTTGAAAAATTACCCACTCTCATCTTTTCCATATTCACTTTTTCACAAATCTCTTTAAACTTTCAGTCAAACCCACATAAGCATTTCTGCTGAGGAGCCTGGCTTGCAGGATCTCAGACTATAACTTCTGAAGCAGCAGCTTGTCACGTTCTGGTATATTTCATGCTGATGTGTTTCTTAATGATGTGTTATTTTGAATTGGAAGGAGAAAGACTTCAGCACAAAGTCTATCTGCTTCAAAAGAGATTATAGTGTCACATTTTAATATATTAAAGAGCATATTTCCACAGTTTTACCAATTTTCCTTTTACAGTTGTTTGCACAATTGTAGTTGTACTCCTTTTAATGAAATATGTGGAAAAAAGGGAGCACAAGGCAGTCAACAACACAACCAAATGGTGTTAAAGAGTGATGACAGTGCGTACAACGGCTTACCAAACTTGCCACCCAAGAAGAATTTAGCCAAATCTAGTAGATAGACAGGGTTAAACACTAACAGACAGGGCTGAGTATATCACCTCTTATAGGAGAAGATTATGTACCTGGAAGCTGTATCTTAACCGATGCAGATACTTACCCCAAACTCTGCACCACAACCAAACACCCTCCAGGATGGTGCCACAGCTAAACACAATGGCCTAGTGGATATAGCTTCTGTCAAACAAAACAACAAAAAAAACTCAGAGAAGATAAAGCTAAACGATTAAATAATAGCAAATAATGCAAAAATGGAGAGTAGTAGGAGAAAGTAGCAAAAGGAAAAAGTGGTCATTATCTCCTCCAGCAACATTAGCCTTTAGCTGCACAACAACAGATATATAGTAGCTCAAGACAATCTAAACCACTCTATAAGCTTCAAAAGTAAAACATTAAACACTATTTGTATCTTATATAAACTTTTTATCTTAAATGTGAGTTTTAAAGGCGACATTTTATATAAGAACTTGGCCAGAGAAGCGACAGAAGTCAGGAGAAATGGTTTCAGAGAGGGATAGGTTGGAGATCTTACAATCTGGCATCATATTCAAAGATTTAAAAGCCCTCTGTAGCAAGCCAAGTCTGCATGTAATTTGACACAGTAATAAATCACTACTTGTGACAAAAATTAGAACAAAAAGAAAAATCACGAATACCAGTTTGAATTCTGGCCTACTGCAGTGGTTGTGTAAAACACAGCAACACTGAATAGAAGCAGCTGAAAGTCTCACTTTCCTACATATAATCAGAGGATGTGACACTACTATATAACTGTCAAAACATTATAGTCTGAAATAGAATAAAATATTCCTTATTGTCCTATGCTGGGGAAATTAAGATGTATCAGCAGCAAACAGAAAAATATGTAACATAAGAACAACTACTGTACAGTTATTAGTTATTACAGATAGTGTACTTCAGACATTTAAGAAGCATGCAATTAGGTGGGGTGATTTAAAGAAATGTGCAAAATGTGTATATTTACTTATCCATAAAAACACCAGCAGACAAAAAGAATGAACAAATTGCAAAAACAACAGTGATATAAACACTTCTGAGTTTGATTTGAAGATACTTTTAATTGCAGCACTCAAACCCTACCATCCCCTCCACGGTTAGTTTTAGTTAGCATTGGCTTGAAGTTAAAAGGTTACTTCACGCTGATGCTACACATGGGGTGGCTGAACGGCAAAGATGGACATTGATATATAACCAGATGCATATTTCTCATTTAGTGTCATAATGTTATGACATTTTCTTTGAGACAGAACATTGTAATAGTTTCTTGGAAACTCATTAAAACCTTTAGGGAATCAGAGTCCTTTAATCAATGTTTGCCATGCATCTTTATTCATCTTATATTATGATATTTATATTATATCCAGAATTCTATATTCTGTATATAACTTTGCTCAAATCTAAGGACAGAAGAACTCAAGTTTAAATCGATGAAATGAACCAAATAAAAACAGAAGCAGCTTGTCTTCTGTTTGACGTTCCTCAGCTTTTTTCATGACACAGGGAGAAACATCAAAGCACTGAATCGGGTCCCTTACTTAATGATGCAGTGCCTCAGTAAGGGAATTCCTCTGAGAAAACATAAGGACCAGCATGCTTCATCTCCATTAAAATGTGAGTCTGAGACCTGCCCGCTGGATTTATGACAACGCAAAGCAAACATTCAGCACAACAACAAAGTAACAGGATACTGATCGGTTTTAGGTTTGTGGTTCTACACCAGCACAATGAATATGAGAGGGAAAAATGGCTGCACTATAATATATACTGCTGCATTCGAACAATGCAACATAACACCCTCTCTTGAAGTCACCTTTAATCCAGAGTACTTAAATCTTTAGTGCTCATATTTGCCTGTTGGCCCCGTCTCCAGAGGAAGTAAATGAGTCTGCCCAAAAGACAAAATTCACATCTTAGACAATATCCCATAACAGAAAGAATAATACAATAATAACCCTGAAAGTTTATAAAATTGATGGAAAGAACCCCATAAAAATCCTGACAATGATAAACACCCTAAACAAAATTTCAATGAAGACATTTAAGAACTTGCAAATGTGGTCAAGAAGTCAAGAAGTCTAAATTGAGTTTATAGGTGTGATTAAATGGGTTAACCCATCTTATGTTTCATGAAATCTATTTTGGTTTAATCTAAACAGAAAGAGTCATTTTCCCTTGTCTCTATTTCTGTAGCAAAGGCAATTTAAAAAGCATTGCTGAGCAACATCAAATTAATCCTCACTGCTTTTTTTAGAAATATGAGGGTATCAGCAAGGTGCTTAGGATCAAATTCACTGACTAACTGACATGTAGCAAGTTTACCTTCTTCTTCGAATGTAGGAGTTCTGTCCGTTTGCTGCTATTGAGCATGCAGATGTGTGTTAACACAATGCCAGGAGGGAATCAGCAATGACCTAATAACAGCAGGCGTTGCTGTCCATCAGTCTGGGAAGGGTTATTCTGCATCTTTTTCACACTATTTGCCTTCTATTATTCTACAGGGAAAATATTTCTAAGGGAAGAATATTTGACACATCTTCTAATCTTCACAAGAGTAGAATTCAACTCCTCAGGCCTCAGCCAGCTTGATAAATGTTAACATCAAAGGCAGTGAGAAAAAATACTTTATGGCTTATGCGTGTGAGGATTGGGTGAAAGCTTTTGTTGTTCTTAAAAACATATGAATCACTTAAGGCTGCAAAGAATCATCAAACAGTTTCTATGTTTACATGGACATTGTAATAAAAATGAGTCATCTAAATACGGCAATTGGACTATTGTTAACGGATTAAGCTCAATTGGAAAGAAATTCTATTCCGAATGAGACGGGTGCTTTATGCCGACCCTTAATCCTAACACTTATTATGATCAGGACATTTGTATTGGAGCAAACTGGCCTGACTGCGCATGTGTGCCCTATGGCTGACTCAGGAGGACCAGCAGCATGTGCTGCTGATGCTGAGCCTTTAGTTTAATAAGAGAATGGAGTCTCAGCTGTTCTTAGAACCTGGCACGGGTCCATTCTGAGCGCTAGACGCAGAACGAACACACGTCCACGTTTGTTTGTATAAGTATTTGTTGTACATTTCCATGTCTATGATTGTTCAATACAGTAAAACAAAACATAAACCAAAAAAACTCACATCTGCTTTTTTCACCACAGACGATTATACAGCTTCTTCTTCTGTGGTTTTTTAGGGAAATTTGATGGTGCATGTAAATGTACATCATGTTCAAATCAATTGATTTTGTGCCCATATAAACAATGTATCTGGATTGCTTTTTCTTTTTGAATCTGAATACATTCCCCACTTCCATCACAATTCAAGAACATTAAATAAAAACTAACAGACTTAAAAAAACACAGCTTCTTTCCCAATGCTGTAAGGGCCATCGCCCGCTGCTGAAAATCAACAAACCATCTGCCCAGTTTATAATCCGTTACAAACACTACTGGTCATGAAGGTTTCTGATCTGATGAAAGTCATTTATACAGTCTCTCACTTGCAAACATATATTTATGCACTTCAATCTCTCAGGGACTGTCTGCTTAGACATCCATTCAAATTGCACAATTCTGCAACAAAATTTATTGCACAGTATTGTAGACTGCTGCTCGACCTTTTGACTTGAAAATTAGTCAATTAGCTGCTAAGGACTATATGCAAGCTTAAGCCTCTCAGGGAGTGTTGTTGTTGGCCAACTGTTTTTTAATGAAAAAAAAATGGAAAGATTATGTCTTGTTATGCATGCTATGTGTATTTATGTGCATTCTGAGCTGATGTCTGCCTCATCAAAAACGTAATTACGGTAGCACATGATGACAATAAGGCTTCTTGACTCTCAATTTCAATCTGATGAAGCATTTTGTTCATGTAAACATAGCTAATGTTTGGACAGATGGTACCATAGTAGATATATCTAACTCTCTAATGAAAAACATCATATTTGGAGAAAACCTAAACACAGCACATCGGCACAAGCACCTCACACAAACTCTCAAACACAGTGCTGGAGGGCTGATGATTTGGTCTCGTTTTGCATTGATTGAGCTTATCACAAATGTTTTCTATACCAAATGATTCTAGAGTCAAATGTGAGGCTATCTATCTGACAGGTGAAGCTTGGTCCAGACTGGGTCATCAAAGGGACAGTTGCCCCAAAAACACAGAGTCGCCATCAGAATGACCAAAAATAAAAAATAAAAAGCTCAAGGTCTTGCAATTGTCCAGTCAATAATCACTCCTCAACCCAGTGGCAGTGCTGTGGAGGAACCTTCAGACAGCTGTGCAAAAATAGAAGCAATGTCTGTTTCCAATGTTTTTCCAAAGCTTCTGAGTGAAGCACACGACTTCTGAAAAACAGTTCTTTGGACAAATGAGACCAAACTTCAGATGTTTGGCCATAATTGACAACAACACAGCAAACCTTTTCAGTCATTATTTCAACCACAGGCTCCTCTGTGTGCAAAAAGTATTTAGGGTGAAGAAAAGAATATTCAGGGAATCAAAAAAAGGTTATTTTACCTTTAAAACAACTGGATTTTAACGACAAACATAACCATTACTAAGATGGTAGAAGTGCTGATTTCATGACAGATTAAACTTAAAAATCACTGAATCAGCTAAAACCCTGGTTACTGTTGTTAAAAAGTTAAAAATACATCCTTTCTGGTTGACATCTAATGGCCCCTTTCATACGTGCCTACTCAACACAATTCTACATGGTTAGGGTAGTTTTCTGTTACAACTGAGTTGCATCTCAACGAGGCTGGAGTCGTCATAGTGAGGTGGTTCCAGAGTCTGAAAAGTTAAGATTTTTATCCAACACAAACACAATTAAATAGAGGAGACACGCAAAACATATTGCTCAGTCTGTGGCTCTTTGGAAGGCTCAAAGTAAAAGAAGAGAGCCTGAAAAGGCTTGTGGACATTATGATGAGACACTCTGGATGGAGATGGGAGGAGCCACAGAATCAGAACCAGAAACAGCTTTATTTGCCAGGCATGTGTACATACATGAGGAATTTGACTCTGGATCATATAATGCTCATGTTGTGCAATTGAACCTATTTGATTATGAATATCATCAATAATTATATTTGGATATTATAATTAATAATATGTTATTCTAGTCAAAGGTAAGCAACAACGAAAAATGTTTTCAAATGGTTATAATTAAGGACTACAAACCTTTAATGATTATAACTAGCAGTTGGGTTTGTTTATTTATTAACAATTAACCTGTTTTACCATGAAAGATGGATGTTTAACCAGTTGTGAAACCAAGTCAGATCATCCACCAGTAAATGTTAATAACCGTCATTTATAATTGCAATTGGAATCACTAACCTTTAAACACAAGCAAGGAAAAATATCTCTTATGTATATTTGTGTTGTTAACTCAAAAGGGAGGATTTGTACACTCTTGGAGAAGATTTGATCACTGATACAAAAACCACAGATGACCCCGATTCAACAATTAAAAATTTATTAAACCAATTATTCCCTGTTACAGCAGTTATTCTGTTTAATACTAATATGACTTGAACACAATACTGGATCAAAACAACTCAACATAAAATGAGAAAATAAACAATAAAAAAACAGCAAAGTGATGAAACTTGGATATAGTAGTTAGGAACCTAACAATAACGTTCAGAATAATAACCCTTGAGCCGACGGCGTGGCTCGTTCAGAATAATAACCTAGAGCTGTCACCGCATCTCTCACAGAAACCAAAATAAGAAAAACACAATAAACAGCTTATCACCTGAATTCAGTCACAGCATGTAAACAGTCAACAGACAGTCCAACAAACTCCTCCTGGAGTAAAATATGGGCATTAAATCTACTTCTAATTACTTCTGTCCAGGCAAGTATCAATTTCTATATAAGAAATAAAAGGGGTTCTTTCCTGGTGTCGATCCCTGAGATGGGAGAATGAGTCGGGTCGTAACGCGGCCTGTTGCGCATCTCGCCGACTTCATGGTGATGGGGTGCGTTGCAGGAGCGGTCTTTGTGGCCTGCTTTGCCAAAGCAGGAAAGATCTCGCCTTAGCTACTGATGGAAAGGGGGAAAGGCTTATTTGTTTTTCCTCCGCTGTGCATGTCAACCTAACTACAGTCCAGGACCTCCCTGGTCAATCCCACGAGAAGAGGAAGAAGGGGTTTGTGGCTTTGTCCAGTAAAACGTTGACCACCTAGTCCTACACGTGTTCAAGCATGAAGGAATCTCAGCTCAGATGATGGGTTCTCTTCAACACAGTTTAGGCTGTCAGAAGGAGCTGTGTCTTTGTCTGCACCGTGGTTTTATCACCTCGGGGGGTACGCTTAGGTTGTTCTCAAGCCATGTTGTATTATTGCATAACGCTCGCAATGTGCTTACATAAGAATACAATAATGCAGTAATGAAAAGCAAGCACAGTCTGCAGTATAGAAAAAAATTAAAGGATAGAAAACATGCATCAAACCAAAGGGTACGGTCTAGACTAGTTATGAGGATAAACTAATGGTACGCAGTAGTTTGCTGTAGTGGTCACACAACATACGTCCAGCACACAACAATTAAAGGGATGAAAATATTAGTTATAGCAATATGTTATCTGTTTGTGCTTCAGATGGCTATCATGTTACACATTTCTGGCTGCAAACTGTCAGTATTGGAGTTTAACCGAGCCTTGCAGTGTTTAGAATTGTACCCGGTTTCACAAACTTACCTGGTTGCAAAACTTCAGGATGTCTGAACAAACCTTCAGCTCTTATTGTCTCCATGCAAGAAACAACAGTGTTACTATCAGAATATCCTTGTTTATTCAAAGTAAGCTTACCACCAAGGGGACGAGTTACATAAAACATGCCTAAGGTCACAAAACATTCACCATCTCCATGGAATCCAGTAGAGCAGTGGCCGAGTCGAATCCACTCTCCCTCCTTTCTGGCCTGGTAATCGCTTTACAGAATTTTAAGCTTCTCGTGACATTGCTTTGTTGTTCCCTGGAACCCATGAGCAATCGCCAATGGAGTCGCTCTAGTGTTTCAACCAGTGATGCCACCCACCAGCCAGTTAGTGACCGACAGTCTTCTGATGTTGGTTTTTCACCTCAACTCAGCTCACATGGAACCCTGGCCAAGTAGGTACTAAATTAGGTGCTTGTACCAAGTCACAGTTACTAATGGAAAAGCCTAATAACCAAGTAGTGCCCAGTCGAGCCACACTTTTCTAATGGAAAAATGTCATTATATTCAGGCAAACAGAACTAACTCAACAGCAACATGTCCTAATACATTTTGTTCCTGCAATGCCCATTGAATGCTGTTTTTCTGTGCAAGCTTTTGTAATTAGCAACAACCTGGAAAGTCTTTCAGACCACGAAGGAGAAGCTTGACACAGCCAGAGAGGATGATTTAATAAATCTCCACAAAGCACGCTGAATGAAATCTGACACCGAGTCCATTTCCTTTTGAAACCCACCTGTCCTTATTGATTGTGATGACTTTAAGGTTGGCCATGAGCATATTACTTTGTAGTTTCTGCTATTAAATATCCACTGAGCAAAACAAACACATTATTATATAGTTGTCAGGAGGGATATATTGGCTGAAATCAACACTTATATTAAAAAATGGATTTGCTTTTTACTTTCTAAAGAAAATAAAGCCTAGTGAGGGACAATGTGCAGATTTCTAAAGCTAGTCCCAAACCTAATTTAAAAAAAGGCATCATTTTGGCTGAAATTAGACTTTCATGTGTGAAAACAGAATATCTGTTAGCCAATGCATGACGGCTTCTGTCTTCTTTTCACTTGATTTGAAAAAGTTCCCTCCCCAGCATTCATAAAATACCTCACAGGCAGAGAGGAGCTGAAGCAACCCTCAGCTAGTTTTAGGTTTCTTCAGCCCCGGATGTGTTTTTTGGAGCTGGCAGTCAGTCTGCTCATCAGTCTGTCCCCACCCTGTTAAATCAGAAAATCAATAACTGCTTCGCTCCTCTGCTGCAGAGTCTGTTCTGATTTTCACTTCTCCTCAGACATCCAACATCCCATTGTAGTCTCACTGCTATCCTCGTCCCTTTCAACTGTTTCTTTTTTTGGGTGGAATCCCCGTGGCTAAAGCGTATCTTGTAATGTGAAGGAAAATAAAGCAACACTGAGAAACCAACGTTATGAACAGACCAGTGCATTTTGGCTTGGGGCCTTTAGCGAGGTTTTCACAAAACATCAAAATCAGAACCAGTTTCACTTTGCCATGATTGTATGCACGACCATGGAATTTGACTTTGGTTGTAATTTTATATATATATATATATATATATATCCATTTTCTGACCTGCTTAATCCCTCTTGGGGTCGCGGGGGTGCTGGTGCCTATCTCCAGCGTTCACTGGGCGAGAGGCGGGGTACACCCTGGACAGGTCGCCAGTCGATCGCAGGGCAACACAGAGACAAACAGGACAAACAACCATTCACACACACACTCACACCTAAGGACAATTTTAGAGAAGCCAATTAACCTAACAATCATGTTTTTGGACTGTGGGAGGAAGCCGGAGTACCCGGAGAGAACCCACGCATGCACAGTGTTACGACCCAAACTCGTCTAGGGGGAAGGGGAAGTAACATTTAGAGCCAACACAAAAGAGAGTATGAAAAAACTTAACAATTTATTGTTAAGTTGGCTGTAGGAACAAAAACTATGGAAACAATAAGTACACTACCAAAACAAAAGGACAGGACTTGATCTAATAACAAAAGAAACCCAAAGATGACTTAAGGCCACATGAACTAATGTGTTGATGCTGGAAACAGCATCAACACTAAAATAAACCACAAGACAGAACATCCAACTAGTAACACAACCGGGAGGCTAGAGGCTAGAACAGAGTGCCACGGCAAATTGCCAAACTAGTGACACAGCCTTCAATAGTCAGGTTAACAAAGTGTCACAAAAAACAGGAAACGAGTAACAACCATCATTGTCAGGTTCAAACAGAGTGCCACGGCAAATTGCCAAACGAGGGACACAACCTGCAATTATCTGGTTAGCAGAGTGTTACAGAAAAATATCACAACAAACAAAAAACACAACTGCCAGTGTGGCAAGCTGCTCTAAAACACAGCTGCCCTGATTGCGTGGGAGAGCTGAATTTAAATAAGGAGGGCTCTCCACGGATTGGTGAGGCAATCAGGCGAGTGTCCAATCCAGAATGAGGATGAGGGCAGAAGGAAGTGGCTGAAGGTAAACCAGGAAGAGACAGGAGGGCTGCAAGTTTCCACAGTGGCACCGGCTGGCAGGAAGATTCAACTACACCTGCAAACATATTAGAAAGAAAAAGAAAGACAAAAAGGCCACTGGCCGTAACAACAGGGAGAACATGCAAACTCCATGCAGAAAGGCCCAGGGTTGGATTTGAACCCAGAACCTGAAGTGCTCCAACCCGAAGGTAAAAGTCTAAACAATTTCTGTCCAGGAAGTGTGTGGTCTGCGGAGAAGTTTGCATTTAATAGAAAAGGCAAAACCACTACAGGTTGACCAATAAGCACATATGGGGGGTGGAGTCACAGCTGGAGCAGAGTCTAAATATCCGTGCTCAATCATTCAATGTTTCTGAAAACTGTATTTAAATTGGGCCGCCATTTGTTGCGAGAGGCAGAGCAGGTTCCCCGTGTGAGGAGGCTGTTAATCTGTGGTTCAACTACCAACCTTTTCTTCATGTCTTCCTTCTTCTCTTTCTGCTACTTTTTCTCTTAAACACTGTATATAAAAGGCAGTGGTTCCACCAAATGAATAACAGTGGCCAATCCCTCAAGTTTGCAGAAAATGCAAGCAAAAGGAAATTAGACACCATAATCCTAAAAACCAAACAAAAACTCACTAAATGCTAGTGATCAGCATCATTGTTTTATTTTTTAATGCAATCTTTTATAACTCAATTACTGACAGTGTTATTGATCTACAATTTTGAAATCTCAGAATTTGATCTTCATGACACAACGGCCATTCAACCAAGTTTATACACCCTAACCTCCAAAAAAACAAATGAATGGATACAGACGTTTTCTTAACAGACATGATTTAACCTTTTGTGTTTAAAGTCACTCCTGTGAAAAATTTATTTTGAAATGAGCTAATCTACTTTTACAAAACTGAATTGCTCCTGAGCAACAACCTGCCCAGGGTGTATGCCTCCTCTCACCCACTGAATGCTGGACACAGGCCGCTGTTTCACTTTAACTGTTTTGTTTTCGTCTATCTGTCCTGTTCTAATAGAATCACATCTGATGAAAAAGTACAAGATTCTTTGCTTTGTTTGGTGTAAGATCACTGCTGGGTTGAGCTGCAACGTCCTTCCAAAGGTCTCACTCTAATGCCTCGGGGCAAAAATGCACAGATCTTTGCTTTGAGTTGAGTGCAAATAGAACGTTTCCATTTATGGGAAAATCTTCAAATAACTATTCCATGAAGTGATGGAAGAATTAAATAAAAATCTACAACGTAAAAGTGAAAAAAAATGCAGAAAATCTAGTGGATGTTTGAGGAGAGCTGAAATGCAGATGGGGTTCTGAGTTTGAGCCTCTTGTCATCGCTCTCTCCTCCTCTCTGTCATTATGTCTGAACCCAGTGAACCAGGCCGTTCCTCGAAGCAACAGCCACAGCCACAGCAGCGAGGATGAAAGCATTCGCTCTGTGCCTCAAAACTCCACTTACATTGACTTTTCCATCTACTGTGACAAGGATCCTTTGTGTTATGCTTCATGTCAGGAGAAGACCTGCAGGACGAGCACTTCTTCTCTGTGTGCTATCATAGGAACTATAGCCATTGTATGGCACCATTTGAAATGTGTGTTCATGTTGCAGAGTTACAGATATATCATCATAATACCATCATTGTTGACACATAACAAAGCCCAAAGGAAAAGAATGAGTGTACTTAGCAGAACATTCCTGTAAATGCACCAAGGAAGGAGGAGTAAGTGAATCCAATTTCCTGTTGACAGCAAGCGTGTGGAGAAGAAGAAGCACTTTGGGAATTTCTCCGGAGGAGGCCAGGAGACTTAAGGATACAATTACCAACTTTATTCCAGGAAACCGAGCGTCAGATATGTCAGATGTTAGTCACAACTCTAAAGAAATTGATATTTCACGCATTTATCCCCCAACAAGTCAGTGTTTGAGGAGATGTGCTGAAAAGACAGAACTATGAGTGGCCTCCAGTCTGCGGTGAAACGTTCCGCTTTTACACCTAGGAGCCTCCAGTGAGGTCGTCGCAGCCCTCAGATGGATGACTAATGGAAGAGCTGGCTGGCTTCGTGTCTTGTTGGTGTGTTATGGTGATGACCAACCACCTAGAAGACTTAAGGCGAGTGAACTAAATTATCGCTTCAGATCGCTGAGTCATGCACATCATTTCTTACCAATAAGCCTAAATTGCAGGACTGTGTAAAAGCCAGATTAAAATTGCAAAGGCACCTGGGTACAGAGTGTTGAAAGACACCGGGGAACGTATTTCAAATAAGTCCAGCTTATCAGGCACCAGCACATATTCTGTTTAGTCAAGGTTCTTGTCAAAATCTCTTTCTTCCCCAGCTTCTGTCAAAAGAGTTTTAGGGCTGTTTGATGCATTCGTGTGAAATTGTACACTAGACTATATGTATTGAAATATCTCCAAATAAATAAATGAATATGTTCTGTTATCAAATAAAATCTTACTAAGCAATTCTTAAGTAGAATCACTAACCTTTTTCAAATTATCTTACGTTTGGCCAACTTAACGTACAGCGTTAAGTTTGATGATCAAATCCAACCTAAACTTCAGTCGCTTTTACATGGGCTACTTTAAAAAGGCTATAAAGCAATAAAATCAGTTTTATCAGAAAATATCTAAACAGTAATGGCAACTGATATCGTAAGCATGGTTTGTGTTTATTTCATTTTGTTCTTCAGTAGGTACTCCTGCTTGTGTTTTCTGACTTGTTGCTGATAGGACAGAAAATTGAAGTTACTGAATAAACCCAAACATTTAAGAGACTTTCTGGTTTTCTTCATATGTTGAACACCAGATGTCTTTAGTAAATGAAGTTTCAAAATTTCGTTTGCACAAACCAATGTGTGCCTCATTCTAGAGAGATACTGCCCACAGTAGACATCTGTCTTTGAGTCTGATGAAACCTGACCTCTGGGTGGCTGCTCTCCATAGAACTGGACCGTACTCTGAACTTGGTTTTACTTAAAGTTAAGCAACATTAAACACAAAGGGTCAAAGATATTATTTATTAAGTTCTAAATAAGACTGGGGTGGCATTTAATGATTAAAACAAACCATTATATACCTTTACATGGAGCTGCACCATGGCATATCCCTGTGTAGCCTGTTTTTGTCCAGGATAAAATTACTCCTAAAACATCCACTGTCACCAAGATCTGACGCACATCAAACGTCAGCATTGTACAAATGTGAAATATGTCAACACTGAAAGCTGATGTGGTGTAAACAGCCTTGTCGTTTCATTCATCGCTGGAACTAAAGACGATCCTGTGATTAAAGAGGTCTACGTTGAGCCCGGGCTGATGCTCAGATGCTAACGGGACTTTCAGAGAGAAAATGTAAGGCTAAACTGTTTCTAATGTTAGCGTCATCGGACGCTCCAATCACAGAATCACTCATAAGGACCGACACTGGTAGTCGGGAATAGTAAAAGCATCAGATTATGAGCTTTGATTTTTTTTATTATTTTTTTATCCAGGTTTCCTGTCTCAGAATTTCAAGCACACTGTATGGAAAAGCTGGTGTACATGTGCCAGGGCAGTTTTTGCTCTACAAATGTCTATCTGAAAATTTACTTTATTAGATCAAGGTTATATGCAACGCCAAAGTATACAGGCTACCTTGCTGTAGTAAAAGAGCCGTGAACTAGCAGTTTACTCTGTGCGACAAGATGCCCGCAATGAAACGAACCTGGACTCTGTCAGCCAATACATTCCTTGAATAACTTTGTCACTTTTTTATTGGCTGTTTAGACAGAATGATGCATTCAGTGACCGACTGTGGCTATAGGGTTCTCATTACCTTACCTTTAGTGTCGTTCTCTCCCACTTTTCATTTTTTTATTCCACACAAGATGCTCAAAAATATGTGGAGTCCGGGCTCCGCTGGGAGTACTGGTTCCAACAATCCTTGAACCCAAGTGGGTTTTGGGACCTGGGCTCATGCCCAAAATGCCAATTAAATAACTCGGCCTTGTCTTCACTCCCAACTTCCCTGAGCTTTCCAGTTTCAGGGGGCGCGAATAAAAATCCCACCCACTAGGAAGGCACTAATAGGTGAGTGCCTCACATCAAAGTCTAACAGATCCTATGCATTGTGTATTGAAAATAATTATTACATCCAATAGTCTGTCTGCTTTCAGTCTCCTGTGTATAATACTAAAATGTCCTAACACGAAACCTCAGCTACCAAACACTTACCAAGCCGTTTAGTGCTTGACTCCTCCATCAAAATTCCTCCCTACATTGGGATCACTAAGATCTGTTGTCTACAAGTAAGATACTGACTGCTCAGAGGAGTTGGGTTACTCCACCGTACCCCCTAATCATATTAAGAAAAATAGAAAAACAAAACCAGTATTAAAGATAAGTGAAAAATATCTAAAAACATCTCAGACCAGTTTTTTTTTTACCTCTACAAAACTTCAAAAGTTGTAAAGTCATAAAGCAGCAATTGATGTCGGTGTCCCTACATTCTGACCTATGCTGTCTATAAGCGTACGTAGATTACTTTTAGGAAAACAGTTTTATTTTAAGACACTGGTTGTGTGATGTGAGTCGCTAAGTTTGTGAAGGCAAATGAAATGCAAACTTTAACTACTGTAACCATACGATGCCTCTAAAAATGTTTGGTTTGAATCATATTGTTATTTTACAGCAAATAAAATGTTGCTCAGATGCTCTCTCCCCCCCGCCCCCCATTATTCAACAGATGACCTGCTGTGAATGAAGCTGCATTATTTTAACATAATAAACAGATTTAGTGGTAGCAGCCAAGCTGATTAAGCCATGAGGTACAAAAGCAAAAGAAATGGGCAGAAATGTAAGGAACCCGGTTTAAAGACGTCTTTTTACACCTGGAACTGTGTCTCTTTTTTAGAGGGTAATCGCATTTCCTTTTAACAGCGAGAAACACTGAGGAGACTTTTAATAACACAATGAAGGACAGAAGCACATGGGATGACAGCAACCCTGTTGCCGGCAGTATTGTCACTCTCAGCATTTATTGCCCTTCGACACGGAGATTAAATCAACTCTGCTGCTGGATGCTTCCTCTGCAGGAACACGGCTACATTCCTCTGATTTACTGCAGCACTTCCCAAATGGTCCACATTTATTTTAAATCTCTTGCAGCTCGGGATTGCAGACTCCAGATTTAAATGCTGAGTTTTACCTGAGTTACCTAATTGAGAAAAAAAAAGTTTAAAGTTATGTCCTTTGCTCTGCTGGTTTTATTCATGCATGTTCATTTTTTACCCTGAGGTTGACAGATCTGAAGATTACTTTTATCCTCAACGCAGAACAAGTATGTTGTGGAGGGGACTGCAGTAACATGAACTATAAATGAGCTCAGCAGTTTATTGTTCATGCTGCGACATTAATCTATATTAAATGTTGCTAACGCTCATTAACCAAAGCAATTTATCAAAGATTGTCTGAAGGATATATTTTTCACTTTTCCTTTACTTCAAATTTAAAGAACATCAAGATTATTTAGAATCAATGCAAACATTTTTTAACTCCCCTACTGAACATAAAATAATAAGAATAACATAGCTAAACATAAATGAAAAAGATCTAAACATAATTTGTATATGTTTACTAAACAATAACAGAGCAAAGACGCAGACAACTTAAAGGGAAATGAAACTTTTTGGATTTTACAGCCAAATTCTGATTGTAATCTCTAACCTTAAGGCAGAACTGGAAGGAAAAATAAAAGGGAGATGAATCCAAGATTTTTATCCAGCGTTGAGCTTTACGATCAGAAGCAGAACTTATTGCTGTTGATTCGATTTGCATTATTGCTACTGCAGTCCTCCAAAATCTGTCGAGTGGGTTGCTCTAAGGCGGGAATGTCCAAAATGCCGAGGCCATTTGGGGCCCCTGGATTCGGTGCGGCGCCCAGACCGCAATTCAGTAATCACACAAATTTGGCCCACCTGTAAAAGTAGTCTATGCAGATGGAGATTTTATTGTGAATCGGGACAGAATTATCACTGACAAATCGCTTAGGAAAATGTTGGAACAACCCACACTAATCTTCTAAAAACCCAGCGTTCCCCTTTCATTTTATGGGGAATTAGAGTGACTAAAGTCCTAAATGCTGAGAACAGACTTCTTCATTTCCCCTTTTTCAGTAGATCCCAAAAGAATTTGCAAACTAGATGCTGTTCTTCTAATAAGGCAAACAAGGAAAATCTGTTAACGGTTTCTATCTACAAGGATTTTCCTACAAAAAAAATAGGACAACTTTATATAAAACATTTCATGCTTTATTTATATTTAAGCAGGTGAAAAAAAATCACGACAATTGTTTGGGATTTTAGTTTTTAGAACAATCATAATTTTCTGGTCCATTAATACATTTTATTGATGATTTTTGGGCCCATTTGGGGAAAAAGATTTGGACACCTCTGCTTCAAGACTATCAGACGAGGCGTGCAAGGTCTATTAGGACCATTTGGCAATGCTGAAAGAGAGTCAATGTTAAAGAAGTAAGTCGGAAATAGTGTTTATAGATTCGGTAAACCCACTAAAACTCTTTGACAGGCGACTTGCAGAATGATCAACTCTCATCTTGTTATTCGGAGGCTAATCTGACATTATTATTTTAAGGGTAGTGTTTTTCCTGTTCTCTTTTGTTTTCTTTCAAGGTTGACAGATCAAACATCGAAACTAAACTCCTCAGTTTTATACAAGGCGCTCCCGACTCTGAGAACCGCCTCCAGCTCCTGACCAAAGCAAAGCAAAGCTCCTTCCTCTGGTCCAGCCGTGAACAGGGTTGCCAGATTGGGTGGGTTTCAGCCCAGTTGGCCTTCTTTTGGTCAATGGCTGGAAAAAGTAGCTTTGGGCAGCTTGCTAAAGTTTAGGCTGCTTTTCACATCATTTGGCAGATTTTTAGAGGACTAAATTAAAAACTTAGACAATTCGATAAAATGTTGTTTCCTTGCACTCATACCATTAGGTTGTTTATTTTTAAATGTGCTGCTGAATTTGACATTATCTGTCAGTGATAGTCATTGGTTATTCAAGAGTCACCGTGAAGTAACATTGGTCAATGTCAAATGTGTTGAACTACGCTACACTGAAGTGCGTCGGCCTGAAGGTGTTTTGCTGTTAAGCTTTGACTTGACACCATGCCGAAGTGGAGAAAAAACACAAGCATGTCCAGAAGGGAGAGGAAGGTCGATCTGGAGCTAAAATCATGGATGTTGCACGTGTTGTTATACAGAACTCTGAGCACAGCTTCATGATTTGAAAGGACATGGCGCCAAGAGTGAAACACATTGGTCAACATTCCTGAATTTAGGAGGAAGCATTTGAAAAACTCCACAAAGATGAGATGAATTCACTGTTCCTATGCAATGTGTGTGACTGACCTAATTGTTGCCGATTCATTTTTAGATGATCAAAATAAAAAAGATTTCACGGTTGTACAGGAAAGAGAAATGTTACATTGATTTACCCTCTGTGTCTGAGACAAAGAGAGCGTTTGAGAACCCAGTTTTATAGTGACTTTGATTTAAAATTCCTTTTTTTTTTTTTGCTGTTGCTGTGTTGGTATGATTGAGAAAGTGATCCAGCAGTGGTCAAACACATTTAGCATTTTTAAAACTTTAGACTTTGAGATAGAAGATAGAGGAGATCTCCCTGATTGACTGCAGCTGGCCCAGGCTGCCGTCTGCTGCACAGAGCGAGGACTTCTCAAAGTGAAATTAGAGGCGCTCATCAGGCCTGTCCCCTGAGGAATCACGGGCTCTTCTGACAGGAATCCGGCAGCCTGGTTTGTTTCAGTACCAGCTACCTGAACATTTCATCCCCAATCAGGGGACATTTCTCACCTAAAATAATCTCAGAGGTGTTATTACACTTTTACCTGAGCATTTGTGTCAACGGGGAATATGGTATTCCTTTTGATTAAAAACAGCTGCGGTCAGATGTTTCCATCCACTCATTATGGGCATGTATGTCATCTCATCTCTGGGCTTTTAATTATTTATGGAACCTTCCTTTTACAGAAAGACATGCATTATATAACATTGAGCTGCAAAGATCTGGGTGCACAAGTTAGAATTTACTGTGGATTTTCTCTGCTCCATACGGATGCAAAATGAGCCACACAGTCTCAAAAACGTGAATACTACACCTCAAGCTATAGCTTTTAGTTTCTTTGGGAACATAAAGAAGATTAGTTTGACATCAATGATTTTACTGATTAAGAAAAATGAGGAAGTTCAATGTGTGCAGTCAAGAAAGGAGAAAAAGTAGCAGATTTACACAATATGGGAAAATGTCTTTGCTCATATGTGGAGCCATTTGTAGACAGCTGCAGTTGAAACAAATATATGCAAGTACAAGTTATTCAGATCTGTCACTTTGGCAAGGTATTGAAGAAGATCCCACTCAGTTGTAAAGCAACTGTTAGGATGGTGAAGGAGAAAAAAACCCATGATGGCTCAAATATGCTGGAAGACCAGTGAGAAACCACGGTTATACCTTCACCCAGCAACTGTCTCAAGAGAAGTTTTCCACCATAAACACTTCAAATACCTTTGATGTATTTGAGGCTCCGCAGGTTTTTATTTCAAGCAGTAAATGTCACTACAGATACAATCTGCTTGAATTCAACCAATGACAGCAGAAGAAGAGTAAATCCAGGTGCTGCATTGCTAATACTAACCAGTCTACAAAGTTTGGCCTCGTTTTTACACGTCTATGAAACATTTTTCAGTATTTATACCCTTCACGCGGCCGTAGAAACAAACATGCATTCAGAGTTAATATGCAGGACCTTTTTTCCCCAAAAGAATGGGTGCAGGACCGACCCATAAAACAGGGGTTCTGCTGCAAGGCGCTGTTCACGAGAACCGTGTGGATGTGTTCGGACTCGTTTATATCACCACGGCAACTGAGTTCATACGAAACAAGAGGGAAGACCCCTGGTCCAAAATCAGGTCCTACAAGCTGGACTGGAATTTCAAGCTGTGTTCTGAAGAAAAGACACACATTAAAACCGGTTTTAGAACGGATAAAGCAGGCCAACATAAACATTCTGGAATGGCATTCCCAAAATACCCCCCCCCCCCCCCCCGACCTTGCAGCAGGTATATGGTCTATGCTCAAAATGCTGGGTGTGCAGAAGGAAACTAAGCAATTTTAACTGAACAATACCAATCCCAATACCAATCAAGAGGAGTGGTCAAGTATTTAATCAGAATTTTCCAATCGGATGGTTCTGAGCGCAGAATGCACAGTGGTGAGGTTGGGAGCACTGTTGCCTCCTTTCTGCATGGAGTTTGCATGTTCTCTCTGGGTATTCTGGCTTCCTCCCACAGTCCAAAGACATCGCCTATAGGTAAACTGGTCCCCAAATTGCCCTTGGGTACGAGTGTGTGGACAATTGTTTGTCCTGTGTCTCTATGTCTCCCTGTGATGGACTAGCGACCTGTCCAGGGTGTACCCCGCCTTTTACTGGAGATACAGGCATCAGACCTTGCAAGGATAAGCAGATACAGACAATGGGTTTTCTCAGCAACCCAGCCAAGTTTGTCTTATCTGAGAGGAGCAGGTGAAAAAAGGGAGAAAAAGAAAAGAGGAAAACGCAGAAAAAGGAACGCAAGAAAAAAGTAATTTGTGTAAAGAAAATCCCGTTGTAGCTCTAATAAATATCCCCCCACAAAAAAAGGTTCAAGCAAATCCTAAAAGGCCAGACATTCATATGTCAACAATGGCCATAATGAGTGGATGGATGTTTTTGACCAGAACTGTACATCCATAATATCTTAGCGGTCGCTTCAAGCTTGAATATGATTATGTAGAAACAATTTCGTGCAGCTGAAAGTCAGAAAATGAGAGACAAGAAGGTATTTTTTTTCTGTAGTCATGAAAACAGTGGCTTTTTAATGTAAACACTACATTCGATTGGTTTTTCCAGCACGGACATCCCACATGAAATAACAACCATTCACTAAAGAAGAGTAGAGGGAGAGAAAGAGAGAAAAAAAGCTGCACAGAAAAAAAAGCATTCACTGGGTAAAGAACAGAGGTCAGAAAAAAACGATCATGAGGATAACAGGAACAGAATGCCAAAAAAAACAGCTTCATCGTGTCATTATACACAGTTTTCTTCTTTTTTGAAAACTAGAAATCAAGAAGGCGAGAAAGAGAGGTTTCTATAGATAGGTGGATGAGGGGGGGGGGGAAACATAGATCAGGTATGAATAAATAACAAATTTCCAAACCTACTCATTGTGTCTGTGTGATTGTGAGCAAATGTGTATGTGTGAGGTGAGAACTGTGCTTTTCATTATAGACCTGGAAGGTGTGCACTAAACTGAAAAGAGATAGAGAAGAAGAAGAAGAAGGAGCATGACTTTATACAGCGCCGATGTGTCAACATGCGGCATCCCTAACTAGCGGATGCAGCGAGAAACGTGCTCTCCCCCCAGAAAAAGTGTTTTTTCTTCCCCCTCCCAGAAATAATACAAAATAGATATTGTTATAGTATTATATTTAATCGTTCTGAGTCAGGCTAAAGTGAGGAGACGGTTCTAATGCGGGGAAACAGGCAGAACGGTAAAAGGAGGCGGGGGCCGGAACCGGGGCACAGCTCAGAGCGTGACAACAACACCAGGTTCTTGGTGGTTCCTCGTCAGCTCGCCGCCCAACCGAAACCCTCCGCTAAACATTGCTTCAAGTAAAAAGGGAGATAGAGAAAGAGAGAGAGAGAGAGAAAAAAAAACTTTTCATAGCTACAAATCACGAGGAAGATGATCTTGGATATCATCCTGATGTTTGTCGGTACTGTGGTGAAGGCGGGGTTCTCTGGTTTCGGTTGGTTCTGGTGTCAAACGTGTAGATTTCTGCCCTTTGTGTCGCCGCAGGAATCCAAAAATCTACACTTTTCTGCTTCAAAGCTTCACCTGTGAGCCGTTCCTGCTCGGAAACTTTGACTCACATGCCACAATATTATTATTTTACCTCCCCTCCCCGATCCTATTCAAAAACCAGCTCTCCCCCTCAGTTGCTGCTTTGAATTTTTTTTTCTTTTTCTGTTTAGTTAGATTTTACACTTTTTATGAAGCATTTTTTCCCCTCATAAGCAGCTTTGTGTTATAAATTTGAACAATTAACTGGTCTTTTTATACAAAGTTGAGTTTCTCATGCTATCTGTGGTGAGGATGGAAGAGAAGGGGGGGTAGGGAGGGTCAGCAGAGCAAAGAGGGTGACTTTTGACCCTGAAATCCTGACGCCTGGGCGCCATGCCAGAGTTGGCAGAGAGGAAAGGAGGATGGGTGGAGGGAGTAAGAGGACGGCAGGGAATAAATTAATTAATAAATTAAATTGTTTTCTTACATGGAGAACGTTAAAAAGGTTATTATGGGGGAGGAAGGTAGGAGTTTTAATGTACTTGCTTCTAAAAGCGCAGCTATCTACAGCACAGTGCCTCTGTTACATGGCACCAACGTCTCAGTCAGAAAGGATGTTTCCTATTGGCTCTTGAGCCCGGCTGTGGTCGGCGGCTGGCGGATGACAAAGGCCAGGTTACGGAAAACGGGAAACCTGGAATCCTGACGATGGAAACTGGGTCTTAAATGTGAAGATGTTAAAAGTTACTCAGAAGGAAAACAGAGATAAACACCTTAAAATATCTTTTCAAATGTAAACAAAATAAGAAAATCATCACGTCAGTTTTAGCAGATGTGTTTTTTTTAAGGTTCTGAACCAACCTGTCAGGTGCCTTTTAGTGCTGTTCACATTTACACATCTTTTTGCAAATAAAAAAAGATTGTTAACAATCCCCAAAACAGCCAAAAATAAGTACGATTAAAAAGAAACGGGTGTCGGGTGAGGCAGAACGTGAGGAAAATCAGTGTACAGACTCAATAAATATATACACGATCGTCAAAGAAATAAAACAGCATCATCATTTTGAGGGTAACAATACATAAAAAAAGTATGCAAGAGAAAAAAAAAACAGTACAGGCTTCAGTTTTGTTAACAACAAAAATACAGTCGACCACGTGAAAGAGCGGGAACGGAGGCTTTCCTCAACTTTGTTCTAGATGATTTCAAGGCTGCAGGGTTTTGGGTATTTTCTACTAAAACTCATTTTGTTTGCTTGGCAACAGACCCAAAAAAAAAAAGAAACACCGGGGGGGGGGGGGGGGGGGGGAATCAGAGCAAGGAGGACACTAAAAACATTAGATAGATTTATATATATATATATTTATATTTATATGCATGTATGCCTATTTTTTTAAATCATCCTCATTATTAATATGTACCTAGTTGGATTTTTTTTGTTGTTTTTCTTTAGAGAATCATCATCATCATCGCCATCATCATTTCCACAGCAGTGCCAAAGGAACAAGACAGAGGAAGAGGAGGAGGAAGAGGAGGAGGACAGGAAAGATGGGGTAAAAGCTGGGGAGGTGGAGGTGAGGGAGAGGAATTACAGGGTGTGTGGGCGCGCTCAGTACAAGCCACACCCTCGGAGGTTGTTGGCGATGATGATATCGGTTACAGCGTCAAACACAACCTGGATGTTCCCCGTATCCGTGGCGCAGGTCATGTGACAGTAGATTTCCTTATTTGGAGAGCGGTTCTTGCTCTCGAACTGTGCTTGGATGTAAGCTGCCGCGTCGTCGTAGGTGTTGGGTCCTGGACAGATGGGAAAAAAACAACAGAGCTCAGTTTTTATAGGATTTTATACTGAAATCTGCCTGTTTTTGAAAAACAAAAAAACAACTTTTAACTTTTAATTTAGTTGCATGTTGGGGATTTAGTGTTGCTCATGGTGGACATAATCAACAGCAAATCACTGCATCTACAACTTTCTTGAAACGATGTAAGCTGCTTGCAAAGGTTGGAAACCTTTACTTATTTTGTCCTATTGGAATGCCAAACTTTAAAGCATTTTCTGAGTCTTATGCCATGGATCAAAACAAAGCAGAGCAGAATTGTGAAAAGGAAGGAAAACGATACGTGGCCTACAAACTTTCTTACAAAGACAAATTTGAAAAGTGCGGCACGCATTTGTGTTCTGCTCTATTTACACTGACGCCACTAAAAAAGGTCAAATGCAACAAAAATGTCTTCAGACATCACATAATTACTCCAGCTTTTTGTAAGTGAACCTCATAATGAATGCAGCTGTTCTGTGATGGCCTCAGAGGTCTGTTAGAGAGCAAACGGCATCAGACAGGTCAGGCAGGAAGGTCTGGTCAAGTTTAAAGCCCGGTTACATTATGGCAAAACTGCATAACCTATCAGGACGTCTGGCTGTCAAACTGAACTCTGAGCTGGGAAAGGAGAGCCTTCATGAGAGAAGCAGCTAAGGGGCCCACAGTCACTCTGGAAGAGCTGAGAAAAAGCTCAAGTTAGAGAATCTCCCCACAGGACAACGTTTAGTCGTGGAGTCAAGAAGAAAACTATTGTTGAAAGAAAGAAACAGGAAATCCTGCTGGCGGTTTCCTACCTGCCATCCAGGAAACACAGCAAACATGGAGGAAGATGCTTTTATAAGATGAGACTTAAACGTGTGGGGGAACTCTGCACATCACACTGAACGGAAAAAAAGCATCCCAAGATGCTTTTCTTCAGCTTCTAGTAAATTGCAAAGTCTCATTTTTATTTAGCCCCGATGGAAACACAGCAAACATGCAGCAGGAGGTTCCCTGGTCAGGTGATCCGGCTTTGTTTGTCTGTCACACAAAATCTGCCAAGATGAGGCTTTCTTTAAGTCCACCTGTCTCCTTACAAACACACATACCAGCTCGATTCTACACTGCTAATGCTTCAACCAAGGAGGCCGGTAAGTCCGTTTGAATCTAAAATTAACTGAACAATTCAAATTTATGTGATGGGCAAAATACACAAACTAGCAGTTTCCAAAACAAACTAGCAGTGTGCAAAAAACAAAACTAAACTAAAAAGGTGCAAACGGATACGAACACCTGACACCTGAATGCAAACACAATGCAAAGATGTCATGAAAATGCCAATTAACTTATGAGCTGATGTGGTGAACGTTTTGCCTGTTTCGCCTGCTCAGAATCTGACAGGGATGCTCGGCTGCTGAGATGTTCAAGGAGTGGCAGAAATTTTGTTACTGCACCTTAGCCTTACTGTCACTCAAAATCAATTCAGATATAGGGAACATTTATTGTGTTATGCTGCTATAGGCTTAGGCTGCTGGAGGACATCAGCGTCTATTTCTCTCACTCTGCTGAGTTCTCCTACTGCTCTCCAATTTGCATTATTTGTAGTTATTTCAACTTTTAACTTTTTGTTCTCTGTCATTTTTCTCTTCATAGAAGGTACACCTGGTCTGGTGTTCTGTTAGCTGTAACATCATCAGGGGAGGCAGATCATCCACTATTACCATCTAACATAGAAAGTACTCCTGGATCAATGTGAGCTTCTGAGCTTTCTGTGTCTCTGCTCTGTCTTCTCTAAGCCCCAGTGGGTCGAGGCAGATGAGCGTTCACACTGAGCCTGGTTCTGGTTCTGCTGGAGGTTTTCCTCCCTGTTAAAGGGGAGTTTTCCTCTCCACTTTCGCTTCATGCATGCTCGGTATGAGGGATTGCTGCAAAGCCATCAACAATGCAGACGACTGTCCACTGTGGCTCTACGCTCTTTCAGAAGGAGTGAATGCTGCTTGGAGAGACTTGATGCAACCTGCTGGGTTTATGACCAACCTGGAGGATTTGATGGAGTTTGACTTTGGAAAGAGCCTTGAGGTGACATGTGTCATGAATTGCCACTATATAGATAAAATAGAAAAATTTAATTGAAACAAATTTCCGGTGAGCCAAAGGAGACCTTCTCCCACACATACTGACAGGAGAGTTCAAGCCTTGGGTTGAACAGAAAGGGAGAATGTGACGCGGGCAAAAAGAAAAGGTGGAACATGTCAGAACGACTCGGTGCGACGACCAGAGCATTGTGAGAGTCAGGAACGAGCAGCATGGGCTCAGAGAGCGCCGTGTGAGTGTGAAGAGGGCTTGTCATAGCGCACCATGCGTGACTGTCTCCTGCTCTATCACTTGCAGTCCTTTTATCCATCACAGCTACATCTGGCTCTCACTTCCATGTCAAGAAGTCTTTCTGCATCCCTCTGCTGTTTCTGCAGCCTCTCAGGGCCAAGCCCACTTTCTTCTCCTCCCTGTGCTCGCCATCATTCCACCCCTGCTCTTCTCTAAATGCAGCAAAGTAAATCTCTTCTCAAACCAAGGCTTTATGCTTCTCCAAACATTTTTACTGCACCTCTCTGCTGCAAACTAACTTGCAACTGAAAGATTTAAAGTGGCCCATTTCTCAGACGGTTTATAACTCGGGGACAGTAAATCCTCCGACGGAGGTCCCGTGCAGAACTAATCTGCTCAATCAGGCAGCTGTTAATCAGCATCATGGACAGACTGGAGGTTTTAAAACGACATTTAATTTCCATAAAATCTCACTCAGCCTAAGCAGATCAGTGATTCCTGCTTCAATATCCTATTTTTAATGGGATCAGGACGCATCTACACCGGCTCTGTGACTGTGTGAATAAGAAATCTTAAGGTAAGTTTAAGGTTTTAGGTCAAGAGTTTGAGCTCCAAAATCGCAATCACTCGTTAAGTAGCAGTTTGAGGGAATGGGCTTGTTTGCGTCTTAGCCAAGAGCTGCCAGGGAAAATTGATTTTCTGTCAGAACAGGAAATATGAATCCAACACTGGCAGCCAGAACTGCTGAGACATAAAGGCAGAGGTGGAAAACAGCAATTTGAATTCTCTCAACTGGTGATAAAAGCAAGGCAGATTTTTTTAATCAGTTCTAGATACATTTGTAAGAAAGTTTCAAACAGAACTGAGTTAACCCCCCAAAAACTGCCTAACTTTTGAGAACTGGACATTTATTTTTACATTTTCTGGTACGCCCAAATAAGCAATGATTTCTTCGGCAAGAATTATTCAAATAAATTATTGAAAATTCTTAGCTGTTGGTAGGCCTAAAAATTATAACAACTGTTGATGTAAAAAAAAATAAAAGCAGAGGGTTTACATTTAAATATGCCTTGTGCAAAGCCACTTGTAGCCAGAAAATAGGTATTGTGGATGATTGCAGTGGAATAAAATGATCGGCTGAAGGGAGTCTAGAAGAGGGGTGTCCAAAGCTTTTGTTAAAATTGTGAAGTTAAAATTACTCAGGAGCCAAAAAAAATTACAAAAAAATACAATTACTAAAAAGGTTTGCTTTGACTTTTTTTTTTGCCTGTTCCACAAAATATAAGCTTGCAATATTTTAGTTAAACAAAGTCAGATTGTCTGTAGGAAAGCAATGTGTAAATCATTGTAGATCCAAAACTTAAACTTAAAGATTTTTATCCAGTTTGCAAATTCTTTTGAGTTTGATTCTCAGCAATGAGAAGAGAATTTATCTCTGTCTTCCTTTGAAAATGCTGGCTGATTTAGGCCAATTTTAATAAATAAACTGCTTTTCAGTAAACATCCTTAGGTCGACATAGTCCCATTTACTCTGAAATTAAAGTGAATGTAATTTTTATTTTATTTTAAAAGAGTAATAATTTGTTTTGTACTGAACATTTCCAACTGGAAGAAGATTTTAACTTCTCTGTAATAATTTTGCCCTAATTAAAAATAAAAAAGTCTCCACCTGCATCAACCACCTGTGCTGCTGGGCCAAATCTTTCTTGAATTGCAGTTGGTGGCCACATGACATCAGGCCACGGGCCCCAAAGGAGGCCCCGGCTGAAGTTTGGACACCCCTGGTGCTAAAGGATTTGATGGAAGCTCCAGAACACAGCTGGTCTCCAAAGGAGAAGCGGTGGCCCATGTCTGAACTGGACTCAGGGACTACAATCACCAGGCGGTGTGTTCACACACACCAACATTTATCAGCAAATGTGAGAGACAGACTGTTGATAATCAGCAGATTTTACTACGGTGGAATGGAGACGTTGTCCTGATCGCATAATCACTTAAAATGTATTTGTTTCCTTTTACATTTCTAAGATATCTTCACCTTCTGTCACCAAACTGGGATAAGCCTTCCTTAGCAATAGTCCAGAGGTTAGTCCCAACCAGGACACAGTTGATCCCCTGAAGTTTCTCCTGAATGTTCTTGTCCTCACAGTCTTACGGAATTGAAAAGTATAGAATTGGCTTTTCCAAGCTGTAATAAGCCTGATAAAATTAAATTAAATGTGGAAAGATTCTTGTGCCTGAAGACAATTATCCATCTTCAGTTATACATACCAGACGTATGGAAGCACAAAATAAAAAAATGGCTGTTATTAAGTTATGTGTGATTATTTTTAGACTCTAGAGCTGCCTATCCTGATCTTTCCAGAAACTAACAGTTCCTGATCACTCTCCCCATCAGGACAATTGGGGATCATCTATGAAAGATGTTTTCAGCTTGAACCCGCTGACTTCTTCACCGTCAGAATTTCAGGCTTAACATAAATATATTGTTGTCTCCACAATTGAAGCCTCAACGTCTTCAGATCACGAGACAATTAATGGAATATCTCATCCAAGCAAGCTTGATGTGTTATTATTTCAAGAGATTAACGGGACAATACAGCAGTTGTCACAAGAATAAAAAACAAACACTTGAGATGTTTTCTCTAATGAGATAATGGAACATTCAGTGAGACAAACACAAGTTTGATATTTAATTTTCACTAAATGAAAGAGGCAACAAATCTGTCATCACAAGCAACCTCAAGGTAACATCATCTCCGGCTAATGATACGATCGACATCAGGAGCTTGAGCCTGATCAACACATCAGGCTCAAGGTCTCATTAAGAAAAAGAAGAGATTTGGTTTAACAATTTAAAAAACCCCGAGATTTTATTATATCAAAATGACTCAAGACAATAAAACTGGAACCTAAATAACCCCGATATCGCCTTATGTATATGTTGATGATATAACAAAACATTTCTACGTCAAATTGAGCTTCAGATTTTACACAAAGTGAACTCAAGATCACCTTATATCTGTGCAGAACTCTGTGTTTGCCCCACACAGATGGCTTTTGATTTTGCTTTTATGTTTTTGCATGTTGCAGATAACCAAAAAGAAAAGTCTAAATTAGACAAAGATAAGCAGAGTAAAAACAAAAGGCAGGCTTCACATGAAGATTTCATTCACTAAGAGAATAAAAACTCTCCAACCAGCCGATATGAGAAGGTTATGGCTATTGTAGTCGAGCTAGAAATGTGGTTAATAACGGCTAATTCATGGGTTAAAGGGGAGGACCTTACTTTTTCACGCAGGGCCAGGTTGATTGTTTCTTTTAATAAATGCAGCCATTTGAAAGTTGTTTTTTTGTATGTATTGTTATCTTTGTTTGATACTATTGCCGGAAGATCTGAAACTTTTAAATGTGGCAACAAAGCAAAGAAGAAATCTGGAAGTGACCAAAGACTTTTTCATAGCACTTCTTAAGAAGCCACATGTCATGCTGCCTGATTTAACAAGGATAAAAGTCTAAACCTTTTCCGGACATCAGTCAACGACCGGTTCAGAAAATGTATTCTAACTAGGCTGTGAACAAAGTTTCATCAATTCCTGTCAGCTTGATTTGCTTACAGTTCCTCGTGTTCCCCGTCTCTCACCTGTGTACTCCGGGAAACAGATGCTGAGTGGAGACTTCTTAATCTTCTCTGCAAACAGATCCTTCTTGTTGAGGAAGAGGATGATGGAGGTGTCGATGAAGAACTTGTTGTTGCAGATGGAGTCGAAGAGCATCAAAGACTCGTGCATGCGATTCTGTGGAGGGAGACGGAGAGGACCGGGAAACAGCGAGGGAGTGGAGGGGGAATGAGGGGGAAGGCAAAATGGGAATAGGTGAGAAAAGGTAAACAGGAGGAAGAATGAACAGAGATGAAGAATGAGGATGATGAGAAGAGAGGGGATATTTTCAGGTTAACAACCAGTCAACAAAACATTTACACAACAACGTCTTCCCTATTAAACGTTCAGCGGAAGAGTGACGCGAGGAGTTAATGTTTCAACATTTTCTGCAGGCGTTATGCTGCATTCATTTGTTTCGCACTTGTCTGTGGAAATCCTTTGCAATAAATAATTACGTTGGTGGAAAAACAAAACAAATCCCAAAAAGAAATCAGTAGAAGAGGAGAAGCAAAGCTCAAGACCAACACTAATAAACTTTCTCTTCCTAATATCCCAACGTCCTGGGAAAACATTGTAGGAGGAAAAATAATCACACATCTCCGGTTGCTTACGTGGTGCTTTATTTTCATTGTCTCGTATAAATACAATGTTCAATAAATTATCAACATGGAGAGGGAGTTACAGCACAAACAGTTTAGCAATTGCACACATCCAGTATATACACATCCACATACAGTTCGTGCAGGCTTTGCAGTACCTGGACAGTGTTTACAGTGTTGGCTGGTAAGGACACACGGTTAACGTTTGGCAACAGACGGGCTGGATGTCTGTTCAGTGTAAGCCCGATGAGAAAAGGAACGTTTGATGCACCCGAGTTAAAGCTGCCCTCCAGAGTCCATTCCTGCAGCCGGGAGCCCTGCAGCTCCACAGCTTCTCTCCGGTTCCTGCAGCGGGAGCTTTTCCTCGGTTCTGCAAAGGCTTGGGAGCTCATTACGGCAAAGTGGCGACGCAAAATCACAAGATCGCTCATAAGGGCATGCAAGCAAGGTCCAGAAGGGGATTTGTATTAATCTTATATGAGAAACATTTGGCACTTTGTTTTAGTTCGTCATCCTGCTGCCACTGTGGCATTTCAGTCTCTCTCTGCTGCCCAGGAGAGCAGCCACACAGCTTTTGCTTTCTTAATGGATCGCTGAATTTACGATAAAGACACTCATGTTTTCTTGCATAGTCTCAGACTACATCGCCCACAGATCTCTCTTTTTTTTGCAGCCTACGAAGGTCAGATATCTACTATCAAAATCAAACAGAAAATGTTTGGCCACCTTCCTGGGTCTTGGCTGTTAGACCCCAACATACTGGTCTACGCACCATGATTGCTCTTTTCTTCCTCCTTTAAGGTCCTAATTGCTTTAGAGCTACAGAGGGTCACTTTATTCTGACGAAACAACTGGATGTTAAAAGAGGTCAAGCTGAACGAACACTGTTAAACCAAACCAAGCACTCTGGTTTCCTGAGAAATGTTCATTATTCCCTGTATATTAAAGAAAACACTTTCTATAATGTACAGATGAGCAAAACCCAAACGTTATATTACTTTTTGGAAGGAAAAACTGAGCTTTAAAGAGTCAGAATAAACTATAAGGATAAAACCCCCTAAAATGTTTTCACTAATAGGCTTTAATTGGAAAAGCTGGAATCTTTTGCTCTATTTATATCTAATGTGGACTTTTTAAAGATTACTTTATCTGTTATTGTTACGACAACAACAGCCATCAGCCAAATTTATTTAGTTCTTAATTTCCTACATTTTCTTTAATTAAAATTAGGCATAATTGCTGAACTTGGCTGAAAAGATTAAATCAAAAAGGAAAAAATAAGAACTCTTGCGAATCCTGACAGCTACAGACTATTTGCCGAGTCCTAATCAGCCACCATTTAATTCAATTGTGTGGGTTTAACAAGCTCTTAGACATAAAGAGAAGCATTTTCCTGAACATATTGATCTTCTTGTTCTCCTTGGAAGTCGCCAACCAGAGGTCACAATCCTGTACGATGGACTTTGAAGAAGACCAGCAGCATTTATAACCAGCCAGTGCAGCATAAACACATTTCTATGTGAAAATCAGAACTAATGACGGCATCCTAATTATACCCCCAATCACACTGTTCTTCACTCACCTTGGCGTGCTCAAAACTAAAAGTTAAACTTAAGGACATTCAAACAGCACTAAAATTTCATCCCCAGATGGTCAGTTGATGTTTTTTTATTTGAAAAAAAAAAAGAAAAAAAGATAACATTACAGAAAAGTAATGTACCCGATCGAGACGCAGCAGGACAAATTCAATTCCACACCACTGATCCCAGTACGCACACACCATTCAGAACGGGAGGGCATCATTTGCAGCACACACACGTAACCAACACATACCATAACTGATGAAACACTGTGACAGCAGCTTTAGCTTAGAAACAAACAGGGAGAAATGACCACCAGGAGGCGTATCTCTGGTTCAGAAAGTCGACAGTTTCTCACCAACCTTGCTTTCAAATTACAACACAGCTGCCACATGTATAAAACACGGTAACAGTCATTGACCTTCCTAAAGGTTTAAATATCAATAAATCAATCATAAAACATGCTGTTTTTCAACAAATTCATTTAGTATTTCAATACAGAGATTCTGTTATTAATAGTAGAAGTGAGCCAGGTTACTGAGCACAATATGTTGAAAATGCCTCTGAATTTCTGATCTGCATCTGAAACACGTTTTATTCGGTTATGACGTAATTCCCAGATTTGATTCCTGGCAACTGGAGTGCGGCATCTAAGCCAATACAGCAGCTGCTTTGGATGCACCAAACTACCAACTAGGAAATTAACGTGTGCGCTATGCACAAATTGAGGGGTAAATTATTAATACTGCTGAAGAACAGCTGAAAAATATCTCCATCTGATCTCAGTGCAGCCTGAACCAAACCGAGAAGACAGAGCTCCTTCAGAATGCTGTCACTGTCTGTGACAGCATTACGAAAAAAAATACGAATATTTTTCTGTCATCTCAGAGTGAACTGGAGCTTACAAAACTTCATGTACATGGAAAATTCAGCAGGACACTGTCCTCCAAACGTGTGCTGCTATATGGTCCTTATAAGCTCCGTTAGGTTAGGAGGCAATATAAGCAGGTAACAGCGGCCGCAGCAGCACCCCTCACAACTAAAAACAGTTGTTAAAAATGAAGGGAAAATAGAAAGCTGAATTAGAAATATTACTTTGGTGTAGGCCTGAATGATATAGAAAAAAAGCATATTGATAAAATATAAATCATAGTGACTGATATTGATAATTATCAACAAATTCAAAACATATATTTAAGTGCAGCCCTGATCATTTTTGTTGTTGCTTTAGAAAAAAAAAAGATTAAAAAAAGAACGCGGGGGCGGAGCTTGGTTCCTGGGTCTGCGTTGTGATTGGTTGGAAGGATGTAGTGACTGTAATATTAACCTACATGGCTAGAATGCAAAAGGAAGGAAAACTGTTATTCTATTGAACTTTTTATTTATCCTTTTTTTCTATCAGCGATATACGTCTATCGATTGATATATATTGTTATTGAATTATCGTCCAGCCCTACTTTGGTGCTTAAAAAACAAACAAACCCGCAATAATTGCGCTCATTTACTGCTAACCTATTTTAAAGCCTTCTCTGGCTTATTTTAGGGAAATTGAACAAAAAAAAGTTTTTAAGCAAGATTTTTAATGAAAAATACTTTTAGTAAAGTAATAAAAATTACTTTATTTTGGATATGGAGCTCCAATGGCTACCTGCAACAAACTAAAAAACAAAACAAAAAACAATCCGCCTTCATGGAGCAGAAAAGATGACCTGCTGAGTCTGGTTAAAAAAAACATGCAATTATTCCCAGCCTCTTTAGGTGCAGACTATGTTTTCTTTGCAATTTTTAATATTTTATGTACAGAACAAAGAAAATAAGAAAAATAATCAAGGATAGAATTACTATAATCCATTCTACCAGGGGTTTATCCCTGGTAGAATGGATTATAATAAAATTGGTGCATCTTCCACAACAAATCACACAGGGGATCATTATTCTTCCATACGAACAGCTGATTTTGTGTTAGCCTAAACAACCCGAATAAATCTGATGCTTGTAGCAGCGAATGATGGGGACATTTGGCAAAGGAAAGTGTTGTGACATTTTAAAAACCCAGGGGCTTTTTGTGCCTTCAGTGCATGTGTGTGCATGTGCTCGTGCTCTTGTGTGTGTTGGCGTTAGTGTAAAGGGTAGACAGGTGCCTTGTGGGTAATTAATCCACAGACACCAACTCCACCACTGCACTTGTGAGCTGACGTTGTCTGTAACACAACACACACGCATGAAAGTTTGCACGCTGACCTTTCCTGCTCTGTTAAATGACACACACACACCGTTAACTGTATGCGATCTGCAAACACACACACAGACGCAGAAAATCCACATGCAGACTCAAGCACAGCAGGCTGATCAACAGCCTCGGGGACATCTCTGCCTCCAATTAGGAAATTTGGCACAGATGCGGAAAGATGATCTGATAATATCATCTACCTGTTTAAAAGCTGTGCCCTCACTGTCTGAGGGCGGCAGGGTGGACGTGATGAAGCATGTGCCTTGTGCGATGAAATAGAAGTTACCAAGGAGCGCGCCCAGCACTAAACCCACTCAGATCAGATCCACCTTTCAAGAGCTAATCAATCTTAGTTATTCAGGCCCCCACGACACATCCACCCTTCAATCAGAAAACAAATCACAACCATCTACACCTCGCAGGACAGAATCTGACGAATCACACCTCTGGCGTTTTACAGTGGACAGTGGGAATATCACAGAGAGGAGCCACACATAATGGCTGTGGTCTCAGAGCAGGGCGAAATCAATGCTTTCACTATCTGAGAACCGTCTGGCTGAGTCGGCACAAGCTTTTGTAGCCCTTTGTGTTAAGTGGTTTTGTAATGGACCCGTGCACAGTGCAACATGAGTCCTGCAGAGACAACGAGGACACCCTCCTCCCAGCTCAGATCCCGTTTTCCTCCCTGTTACTCTCTGATTTGTGGAAAACGATAATAAAACAGAAACGCACAGTGAGATTTTTTATAATAATAATAATCTTTGTTTAAAATGTGGGTTGTTGACCATTAACCTCCAAGGTATCATCTCTCGTATCAGAAGCCAGAGGCAAAACTAAGCAGCTGCTTGGGGGACCCCACCCCATCAATGCGTCCGCCAAAAGTAATTCTTATAAATATGGCAACAAATATATTCTTATAAATATGGCAACAAATTCATATTCTATGTCCGAACAATACGCCCGTTCTCACCATGCAGAAAACTATTTAAATGCAGTTCTCTTTTTCTTTTTCTCTGGAATTAATTATTGGCTGTTTTATCCACCATAGAGTGGCAACAACTTCATACTGAGTTGACCATGTAGAGAGTATTCGCGGCCCAGTAACCATAGAGATATATTATAGCTAACCTAAAAGTGTTCCAATTATGAGACGGAAAATTGCAGAAATTCGCTTGCATTTGTCTTCAGAGAAAAGGCTAATTGCTTTTAGCAAAAAAAAGAGCAGCAGCGCTATTATTTTGTTTGCTCTTGATGCATTAAATCATTGTAGCAACAGAGGTTTGCTGTCCTGTGGAAGCAGGCTCCTGCAGCGGCCATGTTGGATTTTGCCTGCTTGGTTGGTGAGCAACCAGGTGTTACTGGGACAATAAAGCATTATTAAAAAGCAACGCTGTGTTTGAATGTCTTCTCTAACAAATTTGTTTCAAAGCCAGAAAGCCACTTTGAAGAACTAAACAAGGCCAGAAAATGAAACCTCGGCCAATAGTCTGCCCTGCGGCAAAGGAGGACATCACGAACACAGCTCAGGCACCAATCGGATCGGTCCCACATGTGTGACATAAGAAGGTACCACAGAAACCAAGCATCCGCCCATCCCTCGGCAGCGTCAGTACAAGCCGCACCCCCTCAGGTTGGTGGCTATGATGACGTCCGTGACCGAATCAAAGACAAATTGGATGTTGTTGGTATCCGTGGCGCAGGTCACGTGCGAGTACACCTCCTTGTTGGTGGACTTGTTCTTGCCTTCGTACTGAGACTTGATGTACGCGATTCCTTCCTCGTAATCATCCGGACCTGCAGTTGGGACACACACACAGACACACAGAGGACATGGAGTGGGAGTTACGATGCAGCTTTAAAAGCCTTCTTCATCTAAACCTTTTAGATCCGTGCCCCCCCCCCCCCCCCCCCCACAGTTTTTTTTCCCCATCAGCACTGTTTTGTAATCTTTTCTGAAAACACAACCTTTGAATCCCGAGCTCAGCAAACATTCTGCTGAGGTGTACTGAAGCCAGCGCCAGCCAGGCTGTAGTAAATCTGACGCGAGGACAACTTCCTGAGACAAACTGTGAGTTTGGTTCAGTAAATGAAAGTGATGGACAGCGACATGTCCGGCTATTGCTGCTGCGGCGCGCTGCTTTTTCTACATTACCGTTATGGACCAGTCAGCAGCTACAGTATGGCACCCAGACAGTTCTGACAACCTGGAGCTAAAAACACTGGAGCCATTATTTGCACAGTCAGTGCGGCGATCAGTTTAACACCAGAGCCAAATCCACTGTGTATCCTTTCAGTTCCACTTCATAATTAGCTGTTAGGGGAGTGCTGCCTTCTGCCAGCTCTTGGCTCGCTTTCCTTTGTTCTCATGCTTTTGAGATGAGCCTGATCTTGGTGACTGGAGCCATTTTTGGTCCAAGCGTCGCTACCGTCTCAGTGGCCATTCGCAGCGCTGTCTGTCTGCGGCAGCGGGAACTGGGTTGGACACCGACTAGTGGGAAGGGATGAAGACGGGAAGGGACAGCTTTGGCATTCTAATCGCTTCATTCTCACACTCTTGTTGCTTTTTGTCTTTCTGTACCCTTCTTTCCCACAGTCTGTTTTCTTTCTTCAATTTTCCTCCCACTATCGCTCTCTGGCGCTTCCATGTTTTCTTGTTTTGTCTCGTGTTTTTTTTCGTCTCGCACACACTCAGGCCCCGCCGGTTTGGACCCTGGATTTCATTCTCTTGTGTAGTCCTTTTCTTTTTTACTTCTGTTACTTTCGTCCTTGGTTAGTTTCACACTCTAAGTTAATCTGTTTTGCCACTTAGTAATTTATCACTTTAAACCTAACACCAACCTGCAGCTCTATTGTCTGAAATTTAGCCAAACATTTACTCTTCTATGTTTAGAATATGGACTTTGATTATTCTAGACGTGCAGGCTTTTATTAAATGTAGAACCAATAAGACAATAATTTTGTTCTATCTGTATTTAGAAAATTCTTGCTTTTGGCTGAACCTTTTCTGCCAGACATGGCTGGATTAAATGCTGCATGAAGGTCTCAAGATTGTTTTGCATTTGGGCTCTTTGCTTTCTGATTCCTAATTAAGATTAAACGTAACCGTAAATGTATGCTTGTGAAGCAGTAGGTAATGAAAACAGGTGAAGGGATAATAAATAAATAAAATCAACAAATAAAATTAAAATTAACTCAAAAATAAAATAAAACCCACCAGGCATTTAAAGGTTCTGGTTCTAAGATGGAGAGCCACCTAGTGGTTTAAACTGCAAACTGTTGGTGATTTAAAACCTAATTCCTCACAACATATATATTTTAGAGCCAGTTTTATGCATCTGGGGCACAAGTTGCCCTGAAGCCCTGATTATTTTATACAGCAATGGAGTAATGTTGGTTTAAGGTTAAGGATGATTTACCTGATTGACCCATTTTCTTTTTCTTTATAACAGAACAAAAATTAGTGCTTATATACACATATTGTTCATGTTATCGCTTACTTTGCTTCTTCTGAGTTTATATATTTACACTTAAGGTCTGTATGCTCTGAGCGTGTCAAATGGAAGTTAAATTCCCTGTTTGTGCACAAAGTCTTGGCCTAAAAAGCTGATTCTGATTATATTGATTAAAGTGTTATTATACTGTTGGTGGACTCCATTAACATAACATCCTTCTGAGCAGCAGAGGAAGTTGTGAATTGGATTCTAACCAAGCTGGTGCTTTAGATCACTAGAATATAAAAACATGTGACACAAAAAAAACATTTCTTAATTTAAAATAGGGATGCTTGTTCTTCGTTTGCAGGCCCTGACCAGACACTTCTGCCTGCTGTGTTTTTGAATATATTTTCTTTTAGGCGTACTTCATTAACCTATCTGATACACATGGTGATAAAATGAGGTAAAGTAAAGTATTAAAACAATGAGGGTGGAGCTCTGGTTGTAATCTAGTTGTAATTATAGCTGCACAGGTTCGGTCACAGCACGGGCCAAATTGTAAACCTTTTCTGAAGGTTTTGGGGGATTTGTGCCGTCTTAGTTCTAAAGAAGAAAGTGAAAATTTAGCTCTGTGTAACAGCTCTATCAGTCTTACAATGAAAACATCACACAGGATGTGATCAGTTACAAAAAAAAAAAAGAGAAAAGGCTAAAAAGACACTAAAAGTGTGTGGTTCTTCACACTTCTGCTGTATGTGATGTTGCTGTGCTGCTGCCAGAGGAAAATGGCTCAAAGAAAGGCCTATTCATGTTTATTTTGGCTGACATCAGCTCAGAACACTGCCTTCATAAGCAGTGACCAGATCAGGGCCAAACCCAAAGATCCTGGAGGTGCTTAGCATTAAATGCTAGCCTTAAGATTTGGATTTTCTGCTTTTTCTAGAGGTTAGAAAAGTGGGCGGCATCCGGGTTTAAATTGCAACCTGGCATGCAATGAACAAGGACTGTGAAGGATGTACCGGTGTATTCAGGGAAGCAGATGGTCAGCGGAGACTTGACGATCTTGTTTTCGAACAGGTCCTTCTTGTTGAGGAAGAGGATGATGGAGGTGTCGTTAAACCACTTATTGTTACAAATCGAGTCGAAGAGCTTCAGAGACTCGTGCATGCGGTTCTGCAGGAGAGAGATCAAAGCAGGTCAAATGGGATAGAATAACACAAGAAAACACAAGAATATCCAAAACCTCAATGATATGATAGAATATAAGAAGTCTGCAAACGTCACATATTCTGAACCAAAGGAGGAACTATGACGAATGTTGAAACCAAAAAGCAGAACAGAAGTTTCAGGGAGTTCCTCTTACAAACCCCGCCAGAGTTTGCGCTTTGCAGTTGTGTGTTTTTATATTTGTATCTGCATGCAACATCCAGAAGTTATTAGTAACAGTCGCTGCCAGTGATCTTAAGAAAGCCATGCATGTGGAGCCTGTTAGCTGTGTGTTGGAGTAAGCTCTAACTGGATCAAGCTAAAAGACCAACAACCAAAACAAACCCTGTGAAGTTTTTGACCTCTAGAGGCACTGAAGAGCAAGATCTTCTTATGCAACAGCAGTTTGTTTAAAACTGATTCTCCAACTGAAGCCCAGAACTTCAAAACCCCCCAGATTTAACGAAGGGCATGATTTTTTTTTTGGAAAGGCTTTTGGGGTTGTAGAAATTAAAAGAAATTAATTCTTGGGACCAAACACGTGTCATATTGGGTCATTTTAGAGCAGCGTAGCAAGTGGTGTGCATACACCCTAAAAAACTAACCTAAACCAAACAAAATAATGGTAATTAAGTAAAACTATTATTAATCATTTATAAAATTTAGAAATATTTTAGAACAAACCAATATTTTACAAAAAAGGCAACATTTGCACCCACTCATCAAGGCCCTACTTATTTAAATGTCAAATTAGTGTGAGGCTCTTAATCCTTCCTTAATAATTTCTTCAACCTATTATTTTTTTGAATGGGATGAATAGATAAATATTCAATACTGTTGAAAAACTCAACAGTATTCATCCTTGTTCTTCACTACACCCCTTCGGCCATGCCCCTGTACCTCCTATAGCCCGCAGCATCATGCAACTACCGCTTTGCTTGACAACTGGTTAAATGTTCCTAGGTGTGAAGTGTGAACCTCCAGAAGTTTTCAGTCATCTTTGTCTCATGTCACCAATGTGGTTCAATTTAATTTAAATCAATTCAACTCAATCCAGTGTGATTACATAGCCTCAGGTCACAAAAAATGTGTCAAGCTATTTTAACAGATAAATCCAATTTATATATATATATTAGGGCTGGGCAAGTTAACGCGTTAATTTTGCGTTCATTCATTAGATTATTAACGGCGATATTTACTTTAACACGGGTTAACGCATGTTGCTCACATGCTTTTATTTTGTGAAGGTCTGTTGCTGCGGTGTAGGGGTTTGAATCAGAACAGTAGGTGGCGATAATGCGCCAATAACCTCGCTGTCAGCCCAGCCTCGGATTCAAAGAGGAAGAAAGGTGCTGGCCGGAAAAAAAACCAAAGCCGAAATGGGAAGGCGGTGTTTCCCGCAGGAATTTGCTTAGGCGAGGCGGTGAGTTGGCGGCCGGAACAAGTTTTGTGCGGAGCGGGGTCTGCATCGACGCTGTCGGTGAAGTCGCTTCTCGTTTCAAAGTATCCATGTGTTTTTGCCTGTTTTTCCCTGCCATTCACTATATGCACGCGAGAAAGCAACAACAAAAAAACGCGTGTTAACGTCAAATAAACATGCAAGCATATGGAGTTAGCAAGCATTTCAGTTTAAAGTTCTTCCAGCAACGAATATGACAGAAAAGAGTTAGTTGTAACCACTGCCAAGTTAAACTTTGGTATTGAACATAAAATGGTAATGCTGCTCCCTGCGGTTACCTCAGAAATTGCCTGTTTTTGGTAGATTTTTTCCCCATAAAGAGAATTCCCTGTCAGTGGCAATAAGCTTTAATTTATTATTATTGCTATTTTTTGTTTTACATGTTTAAGTTGAGCTTTACACTAAATATGTGTTACTGATAAGTGCTACAAATGTTACAACACTTTTGTTCATATGGCAGCAGAACATTAAAATAAAAGTGCTCTATACACTACTTTTGAATTAATTCTTGGAGTTTGTAAATACAATGCGATTAATCATGATTAATCAGGCAAATTATGCGATTAATCGCGATTAAATATTTTAATCGTTGCCCTATCTATCTATCTATCTATCTATCTATCTATCTATCTATCTATCTATCTATCTATCTATCTATCTATCTATCTAGGCCGGAAACCAATCAATTATAAACAAAAAATACCAATTCTACCAAAGCGAGTGGAGAAATATCCAATGAGAAGGATGCCACCTTCGCCTTCATGGCTACAAAAAGGGTGCGGTAAAGATGCGACTTTTTAACAGGCAGCCCTGTCTGTATAATATTTGATCTTGTCTGTGAAATCTCACAACAAATCAAATTTGTGGAACCAAAACTTGTTTTTTAAAAATGATTGCCATTTTGTGTTGTACAATCAATATATTATCACCTCAAATTGGGAAAAATGGTTCAGTAAATGAAATAAATTGACAACGGCGCCAATGATGAGTGGGTGAACTGTTTATGCTATTAAATGTACTGATCACAATGACAAAACAACTCCACAGGGTCCTAACACAGCAAAAAAGAAGCATTAAGATCATGCTGCTGAATTAATGTTGCAGCTGGTTTGGTTATAAAGCATCAAAATTTATTTATTACATAAAACCAACATATGTAAGGAAATTTGTATTTTTGCTTGATTATTTTCTCCTTAACTTTTCATGCTAAATTAGTTTTTTTTGATTGTTGTTATTCTTAATTATTATCATTGCATTTAAAATAAATTGTAAGATGAAAAGGAAATTAGCTGTTTCAGTGATTTTTCTATGTTCACACATCAGAAACAATGATTCTAGTTACATGTAAGGAACCTGGTGAGGAAAACAGATTCCTTGAAAAATATGAGCTGAAAGCAGATTCTCTCTGGTTCTGATCCAACACTGCCTCATTCCTAAAGTGGGCACGTGGAGAAAGAGATTGATGGGATCCATCAACCAGTCAGATTAGAGAGAAGCAACTGTTGGGAGTTTCACAAACGGGAAAAAAAGGAAGAAGAGAGGAGCTATAAAACAGAGGGAACAGCGGAGCTACACAAACACAGAGAGGACCTGCTTTCAGCTGCTAAGGTGAGTGTGTCAACCTATTTGGAGGTTTTCATACCTGTCTGCGGGGTGGAGCGTCTGCAGAAGATCTGACAGCTGATTGGTTAGAGAGGACAGTCGGTGGCAACAGTGACAGGAGGAGTAGAAGGAGCCAGAGATGCTGCAGGGCGGAGCTTAGAGAAGGAACAGAAAAACGCAAGGGACCCGCCCACCCGGCCGTCCAGATCCACCCTCCCCTCAACCCCATATGCCAGCGCTAACACACATCCGGTGCTGTGAGAAAGTGTTCACGGTGCAGGAGGACAGCGTTCAGGACAACGAGCAGTCGCCATTTCAGAGAACACGATGAAGAGGAGCAACGACCAAACACAGTACATGCGGATCTCAAGAAGAAAGAAGGGAGTGACAGAGAATAAGTAGAGCAGGGTGGGTTTGTACTACCAGACATCCCCTAGAAGGAGTCAGAGGCTGTGAGGTGGAGCCAGTCAGGGTCTATTCCTTTTTTTTTACCAACAGACAAAACATAAACCAAGTACCTCTCCAGGAAAACTGGTCCCTTTCATGGAATAGTTTGGTAGCTGAAGATCTTTAACAGATTTTCTGTCTCACGCCAACATACAGGTGAACATTTTAAACACCTTGTTTTCATGCAACTTTGATATTCAGATGGACTTAAATGTTCCTGGTAAAACAGGCGCACACACAGATCTTTAGTCTTTGCACAGAGAAATTCAGGAGCTGGATAAAAATTTGGAGTCTGCTTTTCAACTTCACATCATCCTTTCCTACATTTCGAACACAGAAAATACTGGTGTGAAAAACAATTTACCACCATTTTTTTTTTTTACTTAAATGTTTCAGATCACCAAACAAATTTACGTATCAAAGGTTACATAATATGTAAAAACAAACAAGCAGTTTTCAATTAATGATTTGATTTATGCTGACAGAATTTCTATTCAAACCGATCTGGTTCAATAAAGAAGAAATTATTGCCTCGCATAAGAAAGCAATAGTTTCTTCCAATAAGAAATTAGTGCTTCTATTGTTTAATCACAAAACAACATTCTTTGGACAACAGAGCTTAGGAGTGGGCTAAAAGATCTCAAAAAGCAACACATCATGCCACAATCAAAACTAGAATCAAGAACAAATGAAAGACAAAGTCTTTCGTTTCTATCACTGTAGAAATAGTTACAAAGACATTCAGTAAGGTTAGAGACTCCAGAAAATCACAGTGAGAACTGTTATTCGCAGAGGGAGAAAAATTAAACATTGGTGGACCTTCCCAGGAGGGGTGTCCCTACAAAAATCACCCCAAGAGCATCAACCACTCATCCAGAAGGTCACAAAAGATCCTCGAAACAACATCTGAAGCTCTGCAGCCATCACGTGTTCATGATTCAACAATGATAAAGTGACTGGGCAAGAATAATGGGAGATTTTAAAGGCCAAACCCACTGCTAAGCAAAAAGAACACAAGGGCCCATTTCAACATTTGAGGGAAAAACAACCCATCTTGATAACCACCAAGACCTCTGGGAAAATGCTTCCAGAAATGACACGAAAAAAAAGTAGATCTTAGAGGGTGTGTGTCCCATTACATCTGGGGTAAAACTAACGTTTCAGAAAAAGAACATTATTGATAATGAAACATGGTGGCGCTGATGGTTTAGGCTGCTTTGCTTCTTCAGGACCGGGATGACTTGCTGGACTTGATGGGAACCATGAATTCTTCTCTCCACCATAACGTCCTGAAGCAGAACCTTTGGCCACCAGTTTGGGAACTTCTGCACAAACACACTCAAGCTATACAGCAGGACCTTAGTCCAAAGAAATCCAGCAAGACCACCTCTGAATGGCCTAGTCAAAGTCCAGACTCACACTTTAAGCAATATTTTTAAAAACCCTCCAATGTTCCTAAATAAAAACAATTAAAAAAGACAAATTCCCAGTTATCACAAACAAGGACGGTAATTATTGCTGCTAGGCGACGCAAAATCAACTTTTAGGTTTGGGGGGGGGGGTTACTTTGTTATGTAGAGGAATTAATAGTTAAAGGTAGCGTAATAAATGAATAATTTAAATAATTTGTATTTACCCAAGTTATCTTTGTTTGATGATATGAAACATTTCAGTTTGACAAAAACAGCAAAAATAGAAGAAATATGCACAGCCTGTGACTAATCCACTCTGTTACTGTTCAGCTTGAGTTTGTTTTCCTGTGCTGTGACACACGTCTCGGTCCTGTTACTTACCTACGGGTCCTTTCACAGGTGTTTTCACAATATGAAACAGTAGACACCTCTTCTACTAGAGTTCAGCGTGTTTGCATGGAAACTTGGCTTTTATGAGTCTAATTACTTGATTATAAAGACAGGAAGCTGAGCAGTACACCAGAAGCACATCTAATAGCTTACAGCTCCTTCCCTCCAGCAGGTTATAAAAGCTTCATGAGCTGGCGTTAAAATGTAACATTGTGGTTAAAGATTTAAGCTGTTTCTGGGCTTTTGTTGCTGAAATATTACTGTCATAAAATGTGTCTTAACAAAAAGATAACAGGGACAGCGTTCTTATTAAAATGACCTTTTGGCACCGAGAGACCATTATAACCTCTAAAGTACAGTGGATTGCATTTTTATATTGCCTGATGTCCTTTTCACATTTTGTCACGTTACGACCAAAAACTTCTGTGTATTTGACTGGGAGCTAAAGAGATAGACGGACACAAATGCATATAATGCACACATATAAAGTGGAAGAAATATGATACATGGTTTGGTCAACAATTCTTAGAAATAACAATCGGAAAAGGGGACGTTTGCATTCAGCTGCCTTTACTCTCATAAATAAAATACAGTCTAACTGCATGCGATTTAAAAAATGGCCTCCAGTTGTATTTTTGTTTTTTTTGTTAAAATCTGAGGACGCCAAAGCGATTTATACTCCATTCAGTCACAACCTGATGGTGGTGAGCTATGTTAGTAGCCACAGCTGCTCTGGGCCAGACTGACAGAAACAAGGCTGCCGCCACCAGGCAAGCGGGTGAAGTGTCTTGCCCAAGGACACAGCGTAAGAGACGGTCGGAGTGGGGGATCGAACAGGTAACCTTACAGGACAAACTCCTAGCTCCTGTGCCACCTAACCCGAACCCTGTCACAGAGGTCTGTTAGAGAATCTCCAAGCAGGGTTCATTTCCCAAGCTTGGATCATCTCCCAGATGTCTGTTGTTCATCATCTGAACATGGAGAGAAGATGGACCAACTGCAGACCTACCAGGACATGGACATCCACCAGCTAAGAAGCCACTGGTATTTCTGGAGGAGCTGCATAGATCCAGAGCTCAGGTGGAAGAATCTGCTGACAGATTCAACTGTTTAGTCGAGCCCTCCCCGGATCTTGCCTTTATGTAAGAGTGGCGGGAAGAAAATCACGGATGAAAGAAAACTTCACAAAGTCCTGTTTGTAGTTTGCCACAAACCATGTAGGGGACACAGCAAAACATGCTCTGGTAGGTGCTCAGGTCAGATAAGACCATAAAAGGGAACTTTTTGGTATTAACACTGCAACAGCACTCAGACCATCCCAGTGGTGAAACATGGAGGGGGTAGTATGAAACTGTGGTGATGGATTTATTCTGCAGAACCAGGGAAACCAGTTGACAGGAGAGTGGATGGAGCTAAACGCAGGACAAACCTGGAGGAAAAGTTGTTAAAGGCTGTTAAAGAACTGATACTGGAGCGGACCCTAAACATACAGCCAGAGCTACAACGCTTTAGACCAAAGCATGCCCTCATGTCAGAAGGGCCTAGTTAAAGTTCAGACCGAGATCCATTTGAGAATCTGTGGCAAGACCTAAAAGAGGCAAAGTTGTAATTCCAGTGGAAAGTGGTTCTGTAAACTATTGACTTGGGGGGGGGGGGGGATGAATAAACTCAAAAGTTTTAGGAATTTTATTTACAAGAAAATGGAAACCAGAGTAAAAATGCATGAACGATTTAGCAGGTTACTGTAAATGTTAACGCAAATGGATTATATTGCTTTGGAAGAGAGGAAAAAAAGTTTCCTCCTCTTCTCTGCTGTTACAAGCATATCAGTATGATAATAAAAGTTGCTTTCTAATTAAAACCCAAGCAGAGCAGTGTCTTTAATGAGCCGCCGGGTCGGGGTATGTGTGGCGTTATCGGTCCCATTACTGGGAGGTCGTTAGCTTTTCTTTCAAAGTGTGCAATATTTTTGCTGAACTGGAGGCTGTTGATAGTAAAACAGAGAGTGAATGTTGGAGCCAAGAGTAAAAACATTTGTCTGCTCATTAGAACTCCTACGCCATCCCTTCCAGCTTGGTGATAATAAAAATGGATAATGTTCTTCTGATGACAGAATGCTGGATTTCAAGTAAAAATGTCTGTGTTTTGTCTCATTCAGCTGGTCCTTCATTGTACAAACATCTAAAAACGTGAATTGACTGTTCTGTGGGAGTCATTATCAATTAAATTGTTCAAAAGTTCTCGATTAATTCCCTCTGAGTAGGATTGTACGCCCCTGTGTGGTTATGAAGCATCCCTGGGTTTTCTGCTTGAAGCTGACTACAGGCAAAGATCGCCTCTGTTGCTGCAGAAAAGAAGGACGGTGCTCTTTCTGCAGAAAGGTAGCTGTGTTCAAAATGCCACTGTGACCTTCGTCTGCAAACACCAGGTCACAGCAACAAAAGGACACCGATTAAACTGATGCATATAAACAGAAGCTGCTGTGAGCTCCAGGTAAATCACTACCATCTACGACATGTTGCTGCAATTCAAACTGCAAATAGGGCACAAATAGAGATGTTCAGTTCCCTGGTGTGGCCACAGATGATAAGGTTTCCTTCAAGGAGCACATTAACAACCTTGCGTCTCAACTAAAAGCTGAGCTGGGCTTCTTCTTCAGAACCTAGGCCTGTTCCTGTCAAGACTGCGATCACCTGATCTCAGCAACATCCCTTCTTCTTCTGGACTTATTTACAAATTCATCCGAGCAAAACCTCCAGAAACTGGACTGGATCTTTTTGCTCGACATTTTGCTACTGGTTGAGTATCGGGTGTTCACCATTGTCATCTGTATGCAGATGCTGGCCTTCCTTCCTTCCTTCCTTTCTGTTTGCAGACAGACGTCCTACCGTTTGGGTGTAAACGTATATTTGCTTTTATGACTAGGCCCCGCAGACTGAACTCCCGGGTTTTTCATCATACGTTGCTCCCAGAGTCAGAACAGAACTGGGTAAAAGAAACTTGCCCCTCGGCCTGGGATGATTTTTAGCAACAGTCCAAAGCGACGGAGCCTGTGACACTTGGTGAACTAAAAGCAACACTGAAAGATCAGGAAGAAGAGAGTTTTATTAACTGCATTTGCTTCTGATGCTTTGTTAGCCGATTTTATTATTTTATGCTTTTAAAAATCACATGAATGTATGTCTCTATATGAATCTCATTGTTGATCCCTGTAAATGGCGCTGCTGTCATTCCCTTTTGGAAAAGAAACTTTAAAACTTAATGAGCTTTTATCGGGATAAATAAAGGTTTATATAAAAGTTTTAAATGACAGACATCGTATTTTCCCCACCCGTCTGTGTTCTGATGACCCAGGCTCTCTGGGATGCTCGATTTGCTCAGAAAAAACAGAGCCTCACCCTAACCCTACTCAGAACACTCTGAGGAGAGGCTTTGGTTTAAAATATAATGTACCAGTGAATTCAGAGCATTCAAATCATTTGTTTCAGGTTACATGGACAGTTGGCCCCAACAAACGATTTCTCATTTTCCTGGCAGGATTTCATTTATACTTATCTTTTAATTTCACCAACATGCTTCTTCTGACTGGATATAATATCAGTATTTTTGAAGAGGTCCAGCCAGGGTCCTGACTTGAATCTGTGGAGGGAGCTATAGACTAGGGTGATGGCCTAGAGGCCTTCCAACCTAGGGACTCAGAGGTGATTGCAAACAATAAATCATGAAGATATCATCAGAAAATGCAAAAAGTTGGTCAGCAATTATAAGAGGGTTTGATTGCTGTAAAGCCAACAAAGACTTCTATTGACTGATTGATTACTATTGATTACTCAGAATGGTATAAAACTAATATCCCTCGTTCATTTTCATTTCATCTTTTAGTGGATGCTTGTGTTATTTTTCAGTCAGAAGCTAAATCTGCAGGGGATAAATCATTTTGTCGTTATTTTCCACATGTCCAGCCGAGTCGTTTCAGGAATACCACGTGGAGAGGCTGGTTCTCTACATGTCCCAGGGCAGCTTTGCTCCACAAAAATCAAACGATCCGGAGACAGTATCCTGATTGCTTGATTAACTTTATCAAATCAGGGTCACACCTGGCATCAAAGTAGGCAGGTTGCATTAATAAAATATGAAGCCGTGTTTCTATAACCTCAGCCATTTTGGATTATTTGCATGGGTGCGAATCATTTTGGCCTGAGCTACATGTGTTTGACTTTTATAGGACTTTTGGTTTATTTGCTGCCATGGCTATAATTTCAGACTGTACACAAATGCAAAAATCCTTCATAGATTTCTCAGTTTGTTGTTACTTTTGACAACTTTTCTTTTGACAGAAATGTGGACACATGTGGACGAGTGTTCAGGGATGGTTTACACTAAGACATGAAGGCAATGCCTGATTATACCGAAGCAGAACAAGCTGCAAAGAAGGTTAGATTCCCGGATGGAGGGCGGAAGAATCATTGGTTTAGTGAGGGTAAAAGTTGTTGAAGGGCTGGATTAATTTCAAGTTAAAAAGAAACACTGCTTGGCTGCTTTTGTTGGCAAGAAATCCACTGAAGGTGGATTTTGATGTTTTGTCATTATTGACATGTTATTCTTTTAAGATCACACCAAGCAAATAACCAGCAAGCCAAAAGGATTTTCTGCAGAATTGACTCTGCAATGAGATTTTACCGCTCTGAATGAACTTCCTATTTTTTAAACATTCTCCGAAACATGAAGGCTTTTCCTAAATTCTTGAGACATTTATCCCTCCCCGTCTCAGCGTTTCCACAGGCCGTCTGTTAGCTGTCAGCTCAACTCAATGCTTTCTACCTTTAAAACAAAAACACCGTCTTGTTTTCGACAAGTTTCTATTATTTTGGAATAACTGAAAAGCAGGAGGCACTCCAAAGGTCTGGAGTCTTTCTGTGCAACAGTAACCACTGTTAGGTTAACTCCGTCTCTCCAAACTGGTTGTTTGTCCTCTGTGACGGACTGGGGACCTGTCCAGGGGGGACCCCACCTCTCGCCCAATGACTGCTGGACACCAGCCCCCCGCCGCCCTGATGGATGGATGGATGGATGCCAAATCTTAGCTTCTGAATGACTTCTTATCTTTGTGCTTGGTATTCAGAAAAATTATTTACACAACAAAAATGTTAATGTCTGGAAAGACAGCTTCAAAAATCCCCTTTAATTCCAAACTATTTTGTAGCTTTTTATAAAACATTTACCTGATCCTCAATATTGTTCTGCCATTTAGCATAAAGGGTATAAAGGAGTGTTTCCTCACAAACCTTTTAGTTACCAATAATTTACAAATATTAGTTAGACACAGATGAAGGAGGCCACATGCCATAAATGTAAAAAAAAATAAAAAATCTGTTTTTCTTTTAGAGTAATAAATTAAAGTTATACATTTTTTAGTTTAAACTGATTCTGGTTTGCTGAACACACTGTTGTACATCTACTTTAGCTTAATGCAATTCACAAGAAGTCTACCGTGCTCCTCGTGGGGATTTATCTTACTTTAAACCACTCTTTTAAGTGAGAAAGTAGCTGTAAATAAATCTCCAGCTCGAATAATATACCTAAGGGCCACACACAGACCCGTCGGGTTCTTACCGTGGTCTCGTCCTCGTGCAGCACCTGGTCGTATCCGCTCAGAGCCACGCAGAAAATGATGGCCGTCACGTCTTCAAAACAGTGGATCCATTTCTTCCTCTCCGACCGCTGACCTCCCACATCGAACAGCCTGGCGGACGCGAGAGGCACACAAACACATCCAAGTAAAAGGTTCTGCAGATGCAACATTTTCTAATGTCCCATTTAAATGTCTAAACCACAGCTCCTCCCTCTGGAGACCTTTAAACTTTGATGAGCTGCACTGCTGTGTGCAGCCATCAGGTGTTAAACCGTTTTGGACTGACAAACACCGGAAGGGTCTGGTAGTTTTGCTTGGACAGATTCAGTCCAAGGAGACATTAAAGACAGGGTTATGATTACACACACGGGCCCTAATATGTACATAGAGTTATGTCAGTAAATTGTGGTTAACTGTCAAACAGCAGGTTGTACCTCAAGCACACAGTTTTTTTCCGGATGCTCTTTTCGGCAGAGTTGTTCAAGTTCATTTAAATAAAATGGCTACCTGGTACCATCCACGCTATTAAGCAAGGTCCGTTTATTTTTCAACAAGATAGAGGTTCTAGCTTTATGATGGCCATTCCAGAAGTGCAGTGTCACCCAGTTTCATCTATTTTAAACCCATTATGGGATGTGTGTGGGATCATCGTCCAGCTGTATCCAAACTCCAACATTTGCTGTAGATCTGAGGTAAAGTTGAATAATTTGGAGTATTCCTTCATGATCCAGTCCACTCTGTCCATATTAAACAGATCCACAGCATGATGCTGCCACCCCCGTGCTGAAAAGCAGGCATGGTAGTCTTTGGTTTGAAAGTGAAACCTTGAGTCCTCCAAATATAGTTCTTGTCATTTATCAATCAGTAGAGATGGGCGGATTGATGTGAAGCTTGGCAGGATCAATACCAAAGACAGTATTTGTACTGACTGATCCTGAAATGATGGGATCGATACTTTAGCTTGTTTCTGTCCTCTAGTTTAAATACGTTTCTTCAGCACCATGAGTACGTAGACCTGAGAGGACAAACAGTGCCCCTTTCTCTTCGTCTCTCATCTCATTGATCACCAGCAAGGAGGCGCATTTAGCTCCGCCCCCTCCACAGCTTTGCTGCTTAATTGTGGCGTCACATGACTCCACGACTGAATTCAGCTGAGTGACGTGCAGCAGGCACACAGTGAGTGAAAGCAAAGAGCAAGAGCAGAGTCCTACGGACCTATTTTACAGCTATATGTAAAATATGGAGGGAACTGCAACACAAGGGGTCTGTTCACTGTTTTAGCAACTATACTTATTTCTTTGATAATTTCTTCAAAGGAAACCGAGAGAAGCAGAGGGAGGGGGGAGGCGATTGCATCCAGGTACCAATCAGACATGGAGAAGCAGCATTTAGTTCCTATGCTCCACTTATCTGGAACAAACTCCCAGAAAACTGTAAAAGTGCTGAAAGCCTGAGTTCCTTTAAATCAAGGTTAAAAACACATTTGTTTAGGATTGCCTTCAACTGTTCTAGTTAAACTGTTTTACTGAAACATCTTTAGTTCAACTTTGTAGTCCAACTGTTTATAAATCATTAACATTTGCTTTTAGTTTCATTTTCCCATGTTTTATTTTGCTTAAAATTTCTCCCACTTGCTTTTACTTTCCTATGTTTTAATCATATAAAGCACTTTGCGTTGTCCTTGTACTGAAATGTGCTATACAGATATATTAGCCTTTCCTTTCTGAAACAAAGAGACTTTTTGATAATATCCTAATGTATTGAATATGACTGTATTTATATAAAGCTTCTGCAGTGGTCCAAACCTGAATTCTGTCAAAAAAAGTTCTGACTATGCTTAAAAGCCAAGTCGGTGCCAGGAAACACGCCAATTAAAGCGAGCTCTGCCACTTCTGCCAAGAAGGTGGTCAGAAATCCATCCAGACAGATGGATCCAGATGCCAGAAGCTTGTTGATAAGACACGGGCGGTCGGTGTGCAACATGCTAAGAGCCATTTAATATTTGAGCCTGGATGTATTCATTTGACTATGTGTGTTTTAGGAGAAATATTCAATAAATTCAATCGTGCACACACATTTTGTTCAAATAAAATCATCGCCATGATTTATGCTTTAAACCATTTCAGCCTAAAAAAAAAGGATTGAATTATAGTGCATTCAACTTGATGCTTTTCACAATTTTTGTTTTTTTCGTCACTCCCTATTTACAGATGTGCACCATTTTTACAGTACATGGATTTAAATATAGCATGATTATACACCAGGATATCCTGCAAATCTTGCCTAGAAAGACCAAAATCTGAATTTCTGAGGAACACACTCAAGCTGAAACTATATAGTGTTTGAACCTGAAGGAAAAAGTATAAACAGCAGATGTTAAAGCGTTACGTCATTTAGCCTGAGCAGGAAACCAAGCCATTCTGACTCTGTTGTGTTTTTGTGGTGTTCAGAATGAGAGGCCCGAGTCCAGAGTGAAACGAAGCCAGCCGTGTGTGTGATGGGTATAATGGCAGGCATGCCGATGGGTCCCACCCAGTGCGGGAACAGAGAAGCCGCCCACACTCTGCATGACTGCCAATAATAGCAGCCCAGCTGGAAATCTGCAGGATGTGCCTCTCAAAGACTCACAGAGAACCGTCTCAGTGGAAAAGCTCAATCAGAATAGCCACTTACCGTCAAGAAACAGCAAGAAAGGGGCATAAACTGTTCAGAAAAATAAAAGTTTATCAACCCCTCACTCTCTGGGTTTATGAGTTGCTTTATAAATGAACGCAAACGCAGCAGAACTCTGACAGAGAAAGTCTCATCCACTTCTCACCTCCCCTTTCAGCCATCATTCCCTCTGCTCCATGGTCTAATTGAATCCGGCCTCATTAAAAAGCCAGAGAATCATAAATATACATGCTTGTTTAAGCCGTCGGATCAAATTAATTACAGAGAGGAGTTCCTGCTGAATGAGTGGAATCCGGAGCAGGTGGACAAACTCAAAGGATTTGTCGGTGGGTGATAAGAACCTGAAGTGAAGGTTTTTGAAGGTGAAGTGTGTCTCGACAATGCCTGTAGTCTTCACTCGGGTTCGGAGGATGTCCTGCTCTGTCGGCTGGTAGTCCGGCGCGCCGATCCGATCTAGGCTGTCGAGGTAGCTGCACACAGACACAGGGAGAGGATAAAATGTTACAACGTAGGAGGACATTTCTCACAAGACCCAGCTGATCTGAGTCACGGCTGGAAACCTAACTTCTGCACACATATCTGCTCCGGCTTAGTGCCTGCATGCCACAGCTGACATATTAGGACTTTATGAGAATCAAGGCATGTTGAGCATTTGTTTTTCCCCACCCGATGTATGACGGTGTCCAAACTATCTTTGTTTGAGGATAAAACCCATTTTAAACAACAGGTTTCACATAAATCTGAATAAGACTATATCACCATTCCTGCAGGATGTCACCGTTGTAAACAAGACACTTCTCTTGATTATTTAAAATGTTCTTGCAATTAGTGTATTTGCCTTTGATTCTAGCAGGTAAATAAGATGATCTGCCAATGGAGTAAGATTTTTGCACTTCAAGTAGGAACAACTCATCTCCATCATCTTATTTCAAGTGAATATATCTAATTATCTTATCTTAGGGGTAAAATACTAATTTTTTTACATGGCAGATCATCTTACTTACCTGCTCAAATCAAGGACAAATACACTCATTTAAAGAACATTTTACTTACTCTTAGTTCCCTTTTTGCAGTGCTATTGTGAAAACACGTTTACTTTGTATTTATTTCGCATTTTATCACATTTTTGTAACACTAGTTTTTCCGTTTGCTATGATCTGATGTTATACCTTAGTTTTGTGCGAAAGTGTTTATTTTTTTTATCACTTCCATTTAAGCAGTCAAACTTCTCTGTAGTGTTTCCATGCGTCTTCATCAATGTGTGTCCAGACTTCAATGTGTTTTTTTTTTTTTTTGCTTTTTCAGTTATTTTTAGTCCAGTTAAGGTCAACAGAAAACGGGATTTTAGAAACAACAAAGTTCTTCCAAAACGGCTGCAAGATGAAAACGAGCCACCTGAAGATGATAATGTAGAAAATGCATGTTTGAGTTTTCCCGTCTTTTTTCAGGAATATATGTCAACAACATAATATGACAAAATATTTTGAAAAGCAAAGCTTTAATTTGAGCACATGGATTCAGTGATAAAGCAATCACACATTAAACAACGTGGGAAGAGAAACAAGCCCACACCATCATAGACCCTCCACCATGCCTTGTGAGGTGCTTTTCCCACAAATTCACTGATGTATTTTAACCACACGTACCTTTTTTATTGTGTGGAAAATCTCAATATTTACCCTTTTTATTTTTTTCATTTGTTTATTTTACCAAAGATAACTGTGCCAGTTCGAAGTTGTGGTGTGATTTTGTGAAAACAAAGTATTTTTTTCTTTTTGCCATCCTCCCAAACAACCAATTGATATGTAGATAGCAGCTAGCAGATAAATAAGAAAGAATAATTTAAAACTCATTTGGGATTGGAATAGTGTTTAACACTGCTGAGCAACAAAACCAGCACAGTATTTAAAACTTTGTGTGCTGCTGATGGCAGTTGTGGGATGTCTTACCCATGCTTTTAACTCTGCTTACCTGTTTATATATAATCATGTGGACATAGAATGGTAGAATCTGCCTTCTTAGCTTATAAAATGTAAAAAAAATGTAATATGACTGATGTTAGATCAACCTTTTAGTTCTGTTTTGCTGTTTTACATTTCAGTGCCAGTACTGCTTGTTTTAACACTTCTCCAGCAGATCATTTAAAGTCTTTAGCTCTGTTTTTATTTTAACTTCTATTGAATGGACTGTACATTGGCACCTGTTGGAGATGAGAAACACAAATGAAGAATGAAGTTCCTGATATTTCCCCTAAATCCTTGAGCTGCAGCTCGTGGATCTCGTGCAGTGGAGGCTGAAGGGGTTTACTGCTAAAACAGAGAAAGCGACGCCTGGGTGGTCTAACCTGCTTTCCATTACACCAGAAAGCCAGTGATGAATATTATGGCTCAGGTGGTTAGCAGGTAACATTAGAGAGCAGTGACAACACCACTCTCATATATGGCATTACTGTAACTCCAGCAAATGTGCTCCGTTGAGAATGTGCTTGCGCTATGGGGGGGCTACGCCCGCAGATTATCTGCGCTGCGGCATGGAGGGAAGAGGCTCAGTGTTAAATATAATGACTGATATTACCTGAAAAGGCTTCGTCATCCGTAAAGTATTTCTCGGAAAACAGAAAGGTATGCAAAGAGAACTGAGGTGCATGTTTTTTTTTAAGGATGGGATAATCGTAGTGCAAAACACCACCTTTAATTACCTGTAGGTGCTAAATTACTGAGGTACATCAGAACTGGCTGAATATCTAAATTACCTCCCAGCCAAGTCAACACAGGGACGATTCTCTTCCACTTTGTAGCGGAACACCCCTGGAAGTGCACCTTTAGTTTTAATGTAGAGGTGTAAATAAAATGACCCCGAACAGTGCTCAGATGCTCCGGCGGAGAACCGATCCCTTTCAACTACTCCATCCCCCTGGAGGAAGGAGGCAGTGGTTTCAGCTCTTATCCTGCTCACTGACTGGCTTGTATCTGCATTGCATTGTAGTTGTTAGCATTATCAAAAGTGTCTAATTTTTTTATTTTCAAATTTTTAAAGCCTGTATCTGTTGGACATTTTGGCCTGACTCTGTCCTTCCTGAGCGTTCAAGGGCACAGCAGTTTCCTTCCCCACATCAAAGGTAAACATGGCTACTTGTAGATGTAAACTGCCCACATTAAACTTGAACCCTCAATTAGTGGGTACTTGTTGAAAGTCTCCTGTGCAGACACCAGGAATAGCAGGCTTGGTTTAGTCTGCAGAAGATCAGCACACCTTTAGCAAGGCATCGTCTGATCTGTAAGCCACTGGCAAGAGGCAGGGTGGTCTGAAAGTCTTTTAATATTATCAGATCAAATTTATGCTCACTTTTTCATAATTGGGGTAGATTGATGGGTTAAATCCAGACTTTTCAACCTTAGTCTTACCCACATGAATTATTAAGACTCTTTGTTTCAGTCCCAGTTTCTGTTGTGTCTACCAGACAACCAGATCACAGACAGAGGGAAAAACAGCATCCCTCCCGAGTTCAGAACCTCTTCCTGTTAAATGTGGAACTGATTTTAAGTATAAATATAAATATATATAAAAATATAAAAAGTTTTTTAGGCTTTGCACTCTCTTCTTATTCCATACTGTAAACCTTGATCTCTTAGATCCACCCAATTTACTTTAGTTAGTCATACATTTTCAACTTTACAGGAATAAACTCAAATCCCAGCAACTCTCTCCAATATTGTCCTCATCTGGCGACACTTTTAGCCTAAGCTACAGTCAAACATGTGCTCCCTAATATAATTTTAGCACCTTTAGTCATTTAGGTATGTTATTTAGTATGTCATTTAAGTATGTTTAAGTATGTTTATTGCATTCAACTAAGTGGTTGTTTAGAATTAAAATTTATTTGATCTGACAATGCAAGTTTTTTTTTTGCCCCTGGTTGGATTACAGTATCTTTGAAAATCCTCCTTCAGTGTGCCTAATAAATAGTGACTAATAAAAACTAAATAGTGGCTAAAAGGAGCCAGTTGGGTCCCTTGGTCCCTAGTGGGGGACTGTCAATCCTGCAGCCAATCAGAATTCAGAGTTTACTCCACTTGTTTTCTTACTGTTTAACATCAGACGTCATCCCCTCGCATGACAGATGTTGTTGTAAATTTTCCTTAACAAACTGAATGCAAAACAAGTTCTGAGGAAGCAATCATAACAAATCACTTCTCACAAACAACCAAACATGGCTGAGGCTCTCCATCAGCAGAGGTGAACCCTTATTCAGGCGAGAGCACAGACAGGGAGATGAGATAAACACGATATGCACTCAAACATCCTCCCAACGTAATGGATGTGTTTTTTTCTTTTTTGGTTTAAAACTGGTTCTCTCAGGGCTAACGGACACTCAGTTACTTCAAAGGTAAAAAATATAAAGGCTGGATGGAGAAGATATGTTGACAGAGTAAGAAAAGGTAGACGGACACACGCACACACGCACACAAGCACGCACAGATGTGCTGATGAGAACTATTGATTTCACAGAGAGAAGTATTGGTTAGATTGTGGTCTGGAAAGGAAGAAGATATGACGAGCTGGTCAGGAGGAGACAAAGAAAATGAGAAGAAGAAAGCCCTTTCTATCCCCTGAGCCACAACTAGGCATTAATCTGCAACCGCAATGTGTTTTATGGAATGAGGAAAAAAAGCAAGCAAGCACCACATCCTACAGATGTGCCTTGTTTGCTTCCAGAGAGCGTAAATGGAAAGGATTAATGACGACTCGATGCTGATACAGGTTTCAATTTCCAAAGTGAAATGGCAATGATTAGATTACAGAGCAATCAAGCAGGCCACACATTCTTAGCATTAACGCAACAGAAGGAAGACGAGTTAAACTGAAAACCGAATTGAGAATAAATTAAAGTGGCAAACAGTGGAATCCATCCGCCGTGTCTTTTTGAAGCCACGGCAGGAGGATTAAACGACAGTTTAGGCGAATGGGATGGGGTGAAGGTGTGTAGAAAAATCTCTGAGCAAACATTTGCATTAAGCCCACCTGACTCGATACTTTCGCTGCAAACACGACAGCAGGTGTTTGAGGTGGAGCTATTTTAGCTTTGCACTTCCAAAGACTAAAAGGTTTGCAAGACCGTTCAAACCGAGTCAGATTGAGTGGAGAAAGTCACACAAAAATGTCTTACCACAGATTCTCAATTGGATTTAGGTCTGAACTTTAACTAGGCCATTCTAACACATCAATGTGCTTTGATTTAAACCACTCCAATGCAGCTCTTGCTTTAGGGTCATTGCTCTGCTGAAGGTCTGCTGCCTCTAGCATGTTTTCTTACAGGAAAGTCGTATAATGAGCTCCAATCATCTGCCTTTCAAGGAAACGGATGCCCCCAGCATAATGCTGCCACCACCATGTTTCACAGTGGGGACGGCGTGATCAGTCTTGGGTTTCTGGCACCCAAGACTAGTTTTAGTTTTAAACGTCAAGAAGTTTGATTTTGATTTCAGCTGACCAGAACAACGTCTGCCACCTGTGTGCAGTGTCTAAGGCTTGCGTCAGACTAGAAACAGGACTTTCTTGTTGCTTAATAATTTTACAATGGTCTCATTGCACTTTAAGCTTCTCAGGAAGTGTTGCTGAAATTACCTCGCCTTTTATTTACAATAAACTAATTTCTTGGGGAAAAAAGGTTAAAAACATTATGTGTTGTTGTGTCTGTAGTCTGTGTGGATTCTGAGCCGGTGTCTCACCGACATTTAAAATATGGTAACACATTATGAAAATGAAGATTTTTGATTCTTCCTGTCAGTCTAAGTAGGTCTGCAGTTGGCCCATCATCTTTCCATGTCCAGATGATGGAATAAAATGAGCTCTGTGAAATTTTGAAAGGTTGGGATATTTTTTAAAAAGAAACCTAACCCTGCTTTAAACTTCTTCACAACTTTGCCCCCTTGTGTCTCTGCTCTGTCTTCTCTGACCCCCAGTGGGTCGAGGCAGATGAGCGTTCACACTGAGCCTGGTTCTGGTTCTGCTGGAGGTTCTCCTCCCTGTTAAAGGGGAGTTTTCCTCTCCACTGTCGCTTCATGCATGCTCAGTATGAGGGATTGCTGCAAAGCCATCAACAATGCAGACGACTGTCCACTGTGGCTCTACGCTCTTTCAGGAGGAGTGAATGCTGCTTGGAGAGACTTGATGCAACCTGCTGGGTTTCCTTAGGAATCTTTTAACCATTCTGTATAATCTGATTGAATTTGACTTTGGAAAGTTCCTTGAGGTGATATGTTTCATGGACTGGCGCTATATAAATAAAATTTAATTGAATTGGTCGCCATGATGATGTTTGCTCTCTAATGTTTAGCTTTAACAAACCTCTCAGGCCTTTACAGAACAGATGCATTTATACTGAGATTAAAATACACCCAAGTGAAACTCTTCATTCCCTAACCAGATGACCCCTGGATGCCACTGGCTGTACAGGAATTTACTACTTAAGGGTGTCGGAACAAAAGGGCTGAACATATAAAGACAAAATATAAAGGGGTCTATGTAATTTTGCGAGTCTCTGTATCCCATGTGGAGCACCCCTTCAGTTACAGAAACACATGTAATAAATGCTTCCTCTCACCATCTACTGCAGTGAAAAGAGTAACTATCAGTATATTTACACAACCCCCAGTTGCTTGATAGTGGAGTTAGAAAGGGCAGTCAAAGTGCAGTAATTGTTTTGACTTTTACGTTTGTCTTTCATGACCTTTCCTTCCGCACAAGGCTGACCCCTTTCTGCTCCTTCTGCTTGCCGTTCACCCTGGAGCCACGTTTCACCACGCTGGGCTTGCACCAACACACATCAACATGCGTTCACGCACAGCGCCGTGGTCTGCCTATAGCGCCCACACGCAAGATAGCAATGTAAATTACATTCAGACCAGCCTGGAAAGAGAGTTTTCTGTCTGTTTAGGCTGGTTTCTAGATGACATATAGTGCGTGCACGGCTGCTGCATTAGTCCTTCCCCTCAGACTGATATTTCTCTACATGGCACATTAAGTTGATTAACTCCAGACCCCCGCGTATACTCGCTTCATTTCACCGGTGATGTCAGGGGTTATAGTTGAGGATTTAAAGACCAGAGAGGCTGTCCAGGAGGAGTCGCTTTTTGATTAAAAAGCCAAGAAATGTTGAATTGGAACAAAGTTTAATTCTCTGAAAGCATGAGCAGCACCACCCGGCCTCTGACCTGGAGGTATAGGAATGATTTTAACTTTTAGAAAATAATCTCCCTTTGAAAAATTACAAAAATCTAATTTCATTTGAAAACATTCATTAAATGGAGGAAATTAATTCAGTTGTCAGTGAGGGATTGCTGCAAAGCCATCAGCAATGCAGACGACTGTCCACTGTGGCTCTACGCTCCTTCAGGAGGAGTGAATGCTGCTTGGAGAGACTTGATGCAACCTGCTGGGTTTCCTTAGAGAGGAAACTTGTTGACCAATCTGTATAATCTGATTGAATTTGACTTTGGAGAGAGCCTTGAGATGAGCGTTCATGTTTTGTTTCGCGTTTGCCTCGGCCAGGGTTGCCCCTCTTCACCATCCTGTTTGTGGTGTTCATGGACAGCATCTCAAGGCACAGTCATGGGGAGGAGGGTGTCTGGTTTGGGATCGCATCTTGGCTTTTTGCAGATGATGTGGTTCTGTTGGCTTCCTCAGACCAGGGTCTCCAGTGGGCAATGCTGCTGACTGTGAAGTGGCCGGGATGAGAGTTTGCCCTCTCTGGGTTCGGGGGTCAATCTCTGACTCAAGCAGAAGAGTTTAAGTATTTTGGCGTCTTGTTCACGAGAGATGAGAGGCTGGGAGGGGAGATGGACAGACGGATCGGGGCTCAGTAATCGTCTGCAGTAATGCAGGCGCTGCTCCGGTCTGTTGTGGTGAAGAAATGGTAAGATTTACCGGTCCGTCTATGTTCCAACCCTCACCTAAAGTCATGAGATCTGGATCATGACTGAAAGAACAAGATCCTGGATACAAGCAGCCAAAATGGGCTTCCTCATGAGCTCATGCCGATCTGGATAATGCATTCTTCTAATAAATGAAAAGCTCCATTTTGCATTTACTCTATTACTACTTTGTCTAACAAAATATGCTTAGTGAGTTGAAAGAACGTGTCAGTAAGGGATAAATCTGCAGTGCTTTTTCAGGGCACAGTATGTGACATTTTTTACATATTGTTTCAAAGGAGGTCAGCACAGCCGACTGAATTCAACACTGTTGCTTAGTAACTAGCGTGGGGCTGGTTAGATACCACCCTCAAGAGTGATTTACTGACAAATGCACTTGTGACTTCTTTGGAAGCAGGAACGGCACAATGCAACATTATGAAGCCACAGAGCACCATGAAGAAGAAAGGTTCCCGTTACTGCTGAGCGGAGTTGAGCAGAATGAGTCCAAAACTAATTCCCATATGAAGGTATGGAGACATAATGATGCTTTAAAAAAAAAAAAAAAAAAGCATTTTGAAGTTTCTTATTTACTGCTTCAGTTCAGAGGTACTGCAACATTTCAAATTGCGTTTTAAGCCCGAATCCAAAAATGCTAAGTCAAATTTAAAATTTGCTGCAAAGAACAGCTGGATGTGTTTCTCTTACATGGGTTTAAAATAAAAAAAAAACACAAACTGTGCGTTCTCTTACCTCTCCATCTGTTTAATGTGACAGTCAAATAAAGCAACTTGGTGTTGCCACAGAATGCCTCGTGTAGCATTCATTTATTGTTCCCTGTGTGCGTACGTGCTCGTTATGCGACTGCGTTTCTAAATTATGGCGGTGTCACAAAGGCAGGAATGTAAATCGAAGACGGAGTGTACAGTATGTGCATTGTGGTAAATAGGTCAGGACACTCCGGGCAGTTTGTGCACAAATACTGAGAGAGGTGGCTTCAGGCGGGACTTACTCCTCTCACAGTGCAGCGTTCTGCTTTCTCTGGAACAGGGACACGTATTACATGCATGTGTGATTACAAAGCATGCACCAAGCACAGCAATGCCGTTTGCTTCTTATTCGTATGAACAGAAAGCTTTGTGTGACAAACCCAAGGCATACACACGGTCCCTTCCTTCCTAACCATTACCTGCCTTACTTTTCACTGGAGCTTCATCCGACAGAGTAGTTACCACCTCTGCCCATCTGAACCTGGTAAACACATAAGTTCTTGAACTTTCACAATGCTGGATCTAAGCATCCTGTGGCCTCAGCTGCAGGAGACATTCTGATTTGATCTGTAATGCTTGCTGGCACCGTCACTTACTGTATCTCAGAAAGAAAAAGTGCTGATTTCACTGAAAGATTCCTGCTTAACTTGATCTAAACCCCTCTGTGCGTGCTGCAGTAACTCACATTGGTCCTGATGATGAGATCCACCGAGGCCGTCTTAAAGCTACACAATGAGCTTGACATTTTGGCCACTACGGTCGAGAGCTTTGGGGGAGGATTGTGTTTGGTCTGGTCCGATTCCCTCCTTGCCCCGAAGTTCTGGACGTTTTAGCCGTCTCTGTAGTTTGCACCCATGGATGGAAAATTGCACAGCAGGACCTGGTTCAGCTTGATTCTCCATGTTCTGGCCCTTTTACACATGAACCGGGTTCTGCTGTTGCCTGTTTTACCAACGCCTGTTGTTTTAACATTCCAGTTAGAATTACTGAAAGAGATCGGGTGGTTTCAAATACTCCCTGCATACATGTCCATAGACTTAAATCAATTCTCCAAAGTTTTCTTCTGTTCTAATTCCTGCTAATACAATCCCTGACACAGTTCCCAGTAACGCTTCTTAAATGGCTGCTTATGGATGCAATTACAAATACATGTTGTTATTGATTTTATTTCCTCTTACAGTTTAGATTTGACCTGTTTAGACAAAGCTTGGTCTGACATGGATTTAGGCTTGTCCTCCCTTTCTCAGTTCCTCCTCGGTTTTCAGGTCATAGTGGAGGGGTTGCAGCTATTTTTTAAAAAATTACTTTAAATTACTTTTGAGCTTTTAACTTTTTCTGTCATATCGTAGCGTTTTTATTGGCTTGTTATATGGCCTTCCTAACTCAAAAGTTTGGCAATCTTTTCTCCATCACAACTAACTAGGAGTCGTAACAATAGCTAATTTTATTTCAAGAATGCCAGGTCTGTATCAGACTGAATTAACTTTAATCACACATTTGACTGTATTCTGCATGCTTCTGGTCCAACTCCTGAATATGGCAACACCCTCAATCTGATCATCACATTTGGTTTCAGTGCAGTTAATCTTTTAACCTTTTATCCACATTTCTGATCACAATGCTATACTGTTTAACATTACACTAGCCTCTGTGACATTTAACCCTCCATTTTGTAGAGCCATTACAACCCAGACTACCACATTTTCATAATTTCTAGCAAGGGTTCTCTCTCTAAATATGTGAGATGCTGTGCATCCTCAGTGGACATAATAGCAGCTGTTAAACTATTGGAACTCTGCTCTACTTCATCTAAACTATCGTGCAGGATTAATGGCTGTGAGGATTAGAAGGGAATGCAGATGGGTAGAGAAGCGATGGAAAGCCTCACGTTTGACCTCTGACCTTTACATATTGAAAATCATTGCAAAGAATTTGAACAGGAAGAAAGATACTTCTCACACTTCTCACAACTTATTGCTTCAAATTTTCAAAATTAACTCTTCAATCAATTGACCTCAAGTGAGAAATGAAATATCTACCGAGGAACGTGAATCATTTTGAGACTGAGAGTGCTCTGGACTGGTTAAAAACTTAAATAAATGACAGATCTTTCTCTTCATCCTCCAGTTTAGTAAAACTTACTTGTGGTTTCCACCAAGAGTCAATTCTTGGTCCATTTTTATTCAACATTTACATGGTACCACTTGGTCAGGTCATCTGCAATTACATCTACTTTCACTTTTATGTAGATGACTCAGTTATTTATCCATAAATCCCTCTGACCTCTCTGCCATCAATGATCTCATGGCCCACATGTCTCTGAACCTTTTATTGTGGAATTATGAAAAATCTGAGGCCAAGTTTTTTGGACCCAAAGCCCACAAAGATCCTCTCATTCAGAATCTTCTTTATTTTGGTTTCTTGTTGCAACCCTGAGCCCAGGAAGCCTTGGAGTAGTCTTCGACTCAGATTTAAACTTTTCAGAACACTTTTGTAATATTACAAAAATTGCTATTTTCCAAATTAGGAATATGGCCAATATCCAATCTTTCATCTCTTTCACTGATTTTATATTGTTCTTCATGCCTTTGTTTCTTGCCATCTTCATTGTGATTTATTTGGTCGTCTGCAACAAAAACTCTAAATTTACAACTTATGCAAAACTGCTGCTATAACTTTCTCACCAGAGCCCAGGGATTATAAACACACTGTTTTATGTCCATTATTGTTTCACTGCACTGGCTACCTGTGAAGTTCAGGACTGAACTGAATTTAAACTCTTACTGTTTGTTGTTAAATCTACAAACAGTCTCGCTCCTGCGTATCTTTCTGAGCTTCTCAAGGTGTCTAAGATCGTCTAATCAGCTCGTTCTTTCTGTTCCCAGAGCAAGTCTCACTACAGAAGGTTGTAGGGCTTTCAGGTCAGGGCTCATCTATGTGGAAAGCTTTTTCTGTTGATATCAGACAGGCCTCTTCTGTATCCTCCTCAGAATATATTTTTTATAAATCATCTTTTATTTACTGAGCTTGCTCTTTCTCTTTTTATATGTACTTTTTACACTGCTTTTGTATTTTATCATGTCTTTTTTTATTAATGTGAAGCACTTTCTGACTGCTTTAAAACATGCTATATATATTTAAAGTATTACTATTATAATAATTACACATCACATTATCTTTGGTTTGCACAAGCATCATCAGCTGTCTCTTCTCTGAGGTTTCTCTCTAAAGGACTACCATAAATAAACAGCTTGTGTGGTTTGGTCATGTGATGCTTGTCCCATCGCTTCATTCGCTGGACACTCTGTTCTGCTGCACAGGCCACAACATAATAGGAAGTATGCATCAATCTTTAATGTGACATTTATCACACACACACAAACAGACAAATAAACCGGATCTGAAAGGATCATGTTTGAATTAATCATATCCATCCGTTTGGACATAAATCATACTCTCTCTTCACCTTTTATTTGCTTTTACTCCAAATGCCGCTCACGTTCTGTGCTGTACCATTACATTTAATTAATCAAAAAATATTACAGATGTTTATAATTTCATAAATGCATTTCTGCTCCACACCTCTTTGCTTGGATTCCTTATTTAGTAAATACCCTCTTTTGTTGTACACTAGAACTTTGATATACATACATATATATATATATATATACAGTTGTGGTCAAAAGTGTACATACACTTGTAAAAAAATCATAATGTTATGGCTGTCTTGAGTCTTCAATAAGTTCTACAACTCTTATTTTTCTGTGATAGAGTGATCGGAACACATACATGTTTGTCACAAAAAACAGTCATAAAGTTTGGTTCTTTCATAAATTTATTATGGGTCTGCTGAAAATGTCACCAAATCTGCTGGGTCAAAAATATACATACAGCAACAAAATTTGTCAACTTTGGTGATGTAGCGAGTTGTGTCAATCAAATTAGCTTCATGTCATGGCCTCTTCACTTCTTCTAAGTGATTCTGATTGACTACAGCTGTTGACTTCTCATGAGCCCATTTAAATAGGGCTCATTTGACCCAGTGATTAGACTCAGCTACAAAAGCTACAATGGGAAAGTCAAAGGAACTCAGTGTGGATCTGAAAAAGCGAATTATTGACTTGAACAAGTCAGGGAAGTCACTTGGAGCCATTTCAAAGCAGCTACAGGTCCCAAGAGCAACTGTGCAGACAATTATACGCAAGTATAAAGTGCATGGAACAGTTGTGTCACTGCCACGATCAGGAAGAAAACGCAAGCTATCACATGCTGCTGAGAGGAGATTGGTCAGGATGGTCAAGAGTCAACCAAGAATCACCAAGAAGCAGGTCTGCAAGGATTTGGAAGCTGATGGAACACAGGTGTCAGTCTCCACAGTCAAGCGTGTTTTACATCGGCATGGACTGAGAGGCTGCCGTGCAAGAAAGAAGCCCTTGCTCCAGAAAAGGCACCTTATGACTCGGCTGAAGTTTGCTGCTGATCACATGGACGAAGATAAAACCTTCTGGAGGAAAGTTCTCTGGTCAGACGAAACAAAAATTGAGCTGTTTGGCCACAACACCCAGCAATATGTTTGGAGGAGAAAAGGTGAGGCCTTTAATCCCAGGAACACCATGCCTACTGTCAAGCATGGTGGTGGTAGTATTATGCTCTGGGGATGTTTTGCTGCCAGTGGAACTGGTTCTTTGCAGAAAGTAAATGGGATAATGAAGAAGGAGGATTACCTCCAAATTCTGCAGGAAAACTTAAAACCATCAGCCCGAAGGTTGGGTCTTGGGCGCAGTTGGGTGTTCCAACAAGACAATGACCCAAAACACACATCAAAAGTGGTAAAGGAATGGCTAAACCAGGCTAGAATTAAGGTTTTAGAATGGCCTTCCCAAAGTCCTGACTTAAACCCCATTGAGAACATGTGGACAGTGCTAAAGAAACAGGTTCATGCAAGAAAACCATCACATTTAGCTGAACTGCACCAATTCTGTCAAGAAGAGTGGTCAAACATTCGACCTGAAGCTTGCCAGGACCGTGTGGATGGCTACCAAAAGCGCCTAGTTGCCGTAAAAATGGCCAAGGGACATGTAACCAAATACTAATGTTGCTGTATGTATATTTTTGACCCAGCAGATTTGGTGACATTTTCAGCAGACCCATAATAAATTTATGAAAGAACCAAACTTTATGACTGTTTTTTGTGACAAACATGTATGTGTTCCGATCACTCTATCACAGAAAAATAAGAGTTGTAGAACTTATTGAAGACTCAAGACAGCCATAACATTATGATTTTTTTACAAGTGTATGTACACTTTTGACCACAACTGTATATATATATATATATATATATATATATATATATATATATATATATATATATATATATATATATATATATATATTTGTTGTTTTTATGTTACCCAACAACAACATAACAACTCTTAAAATAATTCAATTCAATTCAATTCAATTTTATTTATATAGCGCCAAATCATGAAACATGTCATCTCAAGGCACTTTACAAAATCAAGTTCAATCATATTATACAGATTGGGTCAGATTATACAGATTGGTCAAAATGTCCTATATAAGGAAACCAGTTGATTGCATCAAAGTCTTGACAAGCAGCATTCACTCCTGGGGAACCGTAGAGCCACAGGGAGAGTCGTCTGCATTGTACATGGCTTTGCAGCAATCCCTCATACTGAGCAAGCATGAAGCGACAGTGGGAAGAAAAACCACCCATTAACGGGAAAAAAAAACCTCCGGCAGAACCGGGCTCAGTATGAACGGTCATCTGCCTCGACCGACTGGGGTTACAGAAGACAGAGCAGAGACACAACAAGAGAGACAAAAAAGCACAGAAGCACACATTGATCTAGTAATCTGTTCTACATTAGATGGTAGTAACGGGTGAGCCGTCTTCTCTGGATGATGTCAAAGTTAACAGAACGCCAGACCAGGTGTACCTAACACAGGTGTAAAATAACACACAAAGTTCCCATCTTGCCATACATGCTGGCATATTCAGAATCGTACAGTGGGATTAAGGGTGTGGAATTCACATCTTCCCGCTGCCTCAGGACAGGGAACGTTACTTCTGGCAAAACATTACGGTTTAGCGTTGGTTTCATATTTCAGGATCAACTGACCAACGAAAATTTTTTATTTGAATGCTCTATTGGGCGTCCAAGTGGTCAGATAACTGCTAGCAGTAAGAGTCAGAACAATGGGCAAGCTGTCAGTTTCACTTTCAAACATCCTGCATTCCGACATGAGAGAATCTTTTATCGGGGCCGACACCACAGTCAAGCATGAGATTATGTTGTGTAATTATCGGGGTCATTGCTTTGGTGTTTAAGTCGCGGTTGTATCAATTCTAGTGCGCTAACGTGTGCATCGTTAATCCACATGTGAGAACAGTGGTGCACTGGAGGTGGAATTTTTCATCATGTCCAAATATTCGTGACAACGCGGTTTGTCTGGTGATCAAACTGTGCATGCTGCGGTTCCATAATGATTTGATTGAAATTACTGTAAAGTGCTTCAAGATGACATGTTGTGAATTGGCGCGGAATAAATCAAATTGAATTAAACTGAATAATGAATCAAAACTGATGCATAATTTTCTACGTCATCAAGTCTTTTTACTCTGTCGATGTAATGCTAAGCGTAACGTTGTAGTACAAAGACACAAATCTGACCTGACCAGTTGAATTTCTACACAATAACATCTAAAATTTTCTTTGACTGTGTGTAAGTCAATCTGTAGACACGAATATTTACCTTATTTAGGTAGTGACCCAAAGTTCTAACAGATCCATAAATAACAATCGGATACTAGAAAGCAGTTTTAAATCTTTCAATTTCTATACTTTTTGTACATTTAAAAACTGTTTCCTCTGTAAAATCTGCATGATTATTTCAGCTGTGTGTAAAAATCTGGGCATAAAAGCTGGACTCAGGTTAAAAGTCACCTTCTGAGACTAAAATAACTTGAAGATTTCTCCTGCTTTGATAAAGGCTCCTTTCTCCAACTAAGCACAACAAAGCTGCGACTGATAACAATCTGGGCAAAAGGGGGAGAAAACCTTCTTAAAGTTGTTGAAAGCAATTTATGAAGATCTTTCCTTTGTTGCTCATGATCTAAGTTATCAAGGATTCAACTCACTCACCTAAAGCTTTTCTCCTTCGACTTGAACAAATTGGGCACTTGGGGCCTTTTTTGACTGAAGGCTTGTTTTGTTGAAAATACCATTTTGGATTGAATAATATTTTTTTTAACCATCAGGTTTCTCTTCTTTACCACAGCAAAAGCTGACAGCAAAAAGGATTTCTTGGTGAACTAATAAAACTTTTTTTATAAAACTTTTCAAGCAGAAAAATATGAAAAACAAAGAAATACCAGAACATAGAGTTAAACTTCGGTTGTGAGGGTTTGAGTGGTAAATAATTTACCGCAGATGCAGAAAAGCAATTCCACAATATGGTTACTGGGTCTTGTCACCCACAGTTCAACCCACTTATACCCAATCAGGTGCTGGTGAAGCCATCAACAAGGCATCCTCTATAACTCGGTTCTGTCGGCTGGTCCGGTGTCTGCATGAAAACACGCTACCCCCACTCAATTCAAGTCAGTCTAATGCATCAATTACAATGCAAAAACACGTGGGCTAATTAAATGTGCTAAAAACATTCTTTATCTTTCTTAACATGGATAATGATTATCAGACAACAGAGCCCAAATAAGCCAAATAAGCAGATAAAACAAAGTCTGACTAAAGTGCGATAAAGTCACTGATCTGAGGTGTGCAGAAAGCCGCACAACAAAATGGAAACAGGTGCCGAAAGATACGATGATGCGACCGAAGAGAGATGTGCCTCTTTCGGGGTTTCTTTGTTGGTCAGCTTGAATCGTTCATTTTTCTTTATGGAAAGCTGATGTGTGATTTAAACAGGATGCCCACAAACACGCCCTCTCCTTCCTGAGCACCCACACAAACGCAACATAAATCAGGTCCATGGTCAGTGATTGATCATGTGCTCTGAAAACTGCAGTGTGTCAGCACTGAAAACAGCAGCATTGTGTGTGTGTGTGCATGCTTTTTATTGTTAGGGGGCCACTAATTAGTCACGTATTGATCTGAAATGAGAGCTGAACTTGGACTGACCACACAACTATACTAATAAATATTGTGCTGGCTTGGTAAAATTGTACATCTGTGCTAACAATTAGAGATTAAATAAACAGATCTATACATTTTATTTCTACATGCAGTAAAAAGGACTAAAGATGTTACAGTTAGACAACGGGACCAACACCAAGCTCCACCCAAACCCAATGAATCGACAACTTGATTCATTAATTTATCCCTGGGAGGTCAAACTACCTTTTATTAAATTTTTTTCTGTATTGTTCGAAGGATAAAATGCCCTCAGTATTTTACCGATGCCACTGAGCTGCAACAATTTCCACAGAATCAGAAAAGCTTTCATCTTTTTACTAGATTTTATGACTCTTCCTCATATTGAATGATCCTGCTCCAGGAGACGTCAGAGTAATTCATACAGTTTGTCTTTATCCTCTGAGTACTGGAGTCATATTCTGCTGTAGCCTGGTTCTGCTGGAGGTTCTCCTCCCTGTTAAAGGGGAGTTTTCCTCTCCACTGTCGCTTCATGCATGCTCAGAGGGATTGCTAGGAATGATTTTAACTTTTAGAAAATAATCTCCCTTTGAAAAATTACAAAAATCTAATTTCATTTGAAAACATTCATTAAATGGAGGAAATTAATTCAGTTGTCAGTGAGGGATTGCTGCAAAGCCATCAACAATGCAGACGACTGTCCACTGTGGCTCTACGCTCTTTCAGGAGGAGTGAATGCTGCTTGGAGAGACTTGATGCAACCTGCTGGGTTTCCTTAGAGAGGAAACTTTCTGACCAACCTGGAGGATTTGATGGAATTAGACTTTGTAAAGTACCGTAAGTTGATGTTTCATGAATTGGCGCTATACAAATAAAATTTAATCAAACTGAATTGAGATAACAATTAGGCCAAGTGGAATATAATTTTCTGGATTCATTTTTCAATGTTTGTTAGCTCTTAAAGAACGCTACATAAGCAACAGGAATGATTATGTTGCTGTATTCAATTGAAGGCCCAATGCAGTTCTCAGATAATTCTCAGTTAGATGTCAGAAATGTTCTGCGGGTCATCCATCCTATTCCTATGAAACACATTAGTGTGACCAGAAAAAAAAGCCCTTTAAAATAAAACATGAACTAATGTGCAGAGCTCCATACGGACATAAAAACAAAGACGCAGACGTACTACTGCGCTGAGTCGTTGAGCTGGTACTCTCGGGCACGGCTGAAGCACTCCTGGATGCCCGAGTCGGCCCACAGACGCATCATGGCACCCAGCAGCTCGGCGGAGTACGGCTCCGTGTCCTCCATGCGGCTGACGACGTCGCAGACCATCTTAGCGTCCGCCTGTGAGACAAACAGACAAGAAAAAAATAAACTAAAGCTTTGCATTAAAATAAAACGTGGAAGCAAACCACAACTGAGGCACTGCGACACAAACAGAGCACAGCAGGAGGTTTACCTGCTCACTTACACCAATAATAACCGATCAGGTGTTAGATAAAGGAGAGAGCGAGGGTAAAGTTCAAACAGGGAAGAAGAAATGACATTAAGCCCTGAAAACAGTGGAGGAGCAGAACATGTGTACAGAACAAAAACACCCAACAGAGCTGCTTTTAGAGAGGCGTCATATTAAATCTATTTTCATCGCACTTCACTGTGGGCAAACCTTCAAAAGAAAAACAACCCTGGACATTTAGACTGAAGTGGCCATTTAAAAGCTGCACATACAGAAGATCCAGAGGTCCAGAAATAGACGAAGCATCATGGCATCGCGTTCAGCCCGACTGGGGTTTGTTTTTAGGTTGTTGTCATGCAGCTGTGGTCTGGTCGTGTTTCCCTTCAGGGCCAGAGGCGGCTGATCAGATCCAAGCTCCGTCCAGACAAAGACGCTGCGCTCTGCAGCAGCTCTAAGCGAGTCACAGCCTCATAAACAGCTCATATGATCCCAGACACCCGCCACAGTGTTAATCCGCCACACTTTCAAGCTACAGATGTTTACGCCTTCACATTTATGATTTGAAAGCAGTGAAACGTCACAGACGAGGGAAACACTGGATGACTTAGAAATCAGCCCGGATTGAGCCTTTTCCCCACAAATTTGTCTCATATTTGGTTTGATGAGCATCAAAAATTTGACCGCTGAGGAGGATTTTTATTCATAAATGCACCTTCAGTGCCATGACGAAGATATTCCTGCAAATGAAAAATGTTTTAAACTCTTGTCCTTCAGGAACAGGGAAAACAATCACTAAAGCTGGACATACACTGAACGATTTTTTGTCGTGCGAGAATTTTTTGGATCGGGCCGAGTTTCAGCGTCATGGTGCATCCTGCGTCGTGTAGCATCCAGGGGGTAACGAGGGGCGATTAGCCTCTTACGACCACCTCCCGATCAGGAATCGGATGATCGGACGAAAATCAAACATGTCTGAAATTCAGTTGACCCTTGTGAGATGATGGTGAGCGCCTCCTGCCGATTTCTCCCAACCTCGCGCACTGCACATGTGGAAACAAGGGAATTCTTCTTCTTCTTCTCAGACGAAAACATAGGAGCGGAGAGAAGCGTGGTGGCGGTACGTGTGACATGGAGTCAAACTACAGAGGTGCAATTCTACGAGTCTTATGATGCAGTTATGCCAAGGCATAACTGCATCATAAGAGATGGATCATCCTTCCATTAAGTCTGATTTAAACGAGTGGGTTATTAACAGGCTTTTGGTAGGTATTCACTGCAGGCTCTGAGCCTTACGTGTCAGCAAACTGGGGGCGGAGGGGCGCTATGTACGATGCTAATGCTCATGTAAATCATGGACAAGAATGAGAATTGTGGGTAAAAATTGGAGTAATAGCGTGTGGTATCAGCATTGCAATGGTTATCTATAATATCCCAACACCATGCATCTCTTGTGGTATTGCTGTCTAAGGGGTAAGTCCACCATCATCTCGGGAGAATAGCGTTGCCTCTTTTCCACATCAGAAGGAGTCGATGTGGTCCGGGAGTCTGCTTCCCTTTTGAGGTTTGCTGGCCAGATCCCACTGGGAAGAATCCCATCTGACCTGGGAGAGTCGATGGGGAGAGAGATTTCTGATTTTCCCTCCTGGACCTGTTACCCTTGCCACCTGTACTTAGATAGGAAAACATTTGATGAATGGATCAATCAACTAAAAAAGAGGCAATGAAATTTGACAGACGAATTGATCTTTAAATTTAAATTTTATGACATTGGAAGCCTGAATGATTCCTGAATGATTCATCCTTTATCTGATACCGGCTTATCCATGCAGGGGTCGGGCTGCTGCCTATCTCCAGCGGTCATTGGGCGAGGGGTGGGGTACACCCTGGATAGGTCTGAATGATTCATGTACTAATGAAATAACATTTTTAAAGTAGCCAAAGTCCAAAAAAACACTGATGGGTAAAGAAAGAGATGGGTAAAGACTTCACACAGTACCAAACTGTGTCTGTGTTTATTCTAAAACTTATTCAACCCCTTGCAGGTAAGTCCTGCCCTATTTTCCTCTTTGTAGGTATTTTAAATCACAGATTATTTTCCACAGAAAACACCTCCTTGGATCATTCCAGCTGACAGAAATCCTGACGTCTGAGCACATAAAGCCCCCTCCATAACAGAACCACTTTCTCTAGAGGCTAATCTGCCTTTCACCCAAAATCTCATATTTACAACAGCAATTAACAGTTGCCCCAACATACCCCCTATGTAGTAACAAGTAATAAACGCCTTTTTAAAAGATCCATTCTTATCCTCCCTGAGCTTTTTCGAAAACAAATTTCTGGATGAATCAGTTCCTCCCCACAGAGATGCACATTTATCTCAGCAGAAAAGGCTATCAGATATACACGGCTTCAGTTATCTGAGCCAGCAAAACTTTAGATTTACCCCACAGAATGAAACACAATGTACAACACAGCAGCTTATCTGGGCAGAATACACTGTGTTACTATAAAGGTGATATAGGAAACCTTAAGGCCTCAACAGCAAAGTAAAGACATAGCACAGCGACAGGAGATAAATATCAATTAAGGATGCATTAAAATCCACATTAGACCAACGACTGCTGTCTCCAGAACAATATATCATTAGGCGTTACATCAGAGAATTCAGCATGAAACCAGCGGAGCAGTGTAGTGTTTCAGATTCAGAGCTGATGTTCATCGAAATGTAATTATAGCCCGACATTATAATTAGATTGTGCAGCACTCAGACTGAAATTACACCACATGAAGTCGCTGTCTATTTGAAGTTTGACATTCTCCAAAATTTAGCAGCAATCAGACCGAAGTGATCAACACAAGCACAGACGAAGCACCGGCGGATTAAAACCCGGCCGCTCTGACGGACTTACGGATCAGAGCTGCTTGTTGCGCCCAGCTTAGACCCTAAAACTGTAAAAAAACAGATTAACTGCCTTTTTTCCTGTTTTTGAACTCTTACCCCCTTTATTACATCACTTCATTTGCTGCAACTAGATCGTTTACAAAAGTTGGCACCCTCACAACACTCCAAGTGCTTCTTTACTGAAACTCAACACCCTGCTGGCACAATTCAACATGCCAACTCCTGCGTTGCTGAAGCAGTTGTAGAGAAAACTGTTTCATGTTAATAAACCATAAGTCAGGGTGTTTTCAGGCCTGATAAAACTCCACCAGCCCAAAGAGAACATTAAGCACTTGAGCACTGAGCTAAACCACCTTCAGCTTCGATTACAGCACAAATGGATCATTGTGATGTGCTTATAGAACGCAGGGTTGCATCATTCATCTACTCCCAGCATCCTGCTGAGTGACGTCCTTTACAGAATATCCCTACGATTCTCAAAGGGTTTTATTCTGGACCTCTCGTTAGCCAGTCCATTTCTAAAAAAAAAAAAAAAAAAAAAAACTGCTCTTTGAACCTGGGTCTCGGCTCCTTCACAGCTCAGCAATGATTGCAAACAATGAGCGAGGAATTAATCTACTGAAAGACATAAAAAAAAAGAAAATAAATCATTAATATCAATTCCAAGCAAACACTGAGCCTGGAATTCCTCTGATTCAGCAGATTTTCTCATGTCAATTATTAATTTGATGATTTTTTTTAAATTATTATTATTATTATTTCTATCTCAAGGCTGAAGCGACACCGTTTTTGGAATATTTGTTGTACGTTCACTTTATCGGAGAGTTACTCTACTTGGTTGGTAGGTTCTCCTGTGACTTGCTGTGCCAGCGTGTAAATATGAGATCGTGCAAGAACCCTGCGTGATCTCACATTGTGTTTTAGGTTGAACTCTAAGATTATCCTGCAGAACCAGCAGGTTCTGCTGTGGCGGTGTCCTGTTTGAAAGGTTGTGGTAGAAATGACGAGCTGAGTCTCGGTCTAGCCAAGGGACTGGTTTATAAGAGTCCAACTCGAGCTGCCACTCCTCTTTTCCCCTTCTCTTCCTGGTTAGAGACAGTTCCTGGGGATCACTCTTCATCGTTATGAGCAAACACCTGACCTAACCGTTCCCTCCAGTCAGCGGGCCTCTCTTCCCTCATTAGTAGTCTCCACGGTGTTGTCTCTTTGTCCCACTCTCCTGACCTCCATCTGCACTCGTCTCTCTGTGGCATTGTTCTGTCCTTCATCCCTCGTTCCATCAGAGCTCACGGACATATTTTGTTTTCTTAGGTTCTTCCCTCTGCAGCATCGCTCCCTCGTTTTATTCGTTCCTTTTGCCATTTTCCGTCTCTTCGTGCCCGTTTCACCATCCTGTGTTCTGTTACCCATCTCTGTGTCTATTTTTGAACACCAACATCCCGTCACAGTGACTTTCCCCCTCTCTTTTCAATCAAATCTGTCCCTTCACTGCTTGTCCTCCCCATCTCCCATGTCAGCTTTAACCATCACAGAAGAGAGATGAGCCGAGCTGTCCTCTGTTGCAGTGTCAAACCCTTTTTTAACTCTGACACCAGATGCTGCACATCAGTTTATTCTCATTTATGTCAATTATTTGCTATCAGATGTCTAAAATGCTACCTCTAATAGTGACTACAACAACATCCTGCTCACATTCTAACACAGTCACGGAAACAAGAGTCAGCAGCTTGTAGTCATACCTCACAGTAGTCATCTTCTGTCTATCAGTCTTTTAGATCATTGCGGATGATTTTTTCTCACCTTTACTACTGTTTGTGCGGTTCGCCAAGATGTCGGTGCAGCTTTCTAAGGTCCCACCTCAGCATTTTACAGCATGGTTGGAGTCATTGTCCTGTTGATGACCCAGGCTTCAGCTGATGGACAAATGGCCTCTTTCTGACTTTAAAATACTTTCATAGTTGACTCAGTGGCTGCAAGATGCCCAGAACCTTTCCCTGCAAAACAAGTCCTAACCATCGGGCCTCTGCCACCTCTGGCGTTTGTGCAGCATGGTGTCGTGCATTGTGCCCAAACAGCTCTACAACGATCCCGTCTTTCCAAAAGGACGTTTTTTTTTTTTTTTTCAAAATGTCATCTTTTTTTTCCTTTTAGATTAAAGAGGCTTACTCCTTTAACCTTTCCAAACAAGCAATACTTTTTAAGTCTTTTTTCTAACTGTCCCGCCATGAACTTTAACCTTTGCCCTGCTCACATGTGGAATCTGTGATGGATCTCCTGGGATTTCTGTCAGATCTGTGTGCTCTGATCAAGTGAATTTGCTGAGACATCAACGTCTGGTGGGATTGGAAGCTGCCTTAAATGTCCAAAAAAATGTATCCACTTGGAAATAATCCAACCAAAATAGCTTGGAAACGGCCTTATAAGCACTCCCAGATTAATGGGCAGCACTAGTTGCTTCTCTAAGTTCATTGCTAATGTCTCTCCCGCTCGTTCTATTACCACATACCTGTATGCCTCTAATCACTGTAGAACTTTAAAAAGACGCTGACACCGATGATGATCAGTTAATCAAGTGTATTTAATAAGCAGCACCTGGCTACCTGTTCCCATTACAGTGAGCTTCACATTTCCTTCACCCCTCTGGTAATGCACACACCACATGTTGAGGTTTAATGTATTTGTTTTCTCTACTTCCCTTCCTCTGTAGGGGGTCGTAATGTTTTGCCTACTTTGGTGCATGTGCTTTGTTTCAAGAGCTTTAAGAGAAAAATGTTTCTGTCTTACTGAATGAACGTTCTGCCTCTGCACCTTTCGAATCTAGGCTTCAGAGGGTGAGAAAGTAGGCTATAAAAAAACAGATCCTGTTTCATTCAAGACGTTCAAATCCACAGAACAATAAACACAGAAAAGCTAGAATCCGCCTCTGCCTCTTTCAGTGAAGTCAGTTCTTCCCTAGAGGGACTGCAGTGGTGAAAATGTCCCTAAACCACATTTAAACCAGAGTCCGTGTTGTGCCCTTTGACCAGAGTGACGCTGTGATGTGCCTCCTGAGAACTTAACCTGAAGCGCCTCCTCGGAGCGTCCCGTCCTCTGCTGAACACTGATCCGACTCAGAATGGGTGGATGCTGGAGGACACAGAGGTCTATTTTCTGTGACTGTCCTGTTTGAGCAGGATCACACAATGCCTGATATGGATTGAAAGTTGTGTGCTTCAGGGGGTATGAATGAAGGACGACACCAGAAGAGACAGAGCATGAGCGGCCTGTGTGTGTGCGGCCCAGCGTCAGTTTAAAGAACTGGGCAGTGGGCCATGGACACACGGAAAATCCAGAGCCAAAGCCCAGGATACAGTCCAAACATATTCAACAGGCATGGCTGTTTATTTTCCAATTAAGTCGTGTACAAACGGAAATTCCGAGAATAAATATCTTTCGACACTATTTCAGTTCAGCTGAGAATTAAAGGCACAAGATGTAATTTCCTGTCCATACTGACATATAAATCCAGCAAAACAGGCTTTTTTTCCCTCCGCTGTGTTTTCACACATTTAGATAGAGGATGGCGTTTTTGTAAAATCATTTTCATAGTGGAGGATTTTGAAATTGTATTTCTATTAAACTTCTGTAAAAAAAAATAAAAAGAAACAACTACATTTTCTGGAGACAAAGATGGCAAAGCCTACAGTACATTGGAACCTCCAGAGACGAATGCATCTCAATACAAGCTTTCCACCACATTATAATGTCTAGGATTTAGCCAGGGCGACCCGGCCCACTGTGCGCCTCTTCTGGCCCTATACTTTATGCTCCATATGCTGCGGCTGCACGTGCGCTCTTTCTCCTCTGTTGGTTTGCCTGCTTAGGCACGCAAAGCAGCCGGTGGGATAGGTCCGTCAAAAAGTTGTGTGGAATGTTAGAAAAAAAGCAACACTTCTGCACGCAGCACCACCCAGACAAAGCAGGCTCACAGAGCAAAACTCTGCACATAATCAATGTTATAGAGGATATCCTAGGATTTTGAAAAAGACGTCAGAAGTAACAATAAAGTACGGAGCACGGAGATAGTATGCCAGTGATGACAAAATTTCTCGTTGCAATGTAGAGCTAAGGGTCCAGAGAGTTCACTAGGATAAGCAACACACTATAAAGCTTTTCCTTGAGTCATCATAGAAGCTGCTTGTGCTTACAAAAAAAAACAAAACACATCAACAACACCTCTCTTGATAATCTGCCCATTTCAAACAGACTGGCTTTCCAGGAAAAACTGTGTTCATAGTCCGTATTATATGTTTCATAATTATTTCACCATGCAATACTTCTAGAAATTTCATAAAATTGGAGTAATTACTATAATATGCTGAAAGTGACAATGATTTTTAATGGTGTGCAGGTTTGGCAGGATGTGGGTGGGAGCCTGGAGCCATTTAAAACCATTTCCCGTTTCCAATGAGAAAACATCCCACCAAAGATACATTTTGGTGATGCAAATTGCCTGTTTGCCTAAAAAATAAATAATTGTATTCAGAGATCCCACTGTGACAGTGTCACATAAACTACAATTGGCTGAGAAGAGGTGCAGAGGGACCCCAACTGAAGGGAATGTGAAGGTAATCAGTAACTAACGCTGCAGAGGTTAACAGGTGTAACAAAATATGTTAGGATCCCAAAACAAAAAGCAACAACAAAGAGTCCACCAGGACATCAACCACAGCCACTCACAGAGAGTAAGGCAGGTCCTGAATAGCAGCTCAACAAAGCCAAGCAATCCATATGCATGTCCTACTGCAGTCTCTATAGGAATAACAGCCTGGCCAATAGGACAGGGAGAGCCACTGGTGTGAAGACAAGAAGGGTTCAGCCCTAAATCAAGCATGGGGAGACTCTATGCCAAAATAAAAAGAAGCATCTGAGCCACCATCCAGCATGAAATAGAAACATCTTTGAGTGCATCAGGAAGATACAAAGCTGCTAAATGACTCCCAGGCAGCAGAACCCCATTAAGAAAGATGAGGACCCGAACGGAACATAAAGTTCCTGCGTGTGCTCCACCACCTGACGGAGAAAGCTGTTTGCAAGGACTACCGACAACATGAGACGACCGGATAGAAGGACAGCAAAGAAGTGCTTCTCACGGCTGTAAAAGAACAGAAAAGCAGCATGACAGCAACAGGAGACGAGGTCTGACACGTCAGACTGGACTTGCAGAGTCCAGGAAGAAAAGGTAAAAGATAAGATAAGATAAGATAAGATAGGCTTTATTGATCTCACATTGGAGAAATTCACTTGACACATCGGCTCAGTAGTCAATAATCAGAAGAAGGTGCCAAAAGTAGGAAAAGGTGCATCAGTTATATACAGTGTGTCCTCATATATACAGTGGATCAAAAAAGTAAATAAGTAAAATAAGAATAAAAATACAAAAATAGAAATAAGATAAGATAAGATAAGATAGTCTTTATTGATCTCACAATGGATAAATTCACTCGTCACATCGGTTCATTCAAGAAGGTGCAGAGTAGGGAAGGTGCATTCAGTTATATACAGTGAATCTTCATATATACAATGGATCAAAAAGAATACCAAAAAATACAAAAAGAAATAGGGATGGGCATATGATGTCTTATTTACATTCATAGTGGTCTATATATATATAAACATATATATATATACTTATATATATATACATATATCTATACGCCTACATACATACGTACCTACATGTATATATGTGCATATACATTCGTGTATACATTTGTACATACATACATACATGTGTACTGACATATGTTCAGGTGTTGATAGCAGCAGAAGTCACTACATCAGGATTATTGCACGGGTTGTAGTATAGTGTATTAGATAGATTATTGCACATTAGTTATTACAGTTATGGTTACAGTTATAGTGCAGCATTGTATAATCTGGTAGCAGCAGGAATGAATGACCTGTGATAGCGCTCCTTTTTACAGACAGGGTGTCTAAGTCTGTCACTAAAGGAGCTGCTCAGCTCCTCTACAGTCTGGTGCAGGGGGTGGAAGGTGTTGTCCATGATGGATGTGAGCTTGGACAACACCCTCCTCTCAGCTACTTCCTCCACAGAGTCCAGAGTGCAGCCCAGAACAGAAGTGGCCTTCCTCAGCAGCTTATTCAGCCTCTTTCTGTCCCGCTCTGCACAGCCAGGGGCCCAGCAGACGACAGCATAGAGGAGGGCTGAGGCCACCACAGAGTCATAAAAAGTAAAAGGTTTATGCTCATCATCATACCCAAAGTGGCTGGAACAGTGTTGAGGAATGTCTGTGCAGGGTACGGGCGGGAGGTCCCACAGTCAAAGAGGCAGATATTATCAAGGGTTGAGCTAAAGGACCCAGCTGAGATCCAATAGGACTTTCACACCCAGCAGTGGAGTTCTGACCCAATGGACATGGAGGGACCAGGGGTGACGACTCTGAGCCAGGGCAACAAGAAAGAACACCAGAAGCCTTTGAGATAACAGGAGCTCAAAGTTAAACGTAAAGGACTTATTCAAGGCCCCAATGGTCATCGGCCAACTCTTAGGTTAGAACTCGAACCAGGAGAGTAGCTGCAGCAGATTTTACCATCTGATCGGTTATCCGTGAACAGCTAAAATGATGTAGAAAAGCCGTAAACTCCCGATTCTTATCGGCACCGACTGCCAATACAGCTGGGATTTATTTGTACTGTTGTTCATTGGAAGTCATTTATTTACACCTTTCTTTTATATGAAAGGAAGGTTCCCTGTTAGACCTTTTTGCTGACTGATCTTTGCACATAAAATATTACAGGGAACGTTACGATTTAATGTTTATTTCTACACAATCTAATTAAAAGAAAACTTTTAAACTGAGAAGCTTTGGGTCATTTAACATTCCCCCGTACTCTGCGTGATAAAGCTCTGCACAACATGACTCCTTTGTCACTTTGACAGCGACCTGTTCCGGCTGCGGTCAGGAGTCAATTCCTGGCGTCCCCAGGGAGAACCTGTTTGTGTACAGTTCCTCTTTCAGAAACCCGACCCAGTCAAGTTCTTTGGACTCTATTGTTTTAAGCGACTTAGTTTTTTTTAACTATTATTTTGTTCCTGTTTTTTAAACTTTTTAAGTTTTTCATGCTTTTCTGCTTTTTTTGCTCCAGTTTTCTTGGTTTGTATCAGTTCCTGTCGTTCTCAGTTGGATTTTATTCTGGTTCTCCAGAATAAAATTTAAAATGTGTGGATTTAAAATGGATATTTGATACCCAAATGTGGATTATTTTTTAGAGATACAGAAATTCCCCGATAAAGTCTAAAGATAAAGGGAAACACATAGATAACCACTCCTGCTTTTAGGCCCAGCTTTCTGTCCTGTCGTCACATTTCGATCCTCGTTTTGTTGAGTGTTTTGTATGAAGTGGGGCTTTAATAACCATATAAAGGTGTTCCTAACATGTCAGATTCTGCCTTGCCTGGTGTGTTTTACTGTGTGACTGTTTCTGTTCATATGCACCGCTGGCCTGACAGGAACACGGATGTTGAAAAAGATTTTAAAAACCAACCCAGGTCTGTCCCACAAAATGAAACTACACATATAAACGTGTTTTACTGGGTTCGTTTCTGACATCAGAGGACTTATCAGCCAATCAGATCTCTATCAAAATAAAACATGACTTTAGGGCTATTTATTTTCTCAAACCTCCACTTTCTTCTCTTTTTTTTGACTCTTATGGTCTTTTTTCTATACCTCCGTGTTCGGAATACTGTCAGTGGAGCGCAGCGCCACTTCACTGAGATCAAGCGGCCGGCAGAACAAATCCTTCACGCTCTGTTCTGTTTACTTCCTGCACTTTTTCCATCCATCCCTCTACCCTGCTGTCTGCCGGCGGAGCGAGACGCCCCACCCTTTTGCTTCATCTTGCCCTCCCTCCTCTTCATCACGTGATTCTCAGCTGCAGTTGCCATGGTAACCATCCTCCTTTCCCAGGATTGCAATCTAGTCTAATTTTTCCTCCTTTATTTCTCTCTCTCTTGCTCTTCTCATCCATTCTGCTGCACCCTCCCTCTCCTTCCTTCCTTCCATCCATCCTTCTGTCTTTTTTCCCGTCCCCCGGTCTTTCCTCCTCTCACTGTTTTCCAATCCTAGGATAAATTTAAGAGTAGAGTAATTCTCCTCATCATCTCTAGAATCCGCTCGACTCACATCAGAGATAAAGACGTCAGAGAAGATGCTGAAGCATCCGGAGGTCGGCAGCCAACTTCCATCTCCCACAATCTCCCCCATGCCCTCGTTCTCTCAGGCAGTTACTGAATAATATAAGCGATTAAATATTTCATCGGCGTTCAGGCCTCCTGCAGACTGCCCCAGCAGAGCTCTTACACACACATGCATGTCTATCAGCATGTGTGCCATCCTCAACTCGAGCAGAGCGTCTGTCGCCTCCCTCGCCGAGCATCCTGCAGCCACACCCATCCCCAACGACGGAGGCGGCGGATGTGGGGAACGTACAGTATGTGCCGTTACAAAGAGTTAAAATCCACTCAGGGCGGGGAAGAGGAGTAAGTGCAGGAAGAAAAAAAAATCAATTTTGCTCTTGAGGTGCACTCTCACCAGAGAAGAGGAGAGGCTCCTTGCATGTAATTATAGTCATGAACACAAAACGTGGAGAAAAAGGAGGATGCATTTAAACGATGCAGAGCAGTTTTGCAGTAGAAATTTGGCCTACTTGAGTCTCCATTATAGTTATTGATCGGGATTTCTGCAGGGCGTTACTTCCCTGCAATAATCCATTTTAAATCTCTGCGGGACATCTTTGCTCAGCTGCTTGGATCAGCCCCAAAAGTATCTTAATTATGTTTTCTTACACTTTTTCATTCATTTAGGAAAGTGGTTTCACAGTTTTTCAGCTTTGGACATGCAGCAGTGGAAGATAGCTTGGACCCCAGCTATTGGACATTAACCCATTTAAACCAATTGTTACCAAAACCCGAAAAAAAACTAAAAACCCACAAGACATTTCTGGCAACTTATAACAACTGTTTTTGGATGTTTTGGGAATAATGGCAAAAACAGGTGGTTGGCAGTACCTTTTAGATTTAAAAGTCAAATTCTGCAGATCACCTCAGCACCAAATAGTGACCTGAAGTCTTTATTTCAGAAGCCATTATTTATGCCTTTCAGTTTCCACTTTATCAGGTTAGAGATTTACTCCAGAAAAACCCCAGTATCACGGTAGTACTTTTTTAATTACTAAAAACTATTGGCTGCAGTTTTGTGGAGGCATACATTTTAAACTGGCTGGTTTTTATTTAAAAATGTTGTGCATTGTTAACCTAGGTGAAGTTAAGAAATGAGACGCTGACACTTGTGTGTATGCATGTGGTTAACGCCCACTGCGCAGCCTTTAATCAGTATATTCTGTAAACGTCACTAACTTCTCTGGACTCGGAAGTGATCACAATTCTGTAAACGCATTAAAATGTTCACAAATTATGTCTTCAGTACACCTGCTTGTAATTGTGTTGCATTTAATCGCTTCATAAATGAGGAAACAGGAACAATACCACTAAACTTTGGTACAGTTACACTTCCGTGGACTTTGGTGTGACTCATTGTTATGTCTACTCGCTCTCACAAAATTATTTTTCGTGGTTTAACAGTTTTGACATTGGCCGTCTGTGTTTTGTGACCTAAAGTTGGACCCGGCCCCATTAAAAGAGCAACTGGTAAAGCAGAAACTTCATTGACAAAACAACAAGTTGATAAAGTAACCCTTTGGATAGCCAATTGCTGTGATGGTAGCACACATATGAAAGAGCAAAGATGCTTTTTTACAGGAATGGCTCAAGAAATGATTTTAGCAAAATTTTCTTTTTTTAATCTTTTTCTGACGCTTTGAATCTTTTTGTATTAAAAATGGTTTCACAGACCACAAACGGTGTTTTAAAGAACCTGTTATGTTTGTGGAACACTCCAGTCTCTGTTTGGTTATACCATATACTGCAGCTTTCATGTTTAACCAATTCTAAAGTTGCCATAATGCCAAAGAAGCACTGAAAATGGTCTTTTTCTTCCTAGATCTTCATCACCTCTTCAGTGTACAAATATCCATTTGAAGCCTGATAAGGATATTTTGAACAAGATATGACAAAAAAAGGCCGGATTTAATAAAACAAAAACAAAATGATATGATCCTTCATTTTGGCACAGTTATCATTTCAAAGGTAAGAATAGCAAAAATAAAATCCAAGAAAGGGAAAGAAAACCTCAATTAACTGGTATGATCATGCAAAGAATACAAAATGTAAAAGCTGAATTGTACACAAGGCAATAAGGTATTCTATCACAATATTTATTCAAAGGCCACATGGGGACACAAATCACCAGTAGAGTGCTTAGTGTCTTTAAAGCGTTGGTTAGAGTTGGATCAGGTGAGCAAACACGTTGAATTCAAATATGGGGATTAAAAGCTGATGACTGCAGAGGAAAGTTTCAGAGAAGCAACCCAGGTTAATAAATAAAGGTGAGTTTTCAGAAGAAGGATACTTGACAACTTAGAGAGCTCTTAGAGAACAGGTGGACCACAGAGGCTTATAAGAAAAGGTGGTGTAAGATAGTGAGGGAAACAGAGGCAGTGGTGTCATCTGAAGGAATAAGTCAAAAAGGAAGGAGAAGACTCTAAATTGGGTTAAAAGAACCGAATGGCACATCTTATTCCACTTTCTTGGATATAATTTGGAATATTCAATTCAAAAATACTTTATTCATCCCAAAGGAAAATTAAATAAATATTGTTGGAAGTTATGAATAAAAACATAAATTGTGGTAAAATGTAGAAATTTGAGGATACACATTTGTTTGCACATAAGTTCACTGAATAAAATAGAAGTTTGTGAGTGTGTGCAGGACTCCAGAGTGGCTACAAAGATCTTGTAAGAAGAGGATTCACTCTGATCATACTTCTGCAGCTTCTTATGCTTCTAGTTGCTATTTAAAAAAGGTGTTAAATGTACTGTTATAAACTTTAATGTGATCCCCCCAGTCCACCATAGACGCAATGATGTCAGGAACTCAAAAAGAAAAAAGAAAAATAATAATTTCAGTGTTTTGCTCAACATTTTTTGTGTACTAGTAATGTTCTTCAGTTTTACTAAAATGAGGTATCATTTATAAATTTTTCCTCTACACTTTCTTACAACCAACAGAAAAGCCAAACAAGTGAATTTACGTCATGCGTTAATTCTTGCAGAATGAACAAGAGAGGTGAGAAAAAAATACTAAGAATTAAAGTGTCATTTTTGCTTGCTCTAAATAAAGACCTCATCATCTGAGGTACAACTTCAACCAAAATAAGGTTTCCCTATCAGGGATGCCTAGAATTCCTTCTACCCACACACCTCCTCCAGCTCCTCAGGGGGAAGCTCAAGATGATCCCAGGCCAGCTGGGAGACATGCTCTTTCCAGCGTGTCCTGAGCGTCCTCCCGGTAGGACATGCCTGGAACACCTCCCGACAAAATGTCTGAGCCACCTCAGCTGACTCCTCTCGAAGTGGAGGAGCGGTGGCTCTACTCCGAGCCCATCCCGGATGGTTGAGCTCCTCACCCTGTGGAGGAAGCTCATTCCAGCCACTTGTATCTGGGATCTCTGGGATCTCTTACTTTCGATCAACAAACCAAATTTCATGACCATAGGCGAGACAAGAAGTATCCCATCACATCCCAGAATAACGAACAAACCATTCACCTTCAGCCGTCGTGATGCCAGCACCCCCGCCTCACTGACTGACAGTGAAAAATGGTTTGCATACAAAGTGTGTTGGCTCAGGACAACTGCCTGGAATAAATCCACTCATTACAAAGACGAGCAAACACTAACACACACACACACATGGAGCAGCACCTTCATGTGTCTTTGTCAACAATCCTTCTAGAAAAAAAAATTCCAGCAGCAGCCATCTCTCTCCCTGTAACCACCGTCTGCTCCATCTCCTGCTGGCATGATAGTTTTCAATAAAAGATCTCCAGCTATGCCGTATTATATCACTTCAAGGCACTTTATGTTTGGTCGGTTATTCTGCAGCTGAGCAAACTACTCTGCTTCTTCAGAGAGGGACGCTGTGGCTGGTGAACAACTAAAAAGCAGATCTCAGTATTAGGCGTGCACGTCTCTAAAAGGCTGCTCTGTTCTGTCTTTTTGTGTCTGTAGATTGGAATTAGAGCCTTTTTTCTTTGCATCGCTACACATATGAAATGCAAAACACAAATAGGGAAACAGTTACGAAAAATGTAGCTCATGTTTAAAAAAAAAAAAAAAAAGCCACAACTCACAATATTGTCGCCAAAGGTTTCAGCAAATATACATTAGACTGCAATAGAGAGAGGTATTTACAGAAATACAATAGATGGACTATCCAGACTGTAAACAATTTGACTAAAATAAATATGTATTCATGAGTTTTTCCCCCCATAAATCCTGGTAATGTTCTTCAAGTGAAGAACATTTCACTTGAATGTCGGTTTAGTGATGAAGGTTTAGGTCTGAGTCCATCACTACTATAGGCCCTGAGTCACTACACCCAGACTCAGGACCTGATCAGCAAGAAGAAGTAAATACTGCTGTTCATTGCTATGGAGGTATTTAACTGTTAAAAGGCAACTTTCTCAATAACCTTAATAATGAATCTTTCTCCCGGTTTCTTCCTTGACAGCAGTATCAGCCTCTCATCCAATCTGCTCCTCTGCCACACACTGTCACTTTCCTCTCCAACCTCCTCTATACTTAGATCCAGCTGTCCCCTCATTGTGAAAACCACTTCCCCAGGTCCACAGAAGCTGGCTTAACATGAACCTGACACATCTGAGCTTTTCTCACTGAGCAGTTTATGTCTTTACATGGTGGTCGATGGTGGCTGTTACACCTGTTTAGTAGTTTTTTTTTATCCGTTTCGGTTTGCTTTCTGGCCACTTCCACAGCTGCGTTCTGCAACTTAAGTACTGGAGTACAAATACAACCTGTTCTTATTTCCAGGACTCTGAGTACTGCTGTTCCTTTAAAGCCCAGTAGAGTTTGTAAGGTACTTAAAAATGCCACAGCCAAGGTGGTAGCAAAAAAAAAAAAAAAAACAACAACACAAAAAACGCTTATGTTTCTAATATGCAGTAGAAACGCTGTATTCTGCTGCATAGTGAGAACCAAACATTTCCAAGATTTAGAATAATGATCCTCATCTAATAATAGTAAAATGGATTTTAGGCTGGTTTAAACCTACCTATCAGACAGAACAAGATTTTTTTAGATAGATATACAGTTATGTCCAAAAATATTAGATAAGAGTTAGACCTAGAATTATTTTCATTCAACAAAGAAGTTTGTTTCTGATACGTCCTGCTAAAGATAATATAACTAAAAGTATCAATTCTGACAAAAATATTAGACATCATTTAAAAAAACAGCATGTCAAGAATTATTCACACGTCATCAGTAATCAGTGGGTACATTTCTATCGGCATCACAGCAATCATGTATATATATATATATATATATATATATATATATATATATATATATATGGAGTGTGTAACAACAGTAATTTCCCTCTGTCTGATTCTGATTAATGCTGAACATCTTTTACATGTTTCCACTGTTAAGATTTATCTTTGGTGGTCGGAGGTCCTGGAAGCCCTTCTTACCATCACCCTAATCTTTAGACCATTCTACAGAATATCTATTCCAAGTTGGGATTCTGGCAGGGCTGCTTGGAAATCATCAGAAGGCATTCTCACCGTAAGCATAACACAACATGGCGGACTGGCAAGCATACAGAAGCCGCTGTTTGTGGCAAATCAGAGTTCAGGTGATTTTTCACAATGCCCAAACAGGCAAGTTTAAAGCAGATCAAATAGCTTTGGTGTAAACGTATCCTTCATGTGACTAAAGCTAAATTACTGATCTCCAGAACATTGTCACAGAACAGCATTGGTGTTTCTACCCTGCGGGGGACCTTTAGGAGAGCATGTCTTTCAGAATGAATGTATATGAGTGTTTATAGCCTCATTCTCTGAAACCAGCACCACCACTGACACAAGCACACGTAGAAAACAGCTCACAGTTTTAAATGCTGGCGTTTTAAGCGCCAGCAACAGCAGCACTCCTTGGTGGTTAACTTTACTGAGTTAAACACTTTCTCAGCAGAGCATCTGTGGTAAGGCTGATGTTTCCACATCGACAACTTACAAAACAACTAGACACAAAAGCGAACCAACTGGAGTTCCTCAGGTTTAAACAAAAGTTGCACAAAGACAATATGTGGTTTTCACAGCATAGCAGGCCACGTTAAAAAACATGAATTGTGAAATCAATGTAAAAAACAAACTTAAGAAGAGCCTTAAAAGTAGAAACTGGTTTCAACGAGACAGACTACACATCTTAAAGTGGCTGCTGCAAAACACACAAGAGCAAAAAAAGTATTTAAAACAATAGTTTTTACTCCCCATGATCTTTAGCTTAAAACACATTCTGCATTTTAGTGCATTTTGGAGCTCTATTTAAACAACTACGAGTGTCAAGGTCTTTCCAGTTCTTTGCAAACAACAAGGTAATCCAGAACTGAAAAATCTGAATATGTTGCACAAAGCTTTTATATCTTTTTCATTGTTTAACAGTCTTGAACTGGGAACAAACAATCTGCTATGATGTTGAATTTGCTCATGCATCTTCAGTCTCCTGCGACGTCAATCAGTCTTGTCATGAGTGACAAGAGTCATCTCAAGGTGCCGTCCAGCTAGAATCCCTTTGACTGCTGGAGAAAACCGCCTCTGGAAAACAATGACTGGCTGATCAAAATGTCAGTCAGTCAGTCAGAACAACCCCCTCTAAATAATTAGGGACCTAAATAATTAGGGACATGAAACTTTTATTTATTTCTTATTCCTGGGACCACATACAGGCTTCTCTGAATACCTTTAAGGCCCCGATGGCTCGCCACTTGCAATTAGTAAAAAGGATGAAGGTTAGACAGATTTCATTACCTAAACAGTGCCAGACTCTTTCAGAAAGTTAGGATAAAACATGTTCAAGCTAAGTGTTTAGTTGTTCTTGACTTTGGGGATATTATTTCTATGCAGGCTGATTTCTCTGCAGCTCCCATTTCAGATTGTGAATATCACTGCTCTTTATGTTTTAAATCAAATTCACTGTACAGAGTCCTTTACTGTGTGCATTGTTATGTGGTTTCTTTATAACCTTGAGGAGACAACAGCTCTGATATATTTTCACGTACAAAACTATCGGATAAGCCACTCTCTTATTTTAGTGCAGCTCTCTTAATAACCTTAAACTTTTGCCATGATACGTGGTTCTGGAGCAGGATTGTCTTTGCTAGAACAGCATTCTCCTATTTTTCACCCTAGTCATGGACTAATCCTCAGAGTGCACTAAAAGTTATTGCTTCTGTCAGTTTACGTCCTATCCCAACAGTGAACAGGCAGGGCGTGTTAAAACTTGTCCAGGTCGCCTGCGCATCACAGAGGGCTTTTAATGCCTCTAAAATGTGGAGGCTGGGGAAATCTATGCAGACGTTTTCTGGCAAATTACCTGGACTGTTGGAGAGAAAACTCGCAGGCATTCGAAATAAAACCAGACTTAGAAACGACATCGGATAAGAACGTCTAAAGAAGGAAAATGAGTCCTCACACCACACCATCCACCCATACCTCCATTATCTATACCGGCTTATGCGTGCCTTACACCGTCCCAAGCCAGATATGAAGTCTGAGGACAAAAACGTTAATTGTGCTCAGGAATAACTAACTATTGCATTAACTTCCCAGAATTTGGGACAACAAATAAAAATGCCAATAAACATGCCAGTCATGAATCATTTTATCATACATGTACGTACAATCTAGGTATTAGGTCATTGGGTGAGCGCAGCTCCTTAGTGAAACTTCCCTCTGCTGCCAACTCAAACCCTAACAGAAATCATCCCACTCATCAGAGCTACAGCTTAGGTAGGAGGTTAAAAATATCCTGTAAGCGCTTCCACTTGAGAGACATTTCTGAGTATGATCCGCTCGGACAAAGACACACTGCAGAGGGCTACATCGCCGATCAGGACGTTGTTCTATTTCTGCTACAGCACTTATAAAGTAATGGCAAATTATGAGCAGGCTGACAAATGTAAAAGCATTATCGTGTCAAATAGTTGTAAATGGACACAATATGTGACTATTTCCCAGTGAAATTAGGTAACACCACGGCAACGTCGGTTTCTAAAATGGAGATTTGGGAATTTCACTGATTTTATACAATATTCCCAAAGTTATTTTGATGTGGTTCAAGCAGAGTTTATATGATAAGTTATAATTGTATAAGCCTTTACTTCATAATCAAGACTGCATGGTGCCACAAGTCTTTGGTTTGAAGGTGGGGCAGGTGCCTTACTGTATGAAGTGTGAATGTTCTCCCTGTGATAGACGAATACTCTGTGCAGCCCAACTTCTTCATATGCTTCAAAAACATGAATGTCAGGTTAATTGGGCCCAAACAAAAAAGGAAGACAAACTGTAGAACGTGGAGGTCTGTGGCACGTCTTAAAGGGGCCATGACAACAAATTTCATTTCTCTGTGGTTTTGGGGGTATACTATGATCTGTTGTGAACTGATAAAGCTTTGTGAATGTCATGAGCAGTAGCCAAAGGACCTGCTCATGGGCGGTCAGCTCATTCTTTGCTCAAAAATTGTCGGATCAGAAAACGGTTAATCTTTCTACGTAGGTTAACTTTCTACATAATTCATATTCTCCGCTGGGACTTCGGACATCGGTTTGGATGATGAATCGCCACCAGGTTAAAGCTTTTGGCCGGCTTGGCCTCGCCTGTCCCGACATCCAGCAACACAAATACTTCCATAGCCATAAAACCATAACATGGATTTGTGATGGAGTGTTGCATCGAGAAGAGAGCTGTGGATGGAGGAGGAAGAAGTGTGGGGCCACGTTTGACCGATTTTCCAAAAATGGTTGTAGCCATTCAGAGCGAAGTTAACCAGGTAGAGCTGCATATTATTACCATACCCAAGCCTTTTACTGAGGAGGGAAATATGGCCTGCTAAAAAAAATCCCCAATATTTTTTTTTATGAAATTCTTATGCAGCAATATCTACTACATGAAATAGTTCATACAGTGATGCCATGACCCCATCAATTTTGAATGAATGCATGAATATCAGGTTGAAGGGTGAGACATTTACAGTTTGGACTCCCACATTGCTGAAGAATTATTGTCCTTTCTTATTGGTGTGGCATTTACTTCTCAGCTGTGATGTTGCAACGAATTGTGGCATTTACATGTACACGTAAATTTGGGGTTTAGAGTGCATTACTTGAGATTAATTTTACCACTCTAGTTTCAGTTGCTTTGAAACAAGATAGTCTTGGGTATCAACAACATGCCAGTAAAAGAAGATCTTAAAAACGAAAAGAAACAACGTTTACCATGGGGAGCAAACTTTCTTCAGTGCTGACAGAATGTTTGCATGGCGTAGCCTTAAATTGTCCAACAATATGCTGGGTGACTGATAGCGACCTCTGCAAAAGTGGTTTAGGTCAGTTGAGTGAGGAAGCAGATTCTCTGGCTGTTGCTGTGGAAAAGCGTGTCTACATCTGCATGTACAAACATTGGTCAGTTTGCATGCAGTGCAGGTGCAAAAGTGAATGAATATGTGCTGACAAGCTTAGTGGCAGCATAGAAGTCACTGCTGAAGGAACCTTTGTCATCATTACGCAACAAGCACCAAATGCACAAGCTACTGTAGTAATGGTTAGTACAGAGGAAAACAACTCAATCTGTCAGAATCTAAAATGGAAAACCAGAATGTTCTTTGCTGGTTCTAAAAACCCAGAAAATATGATAAGACCAAGCTTAAAGTCTAAATGACATCCAGAAAACTGATGATCACACCAGCTTTTCACTGCAGTCTAACACAAGCAAACAATTGTGCACAAATCAAAGCTGCAGTGATCTGCATCTTTTTTATATATATATATAAAGACACTCAGTTAATTTAAACCTGCAAGTGAAACAGCAGGGAGTCACAAGATCACTTTTGAATAGGGGTTGGGGGTGATTAGCCTTGCTCATTTTATCTGCAGTCATAAGAAACACAGATTAAGGCTGACCAGGCTTTAGTAAAAGTTAAACATTTTTTTAACATCTACAGTAAATACCACTCACTTTAACCTCATTGTTTGAACTGATTGGTTACTTTAGATACGTTCAATCCCAGCTTGAGTGTCAAACGCATACATAAATGTCGCCACTGAAGCTTTTTTACAGATGTAATTCAACTCCTGAGTCCGCTGAAAGGCGGGTGTGGGCTAGAGGAGCAGAAAAGACAGAGAAGCAGGACCAAAGAAAGAAAATCCACTTAACAGTATGAAAATGAGAGGGGAGATGAAAAATGATTGGGTGCTCGCCGATCCAGCCAATCGAATGTAAGCGACGAGGCCAAAACACGGCGTCCAATCACACGAAAGATGGCTTATCAGGTGACCGCAGCAGTGAGAGCTCTGTAGAGGCGGCCACAAGCTTGGTTGCTATGGTAACTGGTCGGTATCCTAGAGACTGGCAGAGGGGCTTATGGGAAAGTGAACGCTAAGACACCCGGAGGAGAGAAAGAGATGGAGCAGAAGCCTCGTCCCATATCTCACAGCCAAGAAAACACACAAGCACTTCAAGTCTTACAGCGGCATGTGAGGCTGGGTGTCTGGGTGCGTTTAGGCTGTTGTGGCCATTACAGATAAGTGCTGTTAAATGAGATTATCTTATTTCCACAGCCAAACACGCACAGACCGCCCCACTACATTCAGGTCTGATTCTTGATTGAACTATAAATAATAGCAGTGCACACACACACACACACACACACACACACACACACACACACACACACACACACACACACACACACACACACACACACACACACACACACACACAATGGCTCAATCACAAGGGACACAAGGACACTTGACAAGCCTTGCCTGGATGCCTGGGTATGTGCCAACTCATCCTGAGAACATGTTGTACTAAGTCTCATATCTGCTAATTCTGCATTTGAAAAACAAAAAAAGATCACATCTCATCAACATCCTCTTTGTTTATTTTTAATTTTTGGTAATTTGGTTAAATACAGCAACATCTTACCGGCCAAAGTCTTATTTGGTGACATTTCAGATAGAAATAAGAATATTCTCACATACAATTATCCTGAATCAATCAAAGAAAAAAAAAGTAGAGATGTTTTGGTAATCCTAACCAGTTCAGTAAGATAAATATCTGGTTACTATTGTGTGTTGCATCTTGAGAAACATTATGACAGCTGTTTAGGTTTTATCTTGGTAACTTGTAAAGTGCTTAGAGAACCAACATCACCAATAAGCCAAGCAAAGTGTGACGGGTTTTCTAAAAACCAATATCGATATTTGCTTTTGGTTAACAACCACTTCCTTTTGCATATCAAAGCCTAGACTTTCATCGTAATTTAACATACATGGTGCACATTTGCTCTGTATTGACAATTCAAAGCTCTCCAGTTTATCATTTACTGGCCATCATCGGGCCATGCAAGAACAAGGACAAGATACACTCATTGATTATCATCACAGCATGCACCAATCACATGTATTACACTCAATAATACATCAAACCCTCACCAGCCAACTACCAGATATGCAGATTATTTCCTCTATATCTCCATAAACAGCCGTGAACGGGTCACACTGAGGAAGTATCCAGGAACATGAAGTTCTGCAGTCGACAGCTGTTCCTCTGTTGGTTGGTTGCTTTGTGCTTACATCAGATCCACACCATCAAACCGGCATCACATCTTCTTTGATTGATGCTCTGTCTGGTGACAGACTTGATAATCCGCTTCCTCTACAACTGACACAAAGATGGAAGGTTTCATCCAGGAATCCCCAAAGAGATTTAACCCGATTTATGCTCAGCCTCTTCTGGTCATTTCAGGAACTGTAATTTATGGCAACATCATATTACTTTGTCAGGAAGAAGGGCGGCACCAAGATACAAAATGTTACTTGATTTTAGAGCTTCAAACTGCAAAAATGTCCGTCCATTCTGTCATAATCCTTGCAGATTTGAAGGAGGACTGGTGCAAGTCTCCTTGTTACACCCTGGACAGGTCACCGGTCCGTTACAGAGACGTAGAGACACACGTTTATGGTTAGGAATTAGGAATCTGCGATGAGGCTATCAGGCATGGTCGAGGACTGTGGGAGAAAACTCACATAAATTGGGAGAAAATGCGAACTCCAGCCAGATCGGCCCCTTCCCGGCCGGGGTCTGAACCCAGGAGATTCTGCCTGTAACACTCAGCGTACTGCAACAAAGCTGTGCACTGCAGTGTGTGTGGGCGCGCGCCCATGTCAGCACCCTGTGGGCAGGACTTTCTGCAGCACAGGACTAGAAAGCCACAGCGATGGACTTGCTGCTCCACTGAGTAGCTTTAACAGCACACATCTTCCGTCTTTTTTTTCCCCCCCTTTCCATTTTCCTGCATCTCTTTCTCACCACTCTGCTCATTACTCAAGTCGCTGTCCGACTCCCTCTCTCCACTGCGCCGCTCCCCTCTCCCTCTCTCTGTGGTGGAGGGGGTGAAGAACGGCGGAGCGAAGCAGCCATGGGCAGAGAGCAGCACCAGCACGGCCTCCGCCAGAGGCACGGTGAGTGCTCAGGCATATTACCGTATGCATGACGGCATGCACACAGGATGCACTATAGCTGTGAAATCCAAAAACAAAGCATGCAGACACAAGGTCCTGCTCCCTCCTATCTAGCAGCACTTCCTCTGTGTGACATCCCCAACATCACAGCAACACCCAGCTCAGGCTGTACAGCAGATCTGCTATTCTGCTTGAGCAGATTCACACTCGGCAAATAAAACATGGCAATAAAACACGAATAACTTGAAATAACAGCAAAGGGTTTAAATGATACATTTAAGATGACGTGAAAGAACAGCTACACAACGGCTCACTTAAAGGGTGTTCTTACTGGTGGTGAAGTTTGGTGACAAACTGGGAGGCTTAGTGAGTCAGCAACATGGGAAATGAGTCAAAGGAAACGTGGTTTAAACGTTCGATGTTGGACCACTGTCATTTCAGAAAACAGATGTATCACATTTGCTGAAGCTCCATCCGTTGCTGATCTTTGTGACGTAGCAGGGGTGCAAAAACCTCAATACGGACGCAGCTCTCTGGTTTCAGTTACATATAGGTGTCTTAAGTACTACAGCACATAAAAGAGTAAAAAGAGGTTGTTTGAAAGATGTAGAAGATCTAAATGAAACAGAAAATGACAAGATTATTCACATTTGTGGATTAGTGTGTGTACATTTCACCTTGAACTGATATTTATTAAACTCAGAATAAACTGCATTAAAACACACGCTGTTGCTTGATGTGTTTTTAGACTGAAAATACGAGTTGTCACAGAAATATCTAAAAATATTATAAGTAGATCCAGAAAAATGCAGGTGCTACTGGTCAGTTCTGGCTTTTTACTGTTCTTTAATTTTAGCCACTTTGTGCCTATGTCTTACTTAAGAAGAGCTTATTATGATCAGACAAACCCCATAAAAGCACTTTTCTGTAACTATGCTTGTTTTCTCTTGCATTTCCTGAAATGAGAAGGGAGGAATAGCTGGTGGAAAGCTTTTCCTCTGTGGGACCAGCTTCCTGTCGGGTTGCACCTGAAGGCCCTGCTGGTAGCTGCAGTTTCTTTCTAATGAGCTGATAAAATTTGCCTGAGCATCATCATAACCTCAAGCACAAGAGGATCCTTTCATCTCCTTTCTCCTGGACAGTAATGGTGTCGTGCTCACATAACATACGGAAACATCTGTTCGATTATTCAGATGAAAACAGATTCTGGCACATTTTCCGTTTGAAAGCAATAATTTGTTCATTCAGGGGCATGACTTGCAGCACATTTGGTATAAAATGTATGCTCTTCTCAGCCTCTGGTTTAGACACAGAGAGGAGAGGGACGAGTTAAAGAAGGACGAAAGGAGGAGGAGGAGAGAGAAGACAGACTGGGCGACAGTTAAAGGGAGACGTGGGAGACGGGGAACTGAAGGATACTTGCTTGATAAGAGGAGAGGGAGCCTCCAACAAGCCTTTCATGAAATATCCAAACACATTGGGGCCCATGTTATGTCACCACACACACACACACACACACACACACACACTCGAGTCTTTTCTCCATGAGCTTATCAAGAGAAGAAGCACTTGAGAGTGAAACACAGGCAGAAGTGGAGCGGTAGAGCCAGGGAGGTTTGTGAGGAAGAATTAGCACAGATCAAACGCCTCCTTGTCGGGTTTGGACCCTGAAGCCAAATCCAGCGGCCATGATGGTGAAACGAGAGGAAATAACATGCTGTTGTTCTGCTGGGCTGCACTCCAACAATGGGTGTGAATAAGGGGCAGCTCGCGTTGTAAGGGGTTGCACAGTGGAGCACCTTGTGGACTGCCTTGCAACAAGAAGGTCTTGGGTTCAAATCCTGACCAAGGGTATTTTACATGGAGTTTGCATGTTCTCTCTGGGTAGTCTGGCTCCCACAGTCCAAAAACATGAGTTGGTAGGTTAACCGGTCTCTTGAAATTGCTCATAGGCGAGAGTTATACATGCAGGATTGACCCTGGTTGCCTTGCCTGGCGATCCGTCCAGGGTGTACCCCGCCCCATTACTACTGGAGATAGGCTCCCGCTACCCCATGGACATGCACAGATAAGTGGGTATAGCCTTAGTAAGAATGTGTCAATACTAAGAGAAAAAAGGCTCTAAGGTTTAGGTAGAGATGTCACAAACTGTGTTTTAAAGCAATTGCAATCCCTTCAGTGAAGGTTTGATGTTTGTAAATGCAGCCTTTTTATACTCATCTAAATGTAAGTGGTCTTAATGCCAGTAAAGCATTGAAAATGCTGTTTTTGTGTCATCACAAACAGAAAAGAGGTAACATGAATGTATTTTAAAGAATATGCAGAAGCATGCAGTTAGGGCCCGACCAGTCTACATGATGTAAAGTTGGATATAATCAAATAAAGCTGTGAACCGGACCCAACTACAGCCTCATCTGCCCCTGAGATGCCCCAGCTGTTGACCCAAACTTTCCAAACCTTTACACATTTGAACCAGCATATTTTCAGTAGATGGTTATTAACAAATGCATATACAGTTAGCTGCAATAAAAGCCATAAATCCCTCAGCTGTGATACGGATTGGCCGTTTTTAGGCAAGAAGATATCTGAAAGCAAGACAATGTGTTAGTTCAGATACGAAAAAGAACCAGCAGTTGGCAGGACTTACAGGAAAACAATCTGGGTAAATTCATAGATAAACAAGTCGACGAGAAATAAAACCAGGTTCATAAATAGCTGAAAAAACAGAAAGACATGAAAGAAAATGGCATAAAAACCGTTATATATGGATAACAACATGGCTACTTCTTCCTTTCATGTGCATGCAACTCTTTCCAGCCCGGACTCCACCTCAACGCACACACGGGGGACGTCCCATTTAAAGATAAATTATTGATGCACAGACAGATGCAGCTTTTTTATGGAGTTAATAATTGAAGAAAGATGAATTAGTCGGGGCGGTCACAGGAGGGAAAACCGGGAGCGACCAGAAGTGGGGAGGAAGTATCTTTATGTTTTTTTTTTTTTTTTTTTTTCCTAACAAGCTCAAAATGGAGGACTGGGCTCCCTGCTCTCCTTTCATTTCAGCTGCTTCATCCATCCTTCCCTTCCTTCTGTCCGTCTCTCTCCCTCATCCTTATTTTTCCACATCAACACCGGTCATTCTCGCTCTCCCACTCCTTCGCTCTCGTCTCTCAGGTGTCCTTGTTACCATAGCAACAGCAGACCTAAGAATTAATCAGCCATCATGCGAGCGTGCCGTTTTCATGCAGATACGTTACGCACACAATGTCGGGGTGACACGGTACCGTTTCTGCAGCAGACGACTCCTCTCTGCTGCAACTTTTATTTGGCTTCGCATCACAGAAGGTTTGTGGTTGATATTAAAACTAAAAAGAATCACAAGTGAGTGAGGACCTGAATCTCCAACCTAACCATAAGTGAAAAAAAACACTGGTGGAAATAAACTCTTCCTCTCACACAGTCAGTGAACAGATTTATGTGCATCCATTCATGTTCAATTAACTTCTTGGTTGCAATATAAGCTACTTTACACGTCGCTGCAAAAAAAAAGAAATAAAACAAGTAAATGTCCCAAGATAAAGCAATTTCCCCCCTCCCCTCAAAAAAAGAAAAAAATAAGCAAAATATTCTGAATTAAATCAAATTATAAAACCATAAAGTAGAAACTTAACTAAATAACGTAAAATTTAATTAAATAAAACTATTTTAAAGAATAAATTAAATTTTTTTTTACTTAGAAGAAATTTGACTTTCTATTATATTTTTGTACTGATTGGCAATTTATGCAAATAAGGCTTCAATACATTATAATTGCATTAAATCTGCTACATGCATTGGGATTTGAACTGAAGCTGTAGGTCTTGTAAAGTGCAATACTTGTTGTAACAGGAGCTGTAAAGACCAGCTGAATTTAATACAATAAAATAAAGAACATCCAAAATAAACCTGGAAAAGCCCTCATTTTCCTCCCCACTCAACTCAACAATACGTGTGGACCGGCCACTGAACTTATAAAAGTAAATACTCTACATAAAGCACATCCTTGGCATAAAATGTAGGACACTAAGGAAAAAGACTAAACATGGTGAGCTGCAGCAGCAAGGTTAATAAATATTTCGCAAGCTGGCCTTCCCTTCTGCCTTCGTTGGGGTCTGGCTTTAATTTAGGTTGTCACAGAAGTTTTTGCAATGTTCCAGCCAATTAGTTTCTTTAAATATTGGGTATTTCAGAAAGGCAAATACAACTCGCACGCTCAAGGACACACAGGATTGACTGAAACACAGTTTATAGGTAGCTGAAGGTCTGAAGTGTGCCAGATTTGTGTGGGAACCTCTGGTTGCATCTCTCTCTTGTTTTCATGCGTCACGCCTTCATCTCACTGGACCCAGAGGGAGTTTCAGGGGCACGGGCCAACAGGTAAAATATCCATTTTCTGATAACTGCCCGCAAAGTTTGCCTCATTTTTGAGACTCAGAGCAACAAACAATGCCACTCAGTGAACAAGATGTGCGTCTGAAAACGTTGCACAGTTAAGTGATGAAGAGCGAGAGAAACACGGCAGAGACGGGGCCTGTCGCTGCGCACCGGTTGCTGTTTGAAAACTGGATACTACAGATCTTAGGGTAGACCAAAATACAGCCTAATCGACCAAAGACGCAAAGACAGAAGGGCAAAGAGAGGGGGAGACAGACAGAAAGAAAGAGAAGCGACCCATGCTGATGCTATCTGCTAACCTTCAATTAGCAGCAGTAGTCAGCAGGGCATTGATTTCCCTCAAAATGCCAAAGCAGTGTGCAGACGCTCTCATTCACCTCCACACACACACACACACACACACACACACACACACACACACACACACACACACACACACACACACACACACACACACACACACACACACACACACACACACACACACACACACACACAGGTAGGTGATAATGCCACGAGTTATTTCATAGCGACTGGTAATGAGTAAAATGCTGTTAATGGGTAAATGTTGATGAAGCGTCGGTAATATCACCAGCCCCCACAGCTGCACTGATGGTGCATTAGAGACACAGTCGGCTTTATCCAGTGAGAAATGCTTTGCGGTGGTTTCGGACCAACTTTGAACATTCATGACAGAAATTACAGGAGGGGAAACGGGATTTAATTCCCTCAGTGAGGCCCAAACTGGACTATAAAGTAGGCTGGTTATTTCTAAGCCTTTCGAGACATTCAGAGAGGTTTAAGTAGGTTTTAATTTCAATTATTATTAATTACAGAATATTATATATATTAGTATATAAAGAACTGAATGTGACATGTCTCTATAACTCTCACTGGCCACTTTATTAGGTACACCTCAGCAGCACTAGGATGGACCCAATCTTTGCCTTCCGGCTTTAATTCTTCGAGGCACAGACTCATCAATGTATTGGAAACACTCCTCCTACATTTTGGTCCATGTTAACATCATAGTGGTGCTGCAGGTTTGCCGTTTGCACATCCATGATGTTAATCTGTTGTCCGAGGCCATTGGAGGGGAGTAAACTTAATGTCATGTTCATTAAAGCAATTTGAGATTAGCTTTGGTACAATTTCCCACACCATTATACCATCACCACAGCAGCAAGATGGACCCAAGCTTCACACATGATTTATACCAAATTCTGACCCAACCATCTGAGGAACAAGCAACATTTTTCAGTTAGTGTGGAAACCTGCACTGATTTGCACGCTGTGCCGTTGCTTTGTTGATGCTGATATTTGCTACCCAGTATACCGTATATTAACTGCAGAGTTGAATGTTCCTTTGGGATTCAAAAAGTTTTTTAGACAGAATTCAAGAGGTACAAACCAAGTAGTAAGAAAATAAGTACCTAAGTAAATAATAAAAGTAAATATAAAGTAAGTATTCTAATTTATCCACATTTCTGTTTGTTTGAAAGGATCTGAATTGTTTAAAGTAGCTGTGGGTGAAAGCAAACCTAAATGAACTCGCTGTTAAGTTAGCTGTTGTAGCGGTACCCAGTGTTTTCAGTCCCAGCATTAATGAAGTGAGGAGTTTACCAGCTTGAGAGGTTGTTAAACAGCCTTTTCACTCCAATTACACCGGAAACTGCAAGGAGAACAACTGACAGGACCAAAACAAATACAATCTCTTTTTAAATTAGCACCAAAAATCTCTTCACTCAAGACCTCTAGGCCCTAATTATTCACACTTACGAGGCTCTTTGCCTTGATACCTTACAAACCAATGTCTTAAGCGTTCATTAAAGCCATGTGGACGTGCCAGACTTCAGCCGAGTGTCAAAATCTCTGCTGTTTTACTGTCTGTTATTGCAGAGCTCATTTCTGACCTCTGCTCGCTGCTTTCAGAGCAGAGGAAGTGAAAAATGTTCATTATGTATCCTTTTGGAAACAGAAAATTGCTGAGAAATCTAAATTTTTATTTGCACTTACAGATAGTGAGCAACAGAGCTACTGTTAAGGCGTCTATCACAACATGCTCGTAATGTGACGAAATGTTGAAAACGTCTAAGGAGAATGAATACTTGCAAAGAAGTTTACAAGCTAGTGTAAGTGTTTAATTTTCATGCTTTGGTTGTAGTTTTTATGGATGTGTTCAATTCAATCTGACTATTATTGCATAAAGAGCTAGAAATATTTTACAATGACTAAGACATATTTTTTGTCTTAGTTTGGCACTGTGATAGTCTAAATGTGCTGGATTTTCTAAACTCATTCCCCTTATTGATAGCCTGACTTATTAGGATGAGGAAACTTAATGCTGCATAGCAACAGGCTCTTCTCTGAATGGATGCCCACAACTTCTGCTCACAAAGCTGGCATCCTTCAGAAATAACCATTCAAAGCTTTTTTTTTTTAATCAGAGAAATCTGCTGTAGCATTAATGCTTTTCTAACTTGGTTTGACTTTGAAAAGTCTCTTCCTTTTAAACATGTAGCCTCTCTGATCTTATGCACAAATATCACTTTTGGTCTGATCTCAAAGCTGGTCGTACTCAGCTGCTTCTTGGATGTAATCAAAATGATGCACATGTGATGCAGCAGCGACACGGCTGTTAAGCAGGAACCGAAGTGGACAAACAGGAACACAGAGCAACAAGGAAAGGACAGAACGAGAGAATGCAGAACTCCACATTAATTTCATTAACTTCTTTCCCTCCCAGGAAAGCAACACAAAGAGGTTCTCTGTGGGATTAAACAGAGTTTGTGCATCTATTAAACGCAGCTCATGTTGGTATTTGTTGTTCTGTTTGGCCAGTTGTTGTTTTTCTCGGCCGCCCTCCATCTCTTCCTCGGTTTCTCTGACTGATAATTCTTTCTCACTCTCCATCTGTGCATGAACAGAAACGCACCTTTGAAAGAGCAGAAACAACAGTGCCGATCATGTTGCTGTTAGCATCCATGGCTGAGAGGTAAACTGTGCAGCTTCCTGCACATGGAAGGCCCTGCGTGCATCTACAGATGTTATCACATCCACTTGAACATGCACGGTGAATGATGTTTATTAAAGAGTTCTGCAGAGCAGCAGCGTCAGAGTCATTGTTACTGAAACAACCTGAACAAGTTAACAGTTCTGACATCACTCCGCATCGTCTCATCTACCTTTAATCTGACACGACCCAGCGGCTGCGGACTGATTGGACGGGCTGCCCTCAACCGTACGACCTTCAAGGATGACCAGTGAAGCACATCAGCGTAATCAAAATAATAAATGCGATGGAAAGCCTAGCGAGGATTTCATCCACCCATGGTGTTTCTGTTGTGACAACCTATTGTTGTTTACATCAGGAGCTGCAGCGATGATTGGATAATTCAGCCTGAGGTGACTCATTCCAAGTACATGAGTGTGTGAGTATTTTCAGTTTAGATGTGAGTCAGTGGAGATGCAAAAATAAAACATAAAAAGAGACTTTTCTGGCATTTGGAAGCAACAACAACAAAAAATCCCAACTATTATTAATATTAATAAATCTTGCTGGTGTATGGAGATACGTGTTCCCTCCTTACTGCAAGCACAGAATGCTTTTCAAAAGTGGGACTTTGAAAAACTTCTCAATCAAAAGACAAAGGGTGTGAGAGGAATTTACAATGTTTCAGATTGTAATTTTGTAAAAGACAAGAGATATATGAATTGCATTATTTCCTGTCTTTTCAGATCACAATCTGAGGTTTCTCTATTGGTCAGAGCGGATTGGTCTGCCACTGCCCTCATAAACAACAAAAAAATGTGACTTTATTTTAGTATTCTAGGGCTGGGACTTTAACACATTAACTTGTATTATTTCACTAAAGAAAAACACCATGGCGGGACCAGCCTGATACAGATAAGACTATATGATCACACACTGTGATTATCACCATGGCAGAATGCTGTCAAAGAATCCATTTTTGCATTATTTCTCTGCGGAAGTCAGTAGCGGTATGCGGAAAGGGAGGAGTGAATGCAGCAAGTCAATAAAATCTGCCAAGGTTTCCTTAGATAGAAAACTTTTTAACCAATCTGTCTGTAAAGTACAGTTATCAGGAGCTTTGCTCCCCAACATAGTTGCATGATTTTGAGCCGCTGGTTTAATAGCCTTAAAACGTTATGAATTCATGAACTAATTTTACATCGATTTAGAGGAAACAGGAATGTTGTTCATCTGGATCTTTGCAGAATAATGTAGCATATGTGAAGAAACCCAAATCTGGACACAACTTTATCGCATTAATTACACTTCCAAGTGCCCTTCCTGCCTATTCAGACAATACTCTTCTGACTCCAATAAATGCCTCAATGTCATGAAAAACAAAAGTCCTAATGCAACATGTTCAATGCAAAAACTTTTTACACGTTTCATTACGGGCAAATGGAGCTAAAAACAGCAGAAAGTCGCATGAACATAAAGAGCTAGGAACAGAACTTTTCTGTGTGATTAGGACAATTCTTAGCAACCCAATCAGTTATCAGTTATAGTCAATCTGTATATTTACAGCATTCTCTGTTGAGAAGAGAAGCAGCTTCACATGTGATAAACAGACACATCTGAGCAGCGCACACAGAATTAAAATGGTACCCAGGAAGGCACCGGCACTGTAGGGGAGTCATCAAATATAGATTTGAATGTCAGAGTTTCTTCCTACGAGGCCCACAGACAAAAAAAAAACAATAACAGTGACATGTCTTAGTGTGCGTGTAAAACACAGAGCGAGAGTTCGTGGAACTGTTTATGTAACCCTGCAGGAAAATTGCAGCAAGAGAATAAATAGAAATGGAAGTGCAGGAAATTAAAGTTTTTTTTTCACTCTGCAATCATCCTGCACATGTACGGTATGATGGCTAAACGTAAGGTTCGACAACACTCCTCCAGACAGATTTTCAAACTGATTTTTTTCATTCTGTTGAAAAGACTACCGCTGGCCAAGCAGAATCGATCTTTAAGAGGCCCGGCTCATGTCACACCACTCCCCTGCCGCCGAGACACATCTTCGTTTCTATTTTGTGGCCATCATGATCGACTCTGAACAACATGCAGTATTTACACGACAGAGCGCTGGCCAACACACAGAGGACTTCCACTGAATAATCCAGAAACTACAAAGAAAACATGGATGTGACGGTAACTGTTGAAATACTTTACGCCTTCTACAGCCATTGTGTTGGCAGCTGGGTGAAGCTCCTCAGGGTTATAGGGAATATGGGGCCTGGCATGGCTGCAGACTGGCGTTTGGGGGTTGTTATGAAAACCCCCTGTCAGTAGTTTGTCTTGAAATCATGCCCAGAGGAACACTACGGTTACCATTCGCCGTTTATCGGAGCCCATCTGACATCCTGCTGGCATGAGCTACTGGAAAACTGTTGTGGTTCGTTTGGGAGTTTTCTCCTGGGTACACGTCTGGATTCGAGAGGAGGATAAATAACCAACACCTCTAACCTTACAAAAAGGCCCCTGACGCTTAATCACACTTCATAAAGACTTTAATATGATATAATAAAAGCTTCACTTTTAACGCATTTTTAGAAATTGGCCATAAAGTTTGATCGTAGAAGTGTTTCTCCCTGAAAATTAGTTACATCATTAAGACTTGCGGCTCAATGAAAATTGATGTTTTTACACAATAGCAGCAGGAAAAGTGTCTGATTTATTAGTTGGCAGGTGAGCATTCTGTCCTTCACGTAGACATGTCGAAGCCAAAAAAAGGAAAATCAGAAAATTAAAGCATCTATATGACTTTTACACACTAAAAACCAAGTGAAACTGGTTATATGGCCAAATTATAGAATCAGCAGATCAGCAGTTCCCCTGGGCTGTTCCACATCTGTAGTGGTTAGGACTTTCCCCACAGTAGAGCAAGTAAATGAACAACAGGACAATTATCAGACCGCTGCATGCGGTGGGCCAAGCATTATCCATGGCGTTTGATGCAAGAGGAAAACTTCTACACAACTACAGAGGGCTTAAAAGCCTATTTGTTATCATGTTAGCTATAGCACTACATCTCTGCACTTATTAGATATCTGTTCAACGGCTTCCCAGCACAAATAGTGAACTAATCAATCACGTGGCAGTAACACAATGCATCGTGGCATCGAGCAGGGCTGAAAATAAGTTGGCGAAGTTCAAAGTGAGCGTCATAATATTTTAAGGGACTCTGAATGCCACTTAGCTGTTGGTGTCAGATGTGAAGGTCGGAGTATTTCAGAAACTCACTTTTACGCATAGCCATCTTTCTGGTTTACAGAAAGTGACATGAAATAGAGAAAGTATAAAGTGAGTTGCAGTTGTGTGGACGAAAGTAGTTTATTAATGTCAGAGGTCAAAAGACAAGAGGCTCACTGGTTAAAGATTATACAAACAAAACAAGGTATGCAGAATACGAACTCTGAGCGAACATCATTAGAAACCTTGAAGCAGGGGCTACAGCAGCAGACCACACCGGGTGCAGCTCCTGAACAGGAAACTGAGACTACAGTTTGAACACTGTCGTGTTTCAGAAACTAGCTTGACACGAGCTCCCCAGGGGCTCATCTTTAGGATGTGGAGATTTGCATCGTGGATGTTCAGCCGACACATCTGCAGCAACTCTCAGGCTGTTATTCTAAGACGGGCCAATACCTCGGAGGAATTTGATTCTGATGCCTTTTTGACACTTCTACGCTTCAAGTAGTTCTGAAGAGAGATATGGGTCGAACCCATGAACCAGACTGACTGAACTGGACCATGGAGCAGAGAGATTCATAGGTCTAAGGCTTGAGTCTCTAATGACTGGAATTAGTTTTCTCATGGGATCCATCCAGTTTACGCTCCATACATAAGCAGTTAAATCCCATCATGCATTGTTTTGTTTTTAAAATCATTAACTTCCTAAAGGAGCACATGAACATTTAACAAGCAGCTTTCTTTTCAGTACACAGCATTAAACACAGAGATTTATATTAAGGGCTAATAATAGAAACGTACATTTGCACAAGTAATATAGCACCTGATAATGTTGCATTTCTGAATGAATGTAATTTGTAGATGGTTCATATTTTGTAGAAGTCGGGCTGTTTTGTGAATGTAAATGTTTTAACAAAACATTTACATTCCCCATTACTTCGTGCACAGTGCGCTGCTCTGTGACGTCTCCTTCTGTTATCTCCACACACGGATCGCTTTGCGGTTTTGAACCGTTCAGACTGCAGTATGATGGTATTTGCATTTACTAGTAGGATAAACGGCTGCCCCCCAAAAAAACATCAGATTTCAGCAAAAAATCTGAATTTGGGAATGTGTGATTTCAGAGCATGGTGCTGAGATTACAATGGGGAGGGGGGGGGGTCGTATAACTCAGCAGCCCTGAAATAAAAACACCTATAAAAATGTGTGCCTGACTTTTCCCATTTCTAATAATATCTGAGCTAATTCTGGCATGAACTGTTATAAATATTCGCTGTGTTGGTAAATAAATGAGTAAATGAATAATCTAAAAACCAATTGAGCATCTGTCAGATGTGATGGACAAGAAAATCTACTTCACAAAGGTTCCTAAATCCGACCTACTGATCTTTTTGGGTTTGGTACATGTTGGTACCAAACATAAATCTCCAGAGGTGCAGCTGTGGGTCAAAGGGGTTCTAGTGGCACCATAATAGGTTATTTTTAAAATATGTGCCAATGAAACCTTGTGGAAACTAAGGGTTGTAACTGTAATCACTGTAAGCTTTATGTAGTATAATGAAAATTCTGCCTGTATCTTAAAAGGTAGTTGACTGTTTTCAGACTGGCCCAATTAGCCCCACCAGCAGCTGGTAGATAGGTTGAATTGAAGGAATTCAAGAGCAACAATGCTGGAATATCAGTCCACACTGAATGTTACAAATAGTTTCTATTTGAGTTCCGGTTGTGTTAATGGGTGTAAGCCTTACTAATTATTAGCAGGCTGCTCCAAGCTAGCAGCAGATAAACTTAATCCTGCTGCTCTGGTAGTTTTTCTTACTTGTTTTTTACATATATGTCTGCAGAGAATTGAGTTTAATTTAATGCAAACGGTTCAAGGCTTGGATTATGTACGACATCCTGCCGTTTTACAGAGAAAACGAAAAGTGACAACATTAATTCAGGCTCTGCTATCCACTGGATCATTTCTCTACAAACGCTCACAGGGAGTGTCAGCATACCAACCCCAGAAGACCCTCTCCTTGGTCTTTTCTTCTCTCCATACTTCCTCCTTTCATCATTGTTCCACCTGAGGGAGAATAATTCATTTTTCTGTCTCCTCCTCTCCATCCCTGAATCTTCCTTCTCTCGAGAGACTGAAGCCCGAGTTCTCTCTGCCTCTGAGCACCTGAGAACAAAATCCCCGAGGTATGCACAGACCCTTAAAAAAAAAAAAGCTGCTTTATCGGATGCATAAATGCCAGTAGTCTCCGTAACGGATTGCAGGCCAGTTTGTGCCTCGCTTGCATTTAACCACCCTTTTCACCATGAGGAATGTTTCTTCAACTCTACTTTGGTTCTTTTTGTTACTGGGACGTAGAGATGAGGAAAAGACATGAACTCAAACACAAAATCAAAGAGTTCAACCAAAAGTTCTTGAGTTACTCCTCTGTCTCTTAATCCAGATCCGTCTCAATCTTGTAATTAATTCAAAGTCACAAAGCAGCGGTTAACATAGGGTAGCCTGACTTCAGAAAAATCTAAAATTATGAAACTATTATAAAAATGTTGATTGGTTCCTTCTCTTTCTGTATGGTTACATGATGTTCCAACCGCTACAGGATCTCAGCCACCGGGGAAACACACCCGGTGTGGCTGCTGATATCAGAGCTCTCGGACTCTTATACAAACTTGCATGCTCTAATGTGTGGGAAATAAAAACAAATTGTAAATACTAAGTCTGTTGTGTTTGTCTGTCATGTTATTTGTGTGTATCCTAAGCTGGTGTCTGCCTGAAAGGTAATCCCACCATGGTAACAAATGGTGACAGTTTCGTCATATGTGCTTTTCTCGTTCGAGGTTTTTTGATATCTCAAACTGTATCCTGGAATAGGATGAAGTGTGAAATATGTCTTTTTTTCCCTGTCCCTCCCCAAATGTGTCTCCTATCTTTCCACAGAGTTAAAGGCAGCGCCCTATGGTAACTGCGTCAGGTGGGGTCCTCTGCAGCAAGGCCTCAGTCAATCGTTCCCCCGAAATGTTTGTGATGTATGTGATGGATGGTTGTACTGGAACTGTAATTTCCCTCAAGGGATTATTAAAGTATTTCTGATTCTGATTAAGGGAAGTCAGAGTCCATGCGATTGGCTAAAATGTGTTGGATAAATTCAGAGCATGAATCCAAGTGAATACATGTGAATTATCATTTCCTACCAACTAATGCATCCAAGCAGCCCTTCGCAATTTGGATATTACACAGATTGATATTGTGATGATCATTCTGATTCGATATTTGGTATACGGTCTTGGAGCTCGAGGTTAAAATAGTCAATTGCTTTCCTCCGTTTCATTCTTTGCTGGCATTGTGTTGCAGCCTCCTTCCTTTTCCAACCGATAAACCAAAGTAAATTGTACAGACGTACTTATCCATTAAGTGCCAGTTTATTTATCTTGGCAGTTTCATTAATGAAGGTTTAATAACCATAAAAATACAGAAATATTACAGATAACATAAATTATCTGTAAATGATGCGTGTCAACTTTGGTTTTCATCCCTTTTTGGGGCTAATTAGCTTTAATAATATAAGAGATTATGACCCCTGATCAAACCAAACTCTCCTGATCAATTAAGAAATTAATTCTCCTTACAGATGTGGCCCCGTTTAAGGGGAAACAAACAGGCTTTCCAATGGTATGAAATTTACACCCAAGAGGCATTGTTAGAACAAATGAAAATAAATGACAAGACACATAATCGCTTAGGTTTTGTGCTGAGTTTGAAAAATCCCTAATCATTTGCCAAAGCCGTCGAAGGGGAAAGTCGAAGGGAAAAGAAAATAACTAGAGATTTTGGGACATTGATTTTTGTTTCGGTTGTTAAAGATCACCAAAGATATCAAAGGAGATACATTGGAAAACACATAATTAAAATTTTTCTGTGTAAAAGCTTATGAAACCACAAAAGCACTCAAAATGTTGAGTGCTTTTGGACATTTCCAATAATTTCTGTGCATTTAAAAAAAATCTCAATTTAAAGAGTTTAGGAGAGCTACATCCATCATATAACAAAGAGAACCTGAAGACCCTCACTCAACCTCTGGTGTGAATGCACAGAGGGTTAGGATGGGGTTACAGAAGAGGGCAAAAAGGGGGTGAAAAGTCCTTTTAATGAACCACTGTTCTCCCAGTTGCTTAAAATTTTCATATCAAAATAATCTGTAGTTTATCACATTTTTCACTTTCCTTCTGGACATCCATCCCTCTTTCTCTGTATAACTGTCATGAAGTATTGAAAAGGGCCAGAGCTGCTGTTTTCAAAACGAAATGGGGTCCCTCCACCCCCATAGTCAAATGGATGACCAAGTGGTGTTCTTGAGATGCCACAAAGTTATATTTTCCAAAATACATAAATAAGAAACATAGTCATGAAAAGATAGAAATAGCACAGTGATTGTGAAATCTGTTTGTGTTGTTGCCATGCTGTTCTTTAATAGCCTAATTAATGATGTTGCGCTCATTAATCAGTGGTAGCCAAAGTCTCTGCTGCCGGTATTTTGTGGGTCGGGATCTGAGAAGAGTGAAAAAACTCCCGGCATGAATAACAAATGTCACAAAATAAGGGAAGCCAAGAAGTGTATAATCTGCTCTTGTTGTGACCCAAAATGTACAGGGAAATTCAAACTTTAATAACCCTTTTGCCTACAGGGAGTCAGATTGTGAGCCAGGCCGTATGAGCTGTAAACGGGTGGCATTAAAAGAAACTGGATATAATTAAACTGTGTTTTAATTGGATTATATTTGACTGAAGTAAAACTGGACCAGTTTGCTTCTTTGGGTTACTTTAGTTTGCACCAAATAAATAAACATAACTGAACTGAATTTAAACATTATGATTCACACTATGATTAAAGATCATTAAGTTCCCCGTGGACAACTGGTGAACATCGACTTGACTTGCAAAATGTTTTTACTGCAGATTTATTCTCTGCAATATTATTTTGCAACAATATAATATATTTTGGGTACAGTCATCTATATTCCCTTAGATTCCCTTAGATTTACAATTCAGCAGCACTCCCATGTATGGTCATTCAATTACATTTCATTCTATTTTTGCATGTGTGTTTTTGTGAGATTTTTTCTTTTCAAATTTTTTAACATTTATGGCTCTTAGAAGAATTTTTTGCAAATCAGTGATCAGCAACCTTAGTAACGGCAGATGTCAGGAGCAAGGAATCGTTCTGTGCTTAGCGGTGCAGTGTTGTGGCTCCGCGTAGCGAGACAGGTCCATGTGCCTGTCATATGATGCTGGCAGCACCAATCTGGTAAACGCAGCGCAAAGATTAGTGAAGGAGTCAGGCTCTGACTTACGTGTGTGTGTGTGTGTGTGTGTGTGTTGCTATAAGGCAGTTTCTGGAACTAGAGAACCCGTTGTACTGGGGTGTGAGTGTGTGTGTTTTCTTCCCTAAAGGCTCTACTCTGAGCCATCCTGATGTTATGCACTTTGACAGGCTTTACTATTTAAAATGCGCTGCTGGTTCACAGTCACACACAAACAGGCGAAGCAGAAAGTACTAAAATGGGAGGTTGCAGCTGAGCGAAGTCAAAAAACGCTATGAGTGGAGCTCAGACTGACTGACCCGCGTTTCAGATTATTCTGTCAGGTGCCTCGCTTTGCTCATCTCACTATTTTAGACTCCATGCAGATGAAAAACTCAGTGACTTATTCAGTAAGGCTGTCATACGTACACATACACTGTCAGAGTCTCCAGTGTGCAGAAAGATGGTATATCCTAAATACTTTAATTCAAATCTCTGAATACTGTAAAATAAGAATACAATTTTACAGTATTACAGTTACAGTTGATCATTTCAGACAGGGTTTTTCTATGTAAAGGTAATTAATAATTAATCAGCATGTTGGGGCAGTTCTTCCTTTTGTTATCCTGCAGCAGTAAGGTTGTGAGTTGGGATACCTGCTGGGGTTTGCTTTAGACTGACTTGTAATTTCCCTCTGGGATTATTAAAGTATTTCTGATTCTGATTCCTTCCTCCATCCAAAAACATGCTGTCGCTTCATGCTTGCTCAGTATGAGGGATTGCTGCAAAGCCATGGACAATGCAGACAACTCTCCCTGGACTTTGATGCAATCAACTGGTTCCCTTATATAGGACATTTTTCACTAATCTGTATAATCTGACCCAATCTGTATAATCTGATTGAATTTGACTTTGTAAAGTGCCTTGAGATGACATGTTTCATGAATTGGTACTATATAAATAAAATTGAATTGAAATTACTCGCTAAATTTAAATTGCCACTGATTTTTAATCTATTCAGATTAGGTATTTTAGCCATTTTATTCTACAATTTTAGCTCCACTAGTTTTCAGAAACCTGATGTAAGGGTTTTATCGGCAATGAAAAAATTTGTTAAGAATTAAACTGAAATGTGGTGCCTAGTAGCCTAGTAATGCTTGCTACCTGGGATGGCAGCAAATCCCTGGTTTGAATCTCACAGATTGCCACGCTGGGTCCCTGAGCAAGACCTTTGGACGCCAGAATGGTTCCTGAGCGCCACAGAGAGGCAGCCCCACTGCTCCCTAAGGGATGGTTTAAATGCAGAGGATGCAGAGTATAAATGTCATTGTAATGTAAAAAAAGTGATTATGATTTTTTTTTTTAAAAAAAGGTGTTGGAATTCAGCTACCTAAATCCAAAAATATTTTTCAGATTCGCAACAACATTAAAATTAAAATGTGTAGTCTTCAGAATTCATTTGAGAAAACTTCAAAGATCTTACATTTGATTTAGCTGATTTGATTGCCTGAACTTTTCCTGCAAAGTGACGACATTCTGATAAAAGCTCAATATTAGATTCAGTTTGCAGCAAGATTTTTCCAAAAGTGTGAAAAACAGCACAGAACATGGGTAACTGGAGTTAAATCCAGTTTTATAAATTCAACAGCTGTTAAAATGTAGATCTAACGAGACAAGTTTTCTTCAATATTCTCAGGAGGATAACTTAGCTGAATTTTGATCAGATAATTAGACATATCACTATAAAAGAGAGTTCCCTTCTTTTATCCATTTCCTGAGTTTCTTACCCAGTAGAGATGGCAGAATGCTTGAATTCATCCCAGTTTGCACTGGTTGGCAGGCTATCACAGTGGCTGACACACACACTCATGCTCACATTCACACCTGCAGGCAGTCCAGCTCACTAAACCTGCGAGTCTTTGGACTGAGGCAGAGCAGCGAGAACATGCCAGCTATACACAGGAAAGGATTTAAACCAAAAGGGTCGGGCAAGCCACTTAGTGGAGAAGATCTGCTCAGAAATGGGGAACAATTGACCCTGAAGTGTGGTGAGAAGTGTTTGTCAGAGAGATGTTGGAGTAAAAAATAAGAAAGAGCCTGTGCTGCAACAATGATGGAACAAAGGCGACACTGATAAAATCAGCATCCCTGATCTCAGGTGTGGGATCACGGTCCTCCCTGTTGCTAGGATACGCTCTATTTCTACCCTCTGACAATCTCACATTAACGATGCAGACAATTTCTCTCTGTTCTTTCTCTCTGGTTCACTATTTTTATTTCTGAACACACTCAGCGCACACAGTCAGCCTAAAATTACGACTCATGTATGTTTCAGCTGGGCATCTGAAGAAAACCACACCCCTCTCACCACGCCGGGGGTTCAAATGCAGGTTGTTCCTCCTAACCTGTCAAGTTCTGCTGCCTATGGATCTATTCAAATTGAAGTTCTAAAGATGAATGTTGGAATTCGGATGAAATAACACTAAGATGCACCAACCTGCCAAAGCGCTGCACATTAAATGACAGTAAAGACAAAGGTAAGCCACACAAAAAAATACAGAACAGGGAGTCAAAGAAAGAGAGAGAAAAAAAACAAGAAACACGATAAAGGAGGAAAGAAAAGCAAATTAAGAAAGGCATGATGACAGACCGAGGAGGCAAAGAGAAGATGGGATGATGCTGAAAATAAAGGTGGAAAGTAGGGGGCGGCATCAAAGAGAGCACAGGACTTCAAACACCAGCACACACACTCCAAAAACACACACAAACAGGCTTCAAACATCAGATTGTGAGTGTGTATAGAAGGCTCAGTCCACATGGTGACCTTCTTAACCTGGCTGGAGAGGATCTATGACACACACACACACACACACACACACACACACACACACACACACACACACACACGTATGTACATCATTGTGTGAACCTTCCATCGACTTCCATTAATTTTCTATTTCTTTCTATGCCCTTGATTATAACCCTTAACCCAACCCTTAACTTAAGTTCACTGGTACATATTTAACCCTAACCTTAACCTTAACTCCCATTTGCATTGAGTGGACCTTGAAAAATGTCCTTACAATGCCAATCGTCCTCAAAAAGTTGGTCAACTGTTACGTTTCGGTCCTCAAACGATAGATATACATGTACACACACACACACACACACAGACACAAAAAGGTTGTTTAATGTACATAGTGAGGACCGTCCCTTGACTTCGATAGACTTCAATTCATTTTCAGCTCAACGTTTATTTCTACCACAACCTCTGTTTAAATACTGACATCATTTTATTCAGCTCTGAGAATATTGTTCAGAAAAATGTGTCAGAAACATATTTCAGGTCACCTCAAACCAAACTGGCTAATATTAAGAAGTTTGCCACGTCATAAATCTTTCCATTTTCAATCTTTTGATTTTTTATTATTTTACAGTTGTTACATTTGGAGTATAATTTAATCAGTATTATTAGGCACACTTGTTCAAAAATAATCTACAGAACCACTTCAAAATACATAACATCACACCCGTAGCTCTACTTATTAATTTTAAATCATAAATTAGTACTTAGACTGTGCTTTCCTAGTCATAACAACCACTCACCACTGTGGCTTTACAACAGAGCCACATTGACCCAATCAGACTTACCTATGGCACACATTCATATTCTGATACATAGATCAGTAGGCAACTTGGGGTTAAGTGACTTGCCCAGGGGCTCAACGTACAATTTCTGGATTGACTACTCTTCCCACTGAGCCAGACTCACTCAGTAGTTTCAATTTGATCAAATTCAGTTAATTTATATAGCATCAATCTACTTTAGAAAGTCAGTTTTCCATTTAGGGAAAACCATCAGATTTAATCTAGTCGCTGTCTCAATACAATCTTCTGTAGACTGCTTTATGCCTCGACCTTAGGATGTTTGTCTTAAAGCTGACATCCTCTCTAAGTTAATACAGGAGCACTACAGGGAACCATCAACCCCTCTTTTTATACACTTTAGCACAAGTAAAAACAGATGGAGTTAGTATTGGAGTCTGAAAGTAAGCAATATTGGAATAGGAAAGTTGTAACCATCCGCTATCAAGGTAAGGGTTTTATAATAATAGTAATTTTTATGCGCCATTGCAACTTTTTATACATTACAATTAAATATTTCCTATGCATTTAATCCATCCTTTAGGGAGCAGTTGGCTGTCACTGTGTGGCACCCAGGAAGCATTCTGGGGGCCAAGGGTCTTGCTCAGGGATCCAGAGTGACAGTCTGTGGGATTTGAACCAGAGAACTCGTTGCCTCTCCAGGACACAAGCCCCCTGCTCTAATTACTAAAACACCACTCCCCCCCCCCTAAAAAAGATGGTGATAGCAGCAGCTCTACAAACTCTACCAATTCCTCTGAAGGCAAGAGCTTTAACTGGGTACATACCACATGACTTTCACAGTCGTCAAAAATTTAAAAAGACTAGGTGTTAAATATCTCAGTATTGTCTTATACAAAATCTTTCTGTACATATAAAATGCAGTATCTGGTTTGTTGCAACATTCATGGCAAAAGACAAATACTTATGCTGTTTCTCTTTGTATTTTCATTCAAACTTGGGCAGTTGAATGACAATAAAGTCCAAGTCTGTCTAAGTCAGTGGACTCAAGCTCCAGTCCTCGAGGGCCGATGTCCTGCAACGTTTAGACGCATATCTTCTTCAACCCACCTAACTCCAATATGAGCTCAACTGCAGAGCTCTGCATGTGTTTTCTTGTAAGACCCCATGCTAGTGAGCTAGTTTAGCCATCTGATTGCTGTGCAGGACAAGGGACACATCTAAAGGCTTTGGGAAACCAGCCCTCGAGGATTGTTTGAGACCACTGGTCTAAAGGCTCCCAAATACTCGGGCGTACTGTGCGCATATGTGAGCCACTCCAAGTAGTCTTCCATTTTGCCCAAAAATATCACCCTAACTGTTGAGGCTTGGACTCCTTTAGACCCCTTGGGGTCTGCCATGATTTCCAGCTAAGCAGGTTTCCATTAGTCATTATCTTTAATTAGTGGTTAGAAACAAAATTTTAAGCTTTGTTAAAAAAACAAAGAAAAGGTTCTGAGAAAACGACCCAAAAGAGAATCTCAAGGTTTCCCAGAAGCTTTTCTAAAAATTAAAGTCTATTTTCCACAATTAACAATAATTAGAACACAGACACCAAAGTAATGAGTATCTCTGGTTTAGATGCTGCTGCAAAACAGTAGTCCCCAAAGTTGGGGACATAATTCCCAACTGTACCTCACAAAGGAGAGCTCATGTGCAGTGTGTTGTACTTTTAATGAGAAGACAGGTTTTCATCATAAAAAGATCCCTCATCGAGACACACAAAGAGAAGAATCCCGTTTCCACAACAACAGGCACCAACCAGTTGGCCTGCTTTCTGTCCGTTTCCTGTTCTGTGCATCGCTTCATCCCGTCCCTCTGTTCAGCCCATCTCCCCCTTATGTTCCAGCTTCTCTGCCTTCAAGAGTCCATAAAGACACTGAGTGTTTTTTCTGGCGTTGGTATTTGTGTTCCAACTGAGAAGCAGCTGAATCCTGAATTTTCCTTTTTGGATCTATTTGCTCTTAGGAGCTGTGATATTAGCAACAATAATATTGAGCAACTAGACAAACTCTGTTGTAGTTGCTTTGTGAAACAAGTCTCTGTTTCAGCAGCAACACGTGAAATTGATAGCCATCTCTTCTCTGTTTATGTTCAGTGTGCAGTAGAAGAACTGGCACCATACCACCCCTGCCTTTATTTCTACAAGCAACCATTAAACATCTAATTCAGGCATACGCATGTAGCAATGCCGCTACCTTTGTCTGAACCCATCTGAGACAATTTCTGTATGGAAAATGCAGTTTAACCTATCAGTAATGTAGAAATTCACAAAACAACTGTCTTAAAGTGCCTTGGCGCCTTCAGAGGAGTCCAGACAAAATAACGCATTGAAGCTCTGAAGAGTTGGAAGAAAGGTCCGCTATGACTTAATAATCACAAATACATATGATGCACCCTGCAAAATTACATAAAACTGCCAGGTCACATCTCATTCCAGGCATTATCTTTCTTGCACTGCTATGGTTCAAATTTTCTCTAATTCCCGAGTATCTTTTGGTTTTAAATGCACTTAAACCATGTCTCAATTGTCCATAAATGGCATGGCAGAAAGTTGTACAACATTATGTCTAAAAGTAAAAATTTTGCAGATATCAAAATCAAGATTTCGATATATATTAGCTGAAAATGTAAGGAATAAATAACTGGTTGCCAGGATCAAACTCACCAACTCCATGTTATAAGCATGGAGACTGAGCCACATGACAGCATACTTAAAGCTATAGTTGGTAATGCTGTTGAGAAACACTTTTTGTTATACTGGGTAAAATCGTCCTTCTATCCTGACAGTAGAAAATACATTATGTATTCAGAGAAAGGAGGCTAAAATTTTTTTATCTCTGTGGACCTGTAAAAACTCTAACCAATCCCTGCTGTTCGGTCTGAAGGGCAGGGATTGGTCAGAGTTTTGGTCCTGCTCTCACTCCCCTCTGTCCCTCAAATTACAGGGGTATCGTCTTATCTATTGGTT